>SJYX01002539.1:10407-34076 GCA_006410675.1 Oreotragus oreotragus
AGATCTTTTTTGTACAGTTCTTTTGTGTATTCTTGCCACCTCTTCTTAATATCTTCTGCTTCTGTTAGGTCCAGACCATTTCTGTCCTTTATTGAGCCCATCTTTGCATGAAATGTTCCCTTGATCTCTCTAATTTTCTTGAAGAGATCTCTAGTCTTTCCCATTCTGTTGTTTTCCTTTATTTCTTTCCATTGATTGCTGAAGAAGGCTTTCTTATCTCTTCTTGCTATTCTTTGGAACTCTGCATTCAGATGCTTATATCTTTCCTTTTCTCCTTTGCTTTTCACTTCTCTTTTCACAGCTATTTGTGAGGCCTCCCCAGACAGCCATTTGCTTTTTTGCATTTCTTTTCCATGGGGATGGTCTTGATCCCTGTCTCCTGTACAATGTCACAAACCTCCATCCATAGTCCATCAGGCACTCTATCAGATCTAGTCCCTTAAATCTATTTCTCACTTCCATTGTATAATCATAAGGGATGTGATGTAGGTCATACCTGAATGGTCTAGTGGTTTTCCCTACTTTCTTCAATTTAACTCTGAATTTGGCAATAAGGAGTTCATGATCTGAGCCACAGTCAGCTATGGTAAATTGTGCTGTAATTAACCTTGGGGTACAGGTATCTGTTTCAATTATGGTTTCCTCAGGGTATGTGCCTAGTAGTGAGATTGCTTGGTCATTGTGTTATTCCTAGTTTTTAAGGAATCTCCATACTGTCTTCCATACTGGATGTATCAATTTACTTGCAATCAACAATGCTAAAAGGTTTCCTTTTCTCCACACCCTCTCCAGCATTTATTGTTTGTAGACTTTTTGATGGTGGCCATTCTAACTGGTGTGAGGTGGTATCTCATTGTCGTTTTGATTTGCTTTTCTCTGATAATGAGTGATGTTGCACATCTTTTCATGTGTCTGTTAGCCATCTGTATGTATTCTTTGGAGAAATAGTTGTTTGGATCTTCTTTTGTTTTTCTGGTATTGAGCTGCATGAGCTGCTTATATATTTTGGAAATTAATCCTTTGTCAGTTGTTTCATTTGCTCTTTTCTCCTATTCTGAGGGTTTATCAACCTTGTTTATAGTTTTCTTTGCTGTGTAAAAAAAGTTTTAATTAGATATAACTTGCTTATTTTTGTTTTTATTTCCATTTATCTAGGAGGTGGGTCATAGAGGACTTTCCTGTGATAAATGTCATAGAGTGTTCTGCCTATGTTTTCCTCCAAGAGTTTTATAGTTTCTGGTCTTAACATTTGGGTCTTTAATCCATTTTGAGTTTATCTTTGTATATGATGTTAGGAAGTATTCTAATTTCATCCTTTTCCATGTTGCTGTCCAGTTTTCCCAGCAACACTTATTGAAGAGAATTCTCTCCATTGTATATTCTTGCCTCCTTTATCAATGATAAGATGCCCAAAGGTGCATGGGTTTATCTCTGGGCTTTCCTTCTTTCTTGTTCCACTGGTCTATATTTCTGGTTTTGTGCCAGTATCATACTATTTTGATGACTGTATAAGCTGACTTATTTCTTTGTGAAGAATACATTGTTGGTTAAAGGGACACAGATTAAAAGCCTATATCCCCATTCAGATGAAAGAGGATAGTGGCTGTTGGAAAGGAATGAAGCTTTTTGGCATGTTACCAAATTGGTGGCATTTATGGCTACTTGGATAAACATTTACAATGAAACATGTATCTTTCAAATGTTTTCCAGTCTCCTTTTATTATTCCCTTAAAAGCATAATTCTCATCTTACTTTTATTTCATTTAGTGTTTGTTAAAGCTTTATTCTTTGAAAACTGAACTTTTGATTTCTGGTTTTGTTCATGTAGCTTTGTATATTTTTTTCATGTTTTTGCCACTATTTTTTAAATTGAAGGATATTCGCTTTACAGAATTTTGTGGTTTTCTGTCATACATCAACAAGAATCAGCCATAAATATACCAATGTCCCCTCCCTCCCAAATCTCCCTTCCATCTTCCTCCCCATCTGACCCTTCTAGATTGACACAGAGCCCCTGTTTGAGTTCCCCGAGTCCTACAGCAAATTCCCATTGGCTGTCTATTTTACATATGGTAATGTAAGTTTCCATGTTACTCTCTTCATAAATCTCATCCTCTCCCTCCTCCCCTCCTCTGTGTCCATAGGTCTGTTCTCTATTTCTCCATTGTTCCCCTGGAAATAAATTTATCAGTACCATCTTTCTAGATTCTATATATGTGCATCAGTATATAATGTTTATATTTCTCTTTCTGACTTACTTCACTCTGTAAAATAGGCACTAGGTTCATCCACCTCATTAGAACTGACTCAGATGCTTTCCTTTTTATGGCTGAGTAGTATTCCATTGCATATATGTACCACAGCTTCTTTATCCATTCTTCTGTCGATGGACATCTAGGTTGCTTCCATGTCCTAGCTATTATAAATAGTGCTGCAATGAACATTGAGGTACGTGTGTCTTTTTCAGTTTTTATTTCCTCAGGGTAATACCTACTAGTGGGATTCCTGGGTCATTTGGTGGTTTTATTTCTAGTTATTTAAGGAATCTCCATATCATCTTCCATAGTGGCTGTGTCAATTTACATTCCAAGCAGTAATGCAAGAGGGTTTCTTCTCTTTTCTCCATACCCTCTCCAGCATTTATTGTTTGTAGACTTTTTGATGATGGCCGTTCTGACTGGTGTGACGTGGTATTTCATTGTAGTTTTGACTTGCATTTCTCTAATAGTGAGTGAGTGAGCATCTTTTCATGTGTTTACTAGCCATCTGTATGTCTTATTTAGAGGAATGTCTGTTTAGGTCTTTTCCCCACTTTTTGATTGTTTTTCTGATACTGAGTTGTATGAGCTACTTCTGTATTTTGGATATTAATTCTTTGTCAGTTGTTTCTTTTGCTATTATTTTCTGAGCCATTTTCTGCCATTCTGAGCGTTGTCTTTGCACCTTGTTTGTAGTTTCCTTTTCTGTGCTAAAGCTTTCAAGTTTAATCAGGTCCCACTTGTTTACTTTGATATTTCCATTACTCTAGGAGATGGGTCATAGAAGATATTGCTTTGATTTATGTCATCAAGTGTTCTGCCCATATTTTCTTCTAAGAGTTTTATAGTTTCTGGCCTTACATGTAGGTCTTTAATCTATTTTGAGTTTATCTTTCCCTGGTGGCTCAGATGGTAAAGTGTCTGCCTACATTGCCAGAGACCCAGGTTCAATCCCTGGGTTGGAAAGATCTCCTGGAGAAGGAAATGGCAACCTACTCCAGTATTCTTGCCTGAAAAATCCCATGGGCATAGGAGCCTGGTAGGCTACAGTCCATGGGGTCGCAAAGAGTCAGACAGGACTAGACAACTTCACTTTCACTTTCATGGTGTTAGGAAGTGTTCTAATTCCATTCTTTTGCAGGAAGCTGTTCAGTTTTCCCAGCACCATTTATTGACGAGGCTATTTTTGCCCCATTGTATATTTTTGCCTCCTTTATCAATGTGTATATTTTTATACTAGCAAACCATGAGGTGGTTAATTTTAGAGAATAAAGATTGAAATTCTAGAAATACCCACAGAATCTTAGGAAATGGCTAGAAAAATCTATCCCAGTGAGTCTAAAACTTGGCTCCTGACACTGATTTTTTAATTTGGAAAATCCTAAGTATTTAAACCCACTGCTTTCTAATGTTTACCTCCAGTTGCAGTTGTTGTGGCTTTCTGATCATCAACATGATAAAATTTGTTAATTTGGGGGTAAATAATCTAGTGTTGCAAAGGGGAGGTACTGTACTCTTCAACATCTGGTGAAGTGAGTTTTAATCATGTCTGGTGGATGGATGTAGATGGGGTTAAAGATGCAAATATCCACATATCCATCAATTCATGTGTGTCCTCAAAGATAACAAATCCACACCATGGAGAACAGCCTCTTGCTTTTATAGGCTGCCAGTGTGTCATGTTACCTGCCATTCTTCAAAAAGTTAAGATCTATATTCTTTGTATATTTTTGTTCTCTCCAAGGAGCAAAGGCAGTTAATAATTGGCTGATTGAATCCTAATTTGATCTTGTTCAAGAATCAGGCATTACCTTGTCTGCAGAGCAAAAGCAATGCTTTTCTTAGTATCTTGATATGTCCTGTGCACGGAAGACACATGCAGTACAGATGTGTCTGGGCCATTTTCAGCATGCTGGCTGTTGGAAGTCTGCAGAAGGAAATACCTTCTTGATTAAATTCTTGGAGGCTGACATTTTTTGTTATTCAGCCTGCTGAATGATTTCACATGTGCTTTTTGCAGAGTCAGAATACTTTAGTGATGTACAGGATAGTCATTTCCTTAGCAGCATGAAGTTATTTTGGCCAGTAGGGTGGGGAAATCATCTTAATTGTATGAATAACAGGCAATTTCTGTTAGGCAGAAAGATATGTTACCTCTTGGCTATTTAATATATATTTTAGGTCAAATAATTATGACATGAGGAAAATATTACACCATCATTTAATGAATTTCAGATTTTTACAAGATTTCTCCCCCACCACACACACACCCCAACCTCCACTTTTCTCCCTAAAGAACAGCTCCAAGCAACCGTCTTACCTAGTAACCCCCGCTCCAACATGCACATTACATTGACCTTACCTGTGGATCATCTCCTTGGATTATATTTTCTCTAGACATGCCCCTAGGGAAAAATACTGTCCAAAAAAAGTCCTGTCCTAGACCCACCCAGAATGACATAATATTAAGTGTTTTCCATATTCAACAATGATACTGTTTTGAAAACTCACAGCCGGTTTGAATTTGGTTAAGTCCAGTGTTTTCTTTCGCTTTTTGGTTCTTTATTTCCCAGGGGCCTGCTACCTTTGTGCTTAGCTTGAAATGCAGTGTTCTCCAGCAGAGAATGCTTGCTGGTATATTTAAAGCAACTAGGGCCCTGAATGAGAAGTGCAGTTAAAGATAAAAGATTAAATTTTAATTAGCTTCAGAAATCTTTATTTTGTTAAAAGTAGAGTAATTATGTAGTAGATTATTATAGGGTTATTTTATAAATTGAAAACAAGAAAAATAAAAACCTTTCATTGTATGGACTCCATCTATATTTTGCCTTTACATCACCATTACCCTTAATCCTCTCAAACACTGAGTTGTACACTTTTATTCCTGTTAAGGTGTTTGCCTGAGTTCTAAAAAGAGCTGAGGGGTTTCTTGGGATGTGGGACTGGAAGCTAAAAATGGGAAAGTCCCAGCCAAACTGGAACAAATTGGTCTCCCTGGAAAATACCCATCTGTTTAGTGGCCTAAAACAGAATGATCATTTCTCACAGTTCTGTGGGCTGATGGATGGTGGTTCTGCTGTTTTTGCTGTAGCTCTCGATATGACTGCTTCGCTGAGGTTGAATGGGGGTAAGACGCCTGGGTCCTTAGCAGAGATGGTGGACCTCTTCCTCCATGGGATCGACCTCTTCCTCCATGGGATCTTCCATCTCAGCGTGGGGGCCTCGGGGTTCCACAGGGCGAGCATAGAAGCTGCAGGGACTCTTGAAATCATGCTCAGAAGTTAAATATTGCCATTTCCACCACATAGAGTAATGAAGAAAGACACAGGGCCAGCCCAATTCAAGGCATGGGAAAATAGACTTCTCTTAAAAATTCTTATTATTGAAAGACAGTTGACATATAATGTTATGTTAGTATCAGGTGTGCTACATAAAGATTTGATACATACATTATGAAATTATCACCATGATAAATCTAGTAACCATCTGTCCACATACAAACTTATTACAATATTATTGACCACGTTGTGCTATATATTCCATCCCTAGGCTTATTTATTTTATAACTGGAGGTTTCTACCCCTTAATCCCCTTCAACTATTTCACTCACCCTCCCCGCTGGCAACCATCTGTTCAGTCTTTGTAATCTATGAGTCTGTTTTCATTTTGTTTTTTAGATTCTGCATAAAAGTGAGATCATATATGGTATTTGTCTTTGTCTGGCTTATTTAGTATAATGCCCTCTAGAGTCATCCATATTGTTGCAAATGGCAAGATTTCTTTTTTTATGGCTAATACTCTATTGTATTCTGCACTTTTGATCGGAGGAGTTCTGGTGAATAGGTTCATTTTTAATCCATCAGTCCCCAATAATTAACATGAGATTCAGTAAATTTAAGAAATTTCCAAAACCATGTAGCTTCTAAATGGCAAATCCAGCATTTGCACCCAGGTCTCTGTGTTTGAAAAACCCAGTTTTTAGTAGATTTGAGTTGCCATGCCCCAATGGGGTATAACTTCTGCATTTGATAATCTGGGGAGCAACTGGGAATTTTCCTGCTGTTCTGGGTGGAGTAGAGGAGATATTTTCTCCATACCCTCTCCAGCATTTATTGTTTGTAGACTTTTTGATGATGGCCGTTCTGACTGGTGTGACGTGGTATTTCATTGTAGTTTTGACTTGCATTTCTCTAATAGTGAGTGAGTGAGCATCTTTTCATGTGTTTACTAGCCATCTGTATGTCTTACTTAGAGGAATGTCTGTTTAGGTCTTTTCCCCACTTTTTGATTGTTTTTCTGATACTGAGTTGTATGAGCTACTTCTGTATTTTGGATATTAATTCTTTGTCAGTTGTTTCTTTTGCTATTATTTTCTGAGCCATTTTCTGCCATTCCGAGCGTTGTCTTTGCACCTTGTTTGTAGTTTCCTTTTCTGTGCTAAAGCTTTCAAGTTTAATCAGGTCCCACTTGTTTACTTTGATATTTCCATTACTCTAGGAGATGGGTCATAGAAGATATTGCTTTGATTTATGTCATCAAGTGTTCTGCCCATATTTTCTTCTAAGAGTTTTATAGTTTCTGGCCTTACATGTAGGTCTTTAATCTATTTTGAGTTTATCTTTCCCTGGTGGCTCAGATGGTAAAGTGTCTGCCTACATTGCCAGAGACCCAGGTTCAATCCCTGGGTTGGAAAGATCTCCTGGAGAAGGAAATGGCAACCTACTCCAGTATTCTTGCCTGAAAAATCCCATGGGCATAGGAGCCTGGTAGGCTACAGTCCATGGGGTCGCAAAGAGTCAGACAGGACTAGACAACTTCACTTTCACTTTCATGGTGTTAGGAAGTGTTCTAATTCCATTCTTTTGCAGGAAGCTGTTCAGTTTTCCCAGCACCATTTATTGACGAGGCTATTTTTGCCCCATTGTATATTTTTGCCTCCTTTATCAATGTGTATATTTTTATACTAGCAAACCATGAGGTGGTTAATTTTAGAGAATAAAGATTGAAATTCTAGAAATACCCACAGAATCTTAGGAAATGGCTAGAAAAATCTATCCCAGTGAGTCTAAAACTTGGCTCCTGACACTGATTTTTTAATTTGGAAAATCCTAAGTATTTAAACCCACTGCTTTCTAATGTTTACCTCCAGTTGCAGTTGTTGTGGCTTTCTGATCATCAACATGATAAAATTTGTTAATTTGGGGGTAAATAATCTAGTGTTGCAAAGGGGAGGTACTGTACTCTTCAACATCTGGTGAAGTGAGTTTTAATCATGTCTGGTGGATGGATGTAGATGGGGTTAAAGATGCAAATATCCACATATCCATCAATTCATGTGTGTCCTCAAAGATAACAAATCCACACCATGGAGAACAGCCTCTTGCTTTTATAGGCTGCCAGTGTGTCATGTTACCTGCCATTCTTCAAAAAGTTAAGATCTATATTCTTTGTATATTTTTGTTCTCTCCAAGGAGCAAAGGCAGTTAATAATTGGCTGATTGAATCCTAATTTGATCTTGTTCAAGAATCAGGCGTTACCTTGTCTGCAGAGCAATAGCAATGCTTTTCTTAGTATCTTGATATGTCCTGTGCACGGAAGACACATGCAGTACAGATGTGTCTGGGCCATTTTCAGCATGCTGGCTGTTGGAAGTCTGCAGAAGGAAATACCTTCTTGATTAAATTCTTGGAGGCTGACATTTTTTGTTATTCAGCCTGCTGAATGATTTCACATGTGCTTTTTGCAGAGTCAGAATACTTTAGTGATGTACAGGATAGTCATTTCCTTAGCAGCATGAAGTTATTTTGGCCAGTAGGGTGGGGAAATCGTCTTAATTGTATGAATAACAGGCAATTTCTGTTAGGCAGAAAGATATGTTACCTCTTGGCTATTTAATATATATTTTGGGTCAAATAATTATGACATGAGGAAAATATTACACCATCATTTAATGAATTTCAGATTTTTACAAGATTTCTCCCCCACCACACACACACCCCAACCTCCACTTTTCTCCCTAAAGAACAGCTCCAAGCAACCGTCTTACCTAGTAACCCCCGCTCCAACATGCACATTACATTGACCTTACCTGTAGATCATCTCCTTGGATTATATTTTCTCTAGACATGCCCCTAGGGAAAAATACTGTCCAAAAAAAGTCCTGTCCTAGACCCACCCAGAATGACATAATATTAAGTGTTTTCCATATTCAACAATGATACTGTTTTGAAAACTCACAGCCGGTTTGAATTTGGTTAAGTCCAGTGTTTTCTTTCGCTTTTTGGTTCTTTATTTCCCAGGGGCCTGCTACCTTTGTGCTTAGCTTGAAATGTAGTGTTCTCCAGCAGAGAATGCTTTCTGGTATATTTAAAGCAACTAGGGCCCTGAATGAGAAGTGCAGTTAAAGATAAAAGATTAAATTTTAATTAGCTTCAGAAATCTTTATTTTATTAAAAGTAGAGTAATTATGTAGTAGATTATTATAGGGTTATTTTATAAATTGAAAACAAGAAAAATAAAAACCTTTCATTGTATGGACTCCATCTATATTTTGCCTTTACATCACCATTACCCTTAATCCTCTCAAACACTGAGTTGTACACTTTTATTCCTGTTAAGGTGTTTGCCTGAGTTCTAAAAAGAGCTGAGGGGTTTCTTGGGATGTGGGACTGGAAGCTAAAAATGGGAAAGTCCCAGCCAAACTGGAACAAATTGGTCTCCCTGGAAAATACCCATCTGTTTAGTGGCCTAAAACAGAATGATCATTTCTCACAGTTCTGTGGGCTGATGGATGGTGGTTCTGCTGTTTTTGCTGTAGCTCTCGATATGACTGCTTCGCTGAGGTTGAATGGGGGTAAGACGCCTGGGTCCTTAGCAGAGATGGTGGACCTCTTCCTCCATGGGATCGACCTCTTCCTCCATGGGATCTTCCATCTCAGCGTGGGGGCCTCGGGGTTCCACAGGGCGAGCATAGAAGCTGCAGGGACTCTTGAAATCATGCTCAGAAGTTAAATATTGCCATTTCCACCACATAGAGTAATGAAGAAAGACACAGGGCCAGCCCAATTCAAGGCATGGGAAAATAGACTTCTCTTAAAAATTCTTATTATTGAAAGACAGTTGACATATAATGTTATGTTAGTATCAGGTGTGCTACATAAAGATTTGATACATACATTATGAAATTATCACCATGATAAATCTAGTAACCATCTGTCCACATACAAACTTATTACAATATTATTGACCACGTTGTGCTATATATTCCATCCCTAGGCTTATTTATTTTATAACTGGAGGTTTCTACCCCTTAATCCCCTTCAACTATTTCACTCACCCTCCCCGCTGGCAACCATCTGTTCAGTCTTTGTAATCTATGAGTCTGTTTTCATTTTGTTTTTTAGATTCTGCATAAAAGTGAGATCATATATGGTATTTGTCTTTGTCTGGCTTATTTAGTATAATGCCCTCTAGAGTCATCCATATTGTTGCAAATGGCAAGATTTCTTTTTTTATGGCTAATACTCTATTGTATTCTGCACTTTTGATCGGAGGAGTTCTGGTGAATAGGTTCATTTTTAATCCATCAGTCCCCAATAATTAACATGAGATTCAGTAAATTTAAGAAATTTTCAAAACCATGTAGCTTCTAAATGGCAAATCCAGCATTTGCACCCAGGTCTCTGTGTTTGAAAAACCCAGTTTTTAGTAGATTTGAGTTGCCATGCCCCAATGGGGTATAACTTCTGCATTTGATAATCTGGGGAGCAACTGGGAATTTTCCTGCTGTTCTGGGTGGAGTAGAGGAGATATCGGAGAAGGCAATGGCACCCCTCTCCAGTACTCTTGCCTGGAAAATCCCATGGGCGGAGGAGCCTGGTCACTAAAAGTCGGACATGAATGAGCGACTTCACTTTCACTATTCACATTCATGCATGGAGAAGGAAATGGCAACCCATTCCAGTGTTCTTGCCTGGAGAATCCCAGGGATGGGGGAGCCTGATGGGCTGCCATCTATGGGGTCACACAGAGTCGGACACGACTGAAGTGACTCGGCAGCAGCAGCAGCAGAGGAGATGCAGGTAGAGAGGGAAGAAAGACACAGAAGCAGTGATCTGTGATGGCTGGACAGTCAGCATCACAGGAATCTGTTCCCTCTGCTTGGAGGATATAATGCTTACTTTCCTGATTCCGTAAATATGTTCAGGCTCCTACTGTTCTCCTGCCTCCTACTTAAGTACAACCTTATTTCTGAAAGTAGATTCTTCAGTGGGCCTCAGATGTACTATATTCTTTGTCTAGGTGGTGGTTCTCTTTCTCTTAGGCAGTGGTCTCATTCTTTTACTATATAAACCTTTGTATTATCCTCAACAGTCGAGAAAGTTTTGAAAGACAGTTGCCTTAAATTCATTGTTTTCAAAGTGTGGGGATCCCTGAGACACTTTCATGAAATCCATGAGGAAAAAACTATTTTTCTAATACCAAGATATTATGTGTTTTTTTCCCTACTTTCATTCCCTCTTGAGTGTAAAGTGAAGTTTTCCAGAGGTTATGTGATGTGTGATACTGCAACAGACTTTAGTTGAGGCAGATATAATTCCATTCCTTCCTATTAAGACATTAAAGAGACTTGAAAAGTATATGCAATAATGAAATCTATGTTTTTTTCCCCATAGTTAAGAGAACTTTTCATTAAAACTGGTTTCTGGCATATAAAGAGTTTGTTGTGATATTTAAATTAATAAAAATATTTTAAGGTATTTCATTTCTTGTATTAATAAGATTTTAATGTATTTTTAATTAAAGATTAATAATTTCAAACAACAGCTCTTTGGGATCCTCAATTTAAGATAGAGTTCTGAGAGCAAAAAGTTCAAGATGATGAACATCCTATTAGTTGCCATTTGCAAAGCCTCCACCATTTTCTACATATTTTCTTTTAATCCTCCCGATAAACCTATCAGGAAGGTACACCATTAATCTCCAGCCCCTAAAGGCAGGCCCCAAATGATTAGTCATACAGCTTGTATGCTGTGCAGCTAGAATTTGAAGCTAGTTCTGACACCAAAATCAAACTTGAAAGGAATAAATAACCTCCTTGCATGCAACATACCTGTTGCTTTTCTGGACAGAGATTGAAGCAGAGGTAACAAAGACTGGATAAATTACTTGACGTCTCAGGCAGCCAAAAGCCAAGACTTTCTGCTGTCTGTTCTACTCCTCATAGGGACTTGTCCTTTCATATGGCAATTCCTATTCAACCAGAAGAAACATCTGTCCCATTGATTATTCTGTTCTAAACTGCAGAAAATACATGTGCATTGTGTTGCATTTTCCAATTATGCTACAGGTCAGCTTGTGCATTTCATTTATTTCAATCTCTTTTGTAATAGTAAAACAGTTAACAATGGTAAAAAATTTACTGAGTACTTACTATGTGTCCATTACTGAGAGGAGGACTTGATACCAAGATCTCTCTGAATCCTCACAAGAATGCTCCCAGGTGGGCGTTGGGGTCTCACACCAGCTTTACAGGTGAGAAGATGGACTTGCTGAAGGGAAGCTACTTGCCTGAGGTCACTCAGCTAGAAAGTAGGTGGTCAGTCAGGTCTGGATGGTTTTCAGGCTGATTATTAAGCAGTGCGCATTAAAAAATCCTAAAGTTCAGTTGCTCAGTCGGGTCCAACACTTTGCGACCCCATGAATCGCAGAATGCCAGGCCTCCCTGTCCATCACCAACTCCCAGAGTTCACAAAACTCATGTGCATCCAGTCAGTGATGCCATCCAGATATCTCATCCTGTTTTCCCCTTCTCCTCCTGCCCTGAATCCCTCCCAGCATCAGGATCTTTTCCAGTGAGTCAACACTTTGCATGAGGTGGCCAAAGTACTGGAGTTTCAGCCTCAGCATCAGTCCTTCCAAAGAACACCCAGGACTGATCTCCTTTAGAATGGACTGGATGGATCTCCTTGCAGTCCAAGGGAGTCTCAAGAGTCTTCTCCAAAACCACAGTTCAAAAGCATTGATTCTTCAGTGCTCAGCTTTCTTCACAGTCTAACTCTCACATCCATACATGACTACTGGAAAAACCATAGCCTTGACTAGACAAAGAATAGCAAGAAGAGATAAGAAAGCCTTCTTCAGTGATCAATGCAAAGAAATAGAGGAAAAGAACAGAATGGGAAAGACTAGAGATCTCTTCAAGAAAAATAGAGATACCAAGGGAACACTTCATGCAAAGATGGGCTCAATAAAGGACAGAAATGGTATGGACCTAACAGAAGCAGAAGATATTAAGAGGAGGTGGCAAGAATACACAGAAGAACTGTACAGAAAAGATCTTCACGACCCAGATAATCATGAGGATGTGATCACTAATCTAGAGCCAGACATCTTGGAATGTGAAGTCAAGTGGGCCTTAGAAAGCATCACTAAGAACAAAGCTAGTGGAGGTGATGGAATTCCCGTTGAGCTGTTTCAAATCCTGGAAGATGATGCTGTGAAAGTGCTGCACTCAATATGCCAGCAAATTTGGAAAACTCAGCAGTGGCCACAGGACTGGAAAAGGTCAGTTTTCATTCCAATTCCAAAGAAAGGCAATGCCAAAGAATGCTCAAACTACCGCACAATTGCACTCATCTCACACGCTAGTAAAGTAATGCTCAAAATTCTCCAAGCCAGGCTTCAGCAATATGTGAACCGTGAACTCCCTGATGTTCAAGCTGGTTTTAGAACAGGCAGAGGAACCAGAGATCAAATTGCCAACATCCGCTGGATCATGGAAAAAGCAAGAGAGTTCCAGAAAAACATCTATTTCTGCTTTATTGACTATGCCAAAGCCTTTGACTGTGTGGATCACAATAAACTGTGGAAAATTCTGAAAGAGATGGGAATACCAGACCACCTAACCTGCCTCTTGAGAAATCTGTATGCAGGTCAGGAAGCAACAGTTAGAACTGGACATGGAACAACAGACTGGTTCCAAATAGGAAAAGGAGTACGTCAAGGCTGTATATTGTCTCCCTGCTTATTTAACTTATATGCAGAGTACATCATGAGAAACGCTGGACTGGAAGAAACACAAGCTGGAATCAAGATTGCCGGGAGAAATATCAATAACCTCAGATATGCTGATGACACCACCCTTATGGCAGAAAGTGAGGAGGAGCTAAAAAGCCTCTTGATGAAAGTGAAGGAGGAGAGTGAAAAAGTTGGCTTAAAGCTCAACATTCAGAAAACGAAGATCATGGCATCCGGTCCCATCACTTCATGGGAAATAGATGGGGAAACAGTGGAAACAGTGTCAGACTTTATTTTTTTGGGCTCCAAAATCACTGCAGATGGTGACTGCAGCCATGAAATTAAAAGACGCTTACTCCTTGGAAGAAAAGTTATGACCAACCTGGATAGTATATTCAAAAGCAGAGACATTACTTTGCCGACTAAGGTCCGCCTAGTCAAGGCTATGGTTTTTCCTGTGGTCATGTATGGATGTGAGAGTTGGACTGTGAAGAAGGCTGAGTGCCAAAGAATTGATGCTTTTGAACTGTGGTGTTGGAGAAGACTCTTGAGAGTCCCTTGGACTGCAAGGAGATCCAACCAGTCCATTCTGAAGGAGATCAGCCCTGGGATTTCTTTGAAAGGAATGATGCTAAAGCTGAAACTCCAGTACTTTGGCCACCTCATGAGAAGAGTTGACTCATTGGAAAAGACTCTGATGCTGGGAGGGATTGGGGGCAGGAGGAGAAGGGGACGACCGAGGATGAGATGGCTGGATGGCATCACGGACTCGATGGACGTGAGTCTGAGTGAACTCCGAGAGATGGTGATGAACAGGGAGGCCTGATGTGCTGCAATTCATGGGGTCGCAAAGAGTCAGACACGACTGAGCGACTGAACTGAACTGACTAGACGGACCTTTTTTTGGCAATGTCTCTGCTTTTCAATATGTCATCTAGGTTGGTCATAACTTTCCTTCCAAGGAGTAAGTGTCTTTTAATTTCATGGCTGCAGTCACCATCTGCTGTGATTTTAGAGCCCCAAAAAATAGTCTGACACTCTTTCCCCATCTATTTCCCATGAAATGATGGGACCGGATGCCATGATCTTCGTTTTATGAATGTTGAGCTTGAAGCTAACTTTTTCATTCTCCTCTTTGACTTTCATCAAGAGGCTTTTGAGTTCCTCTTCACTTTCTGCCACAAGGGTGGTGTCATCTGCATATCTGAGGTTATTGAGATTTCTCCTAGCAGTCTTGATTCCAGCTTGTGCTTCTTCCAGCCTAGTGTTTCTCATGATGTAGTCTGCATATAAGTTAAATAAGCAGGGTGACAATATAAAGCCTTGACGTACTCCTTTTCCATTTGGAACCAGTCTGTTGTTCCATGTCCAGTTCTAACTGTTGCTTCCTGACCTGCATGTAAGTTTCTCAAGAGGCAGGTCAGGTGGTCTGGTATTCCCATCTCTTTCATAATTTAGGTGGTGAGTCATGTCTGGATGGTTCCCATGCTAAGATTTTTAACAAGGGTGCATCAAAAAATTTTTAAAGGCAGTGTCAGTCTGTGTATGGAAAGGAGTTCTCTGAGGTACGCTTGAGATTAGTGAAAGGTAGCAATTTTACCTTCAGAGATTTTAAGAAAAAACCAAGTGATGCAACCTCTTTATGTATAAGAAAACAGATACAATTCTTTTAATTTTGTCCTTAGCTTAAACCTTCACTAACACCCAGCAGCTCAGAGTATAGAGAGAAAGCCAGTAAATTCCTCATCTGTATCTGGTCCCACCCAGCATGCCAACTGTGTTTGGTTTTAATCCTGTTTGGTGTGTCTTCCTTCTGCCTGGAGGTCGTGCCTTCAGTTTTAAGATCTCATGGTCACACCAGGAGTGTGAGAAGTGATAAAGCTGGGGTTTCTCATGTGTCAACAACAGATGTGCTCATCCCCTGGAGCCCTGGAGAAAACAGTGATAGGATTTCCCTTAGGGTTGTGCTCCAGGTGCCCTGGGTTGGGATGAGGATGAGACTCATCATTTACATTGATGCTTTCAGCAAGCATCAGTTCCAGTTGCAAATTTGGATTTTAACAGCCTTGCCAACAATCTCTGATTCCTGCTAAAGGTCCAGGTTGCTGCTACTATCATAAAAAGCTGAGAATATTGGCCTAGAAAAAGATCATCTCTAGGCCAGCCTTTTACATAATTTGAATAGCATTTGTGAATTGTCTTTGAGCAATAATGCAGAGGAATTCGATATATTGTGAAGACCTATCTGACTAGACAGCTTGTTGTTGCTTAGAAACCTAATACTCGAGACAGAAAACAGACAACTTTTGTCATTCTAAATCCACGTACTTAATTATCTCCGCCCTAAATTAGCTCAAGAAACACAGCAAGTGCTTGTGTACCAACCTGGATAACATAGGAAGATGACCCAAAGGTAGAGAGAGAGTTGCGCATGGCAACTTCTGCTTTCTGCCACCACCTGCCCTCTTGCTGATGCCCTGGCCCAGGAAGGCGGTGGACCCATCTGAGCGTTCCATGTCCAGGATTGCTGCCTCGCCTTAAAACAACAAGGCATGTGCATATCTCTTTGGCACTCTGTTCCTCTGAGCAACTTTACTGAATCCTGTAATTCTTGATAATTTAGGGTACTCAAAACTGCAATCAAAGGCAGGATGAGTGCACTTCTCTTAACTCTTTCACTCAATTAAAAGATGAGAGCTACATTCTTGTCTCTGTGACCTTAATGCCCTCCCCCCAGTGCCTTGGAAATGGTGAACAAGTAAATAATATTACAAATTATACCAGTAACAGCTAGGGAGCTCTGTGTTTCAGATAGTACATAAGGGCTTTATCCAACTCCCCTAAGAAGTGAAAACAGTCATATCCCCGTGTTATCCGTCTTTCACAGACAGAGGAGTACAGGGCAAAGCCCAGTCTCCCAGCCAGCAGGCAGTGAAGCCCAGGCATTCAACTGTTGGTATTCTACTGCTTCCAAATACTTGTTGACTGAATGAGCATCTTTGTAATTCATGTTTTCTTTCTCCTTCTCCTTCATCCTCTCCCCTGGCTGTCTCTGTCTCCTTCATAAGTCTCAGCTGTTTGTCTTCCTTTTTCCTCTGAATTCACTGGCTGGCTTGGAAGATTACAGGGAAATCATCTTTTTGTTTGCCTCAAAGTTCTTACTTACTTTCAAATTTTTCAGTCAGTGTGGAACCATTATTTCATGCCCAGCAATTCATCTGGGTCCTGAAGTGTGCCCATCATATCTGTACCAGCACCATGTCCACTCCATTGACACAGGGGATACCTCGGCACTCTGTTACTTTTTGTTGGTTTGTTCCCTCTGTGCCTGAAGTCCAGACAAAGTGGCTTTGTTTGTTCATCTTCCTGTTCCCCTTCCCAGATGAAATGAGCCTGGAGGAAACCAGGTCTTTTTTAAGTTTAGTTTTGTTTTTGCTTTGGAGCCATGGGTAACATTTTTCAAATTCTGGTTGCTGAATTCAGGACTAAATTCTTAAGCACTGACCAGGCAAACATTTTTTGGGTCCAAATGATGACTTTGGGAAGGGGCTTGGGGACAGCAGGACAGGATGGTGAAGAAGCTGAGGCTTGGAATACTGGAAAGCAGGCAGTGTGGTGGACACACGAAACTATAAACTGTTACATTTCGGGGGTGGTGGGGGGTGGTGGTGCTGTGGAGCCAAATTTGTTATTCTCCAGAAACTAAAAGAAAACTTCCATCTGGATCCATGTACCCTGTTTGGTTGCCCCATGGTGTGCAGATACCAGAAGCATAATTCAAGGGAATCCCTCACTCTGGAAACCTCATTTGGGAAGAGCGTAGGAATCCCTCCTGATAATGACAGCCTCATGACTTGACCTGTTAAACCTCAGCTGTCTCATCTATAGAAATTAATGAGAGTTCTACCACACAGATTTATTGTGGGGATTAAATTAGAGAAAACATGCAAAACACTTACTCTGTTACCTGGTCCATAGCATGCAAAGGGAGATGGGAACTCTTTCTCATACAGGCCTCCCCTACCATTTGACATTCCAGCATTAGAGGACAACTTCTGTGTGGTAGAACTTCCCTGGTGGCTCAGCTGGTAAAGAATCCACCTGCAGTGTGAAAGACCTGGATTCAATCCCTGGATTGGGAAGATACCCTAGAGAAGGGAATCCACTCCAGTATTCTGGCCTAGAGAATTCCATGGACTGTTTAGTCCATGGGGGTCGCAAAGAGTCGGGCATGACTGAGCCACTTTTGCTCACTTTCTGTGTGTTTAAGCATTTAAAAATGCTCCTCCCAAGGGTATTGATAAAATATTCCTTTAACATGTTATTGTGTATAATTTGTCAGCATTAGCTGACACACAGCTATAGCCCTCCAGGAGCAGAAAATACTAATAGTGACTATCATTGATTGAGGACACACTGTCTCTTAGGCAACAAGCTCAACAGGCTTTAAACAACCTTATGCTCTTAAAAAGATGGGACAGCTTACCCAAGGTCACTGGACTTGAAGTGGTAGAAATGAAGGGTTAAGCCAAGACTGTCTAATACCATACCCTTGTTACTATGCTTTGTGACCCCCAATACCTTTCAATGAAATAGAATTGGTTCAGATATTGACAAACCAGGACTTTTTAGAGTGCCAAAGCAAAGGGCATGGGGTCACTTGGTAAAAGCAAAATATGAGGTTTCCAGCAATGCAATAGCAGTGAGAAGTACAAAAGAGTAAGTCAGGGGAGCTGTTTACAAATTTTACTTCTTCAGACATCCTTGCCTTGACTTCCAAGCTCTGCCTGTTCTCTCCTACCCTGCCTCTCTCAGAGCCTAGTCCTACAGCTCACCATATTGCTTAGGGTCTTTGCATATGCTGTTGTTAAACTTTTTCAAACAGAGACCATGTCTGTCGTGTATACCATTGATCCCCAACACGAAACCTCATTCCTGGCAAGTAATAGTTGACCTACATATTTAAATGGACAAATGATTAATGTACAAATGAGTGGGACTTTTTGAAGCTTTATCTGGTGCTAGATCTAACCATCTTCTGGAACCAAGACCTACAACTTGCAATTGCTCTTTTTCTTGTGTCTTATAACCTCATTTAAACACCCACACTTGTATGTTTCTGCCATTTAAGCATCTGTTCCTGCCTAGTCAACTAGACAAAGGGAAGACGCCCAAACAGGCTCTGTTGTCATCCCCCTCCCACCAGTGCAAGTTGAAGAGACAGTAAGAACTGGGCCACCTTATCATGAGGCCTCCTGCTCGTTGATCTGTTGCTGCCCCCATTTCCCAGGGTAGAATTTGTCACCTAATGAGATAGGTCAGGGGTCTTCAGGGGTCAGAAGATTAGATGCAGTGGAACTTGGTGCAGAAAGTACTCTGTAAACAGAAAGTCCAACCACTTCTGGGTTCCGTGCCCTACTTTTGGAAGATGACTCTATCAGCCCACGTGCATATTAGATGGCACTAGATGAAGCATTTAGATGTTTTATTCTAACACAATCTGATATAAGGAAATAAAAAGAAAATTGTAAGGGCACTAACACTGCCCCAATGATTCTCCCATTTTAAAACATAAAATTTATATATGTCAGGTCAGTAACTTATTCTGTTTTTTGACTAAAAGAAAGTGAAAGTCGTTCAGTCATGTCTGACTCTGCAACCCCATGGACTATACAGTCCATGGAATTCTCTAGGCCAGAATACTGGAGTGGGTAGCCTTTCCCTTCTCCAGGGGATTNGCTGCGATTCATGGGGTTGCAAAGAGTTGGACACGACTGAGTGACTGAACTGAACTAACTGGTCTTATTGTTGCTGTTCCTTCCTCACCCTCAAACAAAATACCCTTAAAATTTGAGTAACAGTCTGAGGTTAAGACAACTCCGAATAAATAACACAATAAAACCTGATACCAATCCTAGAAACAAACCTACAGCCAGCTAGTGTTTTCTTGTTTTCAGAAAACCCAATAGAAAATAACAGCCCAGTGTGGCCTCAAGAATAAAAATTAAGGATAATTGTTTATTTTTCAAAGAAAGTCAAAATATGTTTTTTGAAAACAATTTGCTGTCTGGGTAAAAAGTCTTATTCACAGACTACTTTCCAGGGACAGGCCCTTATTCAAGCCGACCCCTGGATTGCCTTTTTCTCTGAATCGTCCCTGGAAGGGCCGCTGTGAGTATACTCCAATTGATGAGGATGGAAATAGGGACACAAAAACTAGCTGTTGCCTATCTCAGGTCCAGGCTTTTAATTGATAATGGAGTATTTGCTAGTGCTGCTTTTATACTCTCCCCTTGAGCTGCCAAAGTGGTTTTGGACTTTTTTTTGCTATATTCTACAAGGTTTAGCCAAGTAAGAAGTATAATCTATGGCACCTCGACTGCATGCATCTCACCAGTTTCCTTGTGCAAGACTTAAACACTGGTCTTGAGGATGTTAGGATTCTTCTGGTTGCAGGAGACAGAAAACAGAACATAAAACCAGCTTAAATAGAAAGGTGAACTTATAGGTGCATGTACATGACAAGTCCAGGCTCTGGGGGGTTTCGGAGCTTAAATAACATCCCTAGCTTTGCTTCTCTCCTCTCTCCTCTGCTTGCATGGTATCTGTTGCATTCTTAGGTAAGCTGTGGTTCTTCCTGAAAGATGCAGGTCTATGTTCTTCTGGGATAAAGTATGACCTAGAAGAAAGGACCAGAATCCTCAGTTTGAATACTGTTGGCCTGAATTGAGTCTGTGTCCCTTCCTAAACCAAGGCTGGCAGAAGGGAATTATCCAGTGGGCTTAGGCCTGGGCCAGACATGTACCACTAGGGAACCACTTACAGTGGGTCTAACTCTACTGAAATACTTGAACTGTGAGTAGAGAAAGAGTTATCCCCTAAAAGGAAAAGATGATGATACTATTTCCAAAAGAACACTTAATACCCAAACACTGTGGTAAGGAAACCAGTAAGGGAGAGTGGCGTAGGTTGCCATCTTGGTAATGGCACTTCCTGTAAGAAACACTGGCTGCCTGTCAGGCAGTGAGGGTCTGGAGAGCACAGGGTGCTGGTAGGTTTCTCATGTCATCCTGCTCACCAGTTACTTGCTTCCTTCACACCCATTTCCTAGGATTTCTGCCAAAGCACAGAGCTGCTCACAGACTAAATTAGAGTCCTGTGCACTGGCACAGCTTTGGAGGATGGAAGGGAGTGCATCCCAAGTCAGTGTTAGCGTAGTGTAGTAACCCTGATGCTTTGAAGGTGTTTTCTGTAACCCAAGAAGAAACTTTCTAGAAGAGTTTGGCCATTTAGGAGGGAGGGGGACAAGGGTCTAGACTTGTCACACCTGGTACTAGCCCATGAAAAGACAGAGGCAGCAATTCTCAAATTTTCCATAATTTAATGTTCTGTTCAAACTGCACAAACAAGATGCCAGTGATCCATGATCCCTAAAACAGGTATAGAGTTGTTTTCACAGCCATGAAGGCTGATGACTTTGACCCTTGCCACAAGCAGCATGTTTGGAGTGTCATCTTCTACGAGAAACGTGTCCTGGCCCTGTGGGTGGTTGGCTTTGTTGTCTCAGTGCCCACAGCAGCTGTAGTAATGCGCTTGACGTTTATTTGAGTTTATATGGGCCAGTCATCGTGCTTAGAACTCTCCATATATTTCCTCTTACTTCTTACAAACAATTATTTGAATTAGGTATTACCTCCATCTTGCAGAGCAGAAACCTGAATGATAGGGAGAGTGATACTTGCCCAAAGTCACTGAACATTAAGTGACAGAGTTTGATTTTCAAGCCACTTCTGTGCTTGACCAGCAGTCTTCTGACAGTGCTGCCCCTCTGGCAGCACATATCAACAGCTGGACCATTCACCATGTGTCTAGTGTTATGCTAATAACTTTAGAGCTGTCATCTCTTTAGCACTCACAGTAACCGTGTGATGTGTGCCCTAGTAGTACCTCCACTTTGTGAGCATGTGCGTGCTCAGTTGCTTCAGTTCCTCGAATGTGCAAACTGAGGCTTGCAGACTCTCAGTAACTCACTCAAAGTCACATTCTAAGTATGAGTGCAGAATCCGGTGCTTAACTTCATACTCTCAATTATGAGGCAATGCTATGGATGTTCTTTATATGTCATTCCAGTGTGCTAGATAGAGTTACTTGTCTAGATGCCAGACAGGTAACCACACTGGGAGATCCTTAAGAGCAAGGACACTGCATTAACCTCCACCTAGCTCAAAACAGGTACTTAATAAATGTCTTATTCATTTGTTTTCTCAGTGCTGGATATAGCTTAACACACACAACAGGTGTTCTTAAAATAAGTAAATGAAGGAAAGAAAGAGGGTCTGAATGATGGCTACTGAGGCCAAAAACAGTAATATTTTTTCATAGAGTAGTAATAAGGTAATTAGGCTCTTCAGAGGTTGAAACTACTATAGCCTGTATTTTGCAAAAGTCAGTTCAATCCAAGTGAATTCGTTTCAAAATGAAAATGACTTGGCTTGACCAGCTCTCCATATACATCACAGAACTTCAGTCACTTACCTGTTGCTATAATTTCCTCTACTAAAAAGAAAATCCAGCAAAACCAGATTTTATATAAACTCATCTAATACAGCTCAACTCAAGATAGTCTCTCAGGTCTCATCTTTGCTGAGTTTCAGCTCTCTTAACGTTTCTCGCTACAATAACTCCTCAGCTGTCACAGAAAATGCCATTAACACAGCAACTAATTCAGCTTCCTTAGAACCAGACTTTACGCTCTCTGAGGGCCAGGTAGTAGGTACTCTAAATACATGGTGAATAAATGTGAGACTGAAGGAGAAAATGTACCTTTTCCCCAGAGGGGAAAACAAATCCTGAAGCAGACTGTGGTTTCCAGCCAGGTAGAGAGGTGAAGAACGCAAATAACTAGAGATATGTTTGAGAAGAACCTGTCTGGGAATCGGAGGGAAGCCCAATGTGGTTTCAAGCCCCTACTTGAAAAACTCAGTTGAAAAGAGTCCACATTCAAATAATTGTGGTTTCTTCGAGCTTAGGAGAAAGATGTCTGGGAGAACGATGACTCACCAGAGAGGCTGAATGTGTATGTTGCCTTGAGAGCAAGTTTTCCCTATATTGGATTGAATTACTCAACCTGTTGTGGATATAATAGATGATATTTACATTGTCAAAGAACTAAGCAATCCATTGTATTCTACCACTGCCCACACACCTCCCAGTGAGGGGATCTGCTCAATTTCTATTTCCACCTTTCCCATTCATTCTCTGAATAGACAGGAACAGGCACAGGCATGGGATTTTTTATGAAGATCGCACTCTGTGGCAGGTACTGTTAGTTACCTCACTCTCAGCCTTTCTTGCCTGTCTTCCTTGCAGGTAGAAACCTGATCTTGTTCAGGCATCCATTCTCCATGTATATGTGCAGGCTCCCAGGTGATGAGTGTTAGGTAGGCTACACCAATCATGATAAATCCTTTCTCCTTACCAGACATTGATGTGCACACAGGCTCATCTAGCCAATGAGATATAAGTAGATGACATGAGCAGTAGGTCAGAGAGGATTTTTCTTTCCTAAAAAAAGACACATGGGAGGAAATAGCCTATTTTGCTGTTAGATAGCTCCCCTCTTGTTTGCAGGAACTCCTGGGGTTAAACCGTCATCAGCTCATGGTAGCCATCTTGCCACCAAGAGGCATGAGCTTTCCCACATTCTGAAGGTGGCAGAAAGATGTCAAGCACCTGGATGACAGTGTCTTCTCATGGAAATAATCAAAATCATTTACAGACTTCTTGCTATGTGAGATAGCATCTTGGTGTGATAAAACAGTCTTGGCTAGATAATCTCATATGGCTGAGTCTGATCCCTGTTTCAAGACAAGTTTTTGTTTTCTGAAATATTCCTGTGTTAGCAGATTTATCTAATGTCTTTTGAGAAAGGCTAACAAGGTAGTCAGTTTTGTGTAAACCAAATGCAAGATCCATAAAAACTATTAAGAATGCATAGTTGAAAGTAAGAGTTGATAAATCTGTTCTGTAAAGGGCCAGATAGCTTGTTAAAATTTTTTATCTTTATGGGCCAATCGAGTCTCTGTTGCAACTAAGCAACACTACCATTTCAGTGCAAAAGCAACCATCAGTTCAGTTCAGTTCAGTCACTCAGTCGTGTCCGACTCTTTGCGACCCCATGAATCGCAGCACGCCAGGCCTCCCTATCCATCACCATCTCCCGGAGTTCACTCAGACTCACGTCCATTGAGTCCGTGATGCCATCCAGCCATCTCATCCTCGGTCGTCCCCTTCTCCTCCTGCCCCCAATCCCTCCCAGCATCAGAGTCTTTTCCAATGAGTCAACTCTTCGCATGAGGTGGCCAAAGTACTGGAGTTTCAGCTTTAGCATC
>SJYX01002539.1:43810-72410 GCA_006410675.1 Oreotragus oreotragus
CTCATTGGTACTGTTTCTGTAGTTTAACTTTGTACCTTTCTGTCAGCACAGCACTGAGAAAGTCCAGTGCAGACAGGAGATGGCAAGAGTGAACATCGACATTAGGAATCAGTGAACTAAAATGGACTGGAATGGGTGAATTTAACTCAGATGGCCATTATATCTATGACTGTGGGCAGAAATCCCATAAAAGAAATGGAGTAGCCATCAAAAGAGTAGCCATCAACAAAATGGAGTAGCCATCAACAAAAGAGTCTGAAATGCAGTACTTGGATGCAATCTCAAAAACAACAGAATTATCTCTGTTCCTTTCGAAGGCAAACCATTCAGTATCACAGTAATCCAAGTCTATGCCCCATCAAGTAATGCTGAGGAAGCTGAAGTTGAACAGTTCTATGAAGACCTACAAGACCTTCTAGAACTAACATCCAAAAAAGATGTCCTTTTCATTATAGGGGACTGGAATGCAAAAGTAGGAAGTCAAGAAATACTTGGATTAATGGGCAGATTTGGCCTTGGAGTACAGAATGAAGCAGGGCAAAGGCTAACATAATTTTTCCAAGAGAATGCACTTGTCATAGCAAACACCCTCTTCAAACAACACAAGACATCACCAGATGGTCAATACCGAAATCAGATTGATTATATTCTTTTCAGCCGAAGAAGGAAAAGGCTCTATCAGTTCAGTTCAGTCACTCAGTCGTGTCCGACTCCTTGCGACCCCATGAATCGCAGCACGCCAGGCCTCCCTGTCCATCACCAACTTCCGGAGTTCTTCTACGTCCATCGAGTCAGTGATGCCATCTAGCCGTCTCATCCTCGGTCGTCCCCTTCCCTCCTGCCCCCAATCCCTCCCAGTGAGTCAACTCTTCACATGAGGTGGCCAAAGTACTGGAGTTTCAGCTTTAGCATCATTCCTTCCAAAGAAATCCCAGGGCTGATCTCCTTCAGAATGGACTGGTTGGATCTCCTTGCAGTCCAAGAGACTCTCAAGAGTCTTCTCCAACACCACAGTTCAAAAGCATCAATTCTTCTGTGCTCAGCCTTTTTCACAGTCTAACTCTCACATCCATACATGACCACTGGAAAAACTATAGCCTTGACTAGGTGGACCTTAGTCGGCAAAGTAATGTCTCTGCTTTTGAATATACTATCTAGGTTGGTCGTAACTTTTCTTCCAAGGAGTAAGCGTCTTTTAATTTCATGGCTGCAGTCACCATCTGCAGTGATTTTGGAGCCCCCAGAAATAAAGTCTGACACTGTTTCCACTGTTTCCCCATCTATTTCCCATGAAGTGATGGGACCGGATGCCATGATCTTTGTTTTCTGAATGTTGAGCTTTAAGCCAACTTTTTCGCTCT
Source organism: Oreotragus oreotragus (assembly GCA_006410675.1). Taxonomy (NCBI): domain Eukaryota; kingdom Metazoa; phylum Chordata; class Mammalia; order Artiodactyla; family Bovidae; genus Oreotragus; species Oreotragus oreotragus. Next base: position 45,172 of record SJYX01002539.1, read on the forward strand.
TCTCTTCCACTTTCATCAAGAGGCTTTTTAGTTCCTCTTTACTTTTGCCATAGTCAGCAAAAACAAGACCAGGCGCTGACTGAGACTCAGATCTTGAATTCCTTATTGCCAAATTCAGACTTAAATTTAAAAAAGTAGGAAAAACCACTAGACCATTCAGGTATGACCTAAATCAAATCCCTTACGATTATACAGTGGAAGTGACAAATAGATTCAAGGGATTAGATCTGATAGACAGAGTGCCTGAAGAACTATGGACGAAGGTTTGTGATATTGTACAGGAGGCAAGCATCAAAACCATCCCCAAGGATAAGAAATGCAAAAAGGCCAAATATTTGTCTGAGGAGGCATTACAAATAGCTGTGAATAGAAGGTAAGCGAAAGGCAAAGGAAAAAAGAAAAGATATACCCATTTGAATGCAGAGTTCCAAAGAATAGCAAGGAGAGAGATAAGAAAGCCTTTCTCAGTGATCAATGAAAAGAAATAGAGGGAAAAATAGAATGGGAAAGACTAGCGATCTCTTCAAGAATATTAGAGATACCAAGGGAACATTTCATGCAAAGATGGGCACAATAAAGGCCAGAAATGGTATGGAACTAACAGACGCATAAGATATTAAGAAGAGGTGGCAATAATACACAGAAGAACTATACAAAAAAGGCCTTCATGACCCAGATAACCACGATGATGTGATCACTCACCAAGAGCCAGACATCCTGGAATGGGAAGTCAAGTGGGCTTTAGGAAGCATCACTATGAACAAAGCTAGTGGAGGTGATGGAATTCCCGTTGAGCTATTTCAAATCCTAAAAGATGATACTGTGAAAGTGCTGCACTCAATATGCCAGCAAATTTGGAAAACTCAGCAGTGGCCACCGAAGAAGGCAATGGCACCCCACTATAGTACTGTTGCCTGGAGAATCCCATGGACAGAGGAGCCTGGTGGTCTGCAGTCCATGGGGTCACTAAGAGTCGGACACGACTAGCGACTTCACTTTCACTTTTCACTTTCATGCATTGGAGAAGGAAATGGCAACCCACTCGAGTGTTCTTGCCTGGAGAATCCCAGGGACGGGGGAGCCTGATGGGCTGCCATCTATAGGGTCGCACAGAGTCAGACATGACTGAAGCAACTTAGCAGCAAGCAGCAGCAGCAGCAGTGGCCACAGGACTGGAAAAAGTTTGTTTTCATTCCAATCCCAAAGAATGACAATGTTAAACAATGCTCAAACTACCGCACAATTGTACTAATTTCACACACTAACAAAGTAATGCTCAAAATTCTCCAAGCCAGATTTCCACTGGACGTGAACCATGAACTTCCAAATGTTCAAGCTGGATTTAGAAAAGCCAAAGAAACCAGAGATCAAATTGTTAACATCTGTTGGATCATCAACAAAGCAAGAGAGTTCCAGAAAAACATCTACTTTATTGACTATGCCAAAACCTTTGACTGTGTGAACCATAACAAACTGGAAAATTCTTGAAAGATGGGAATACCAGACCACCTGACCTGCCTCTTGAGAAATCTGTATGCAGGTCAAGACGCAACAGTTAGAACTGGACATGGAACCACAGACTGGTTCCAAATAGGAAAAGGAGTACGTCAAGGCTGTATATTGTCACCATGTTTATTTAATTTATATGCTGAGTACACAATGAGAAATTCTGGGCTGGATGAATACAGACTGGAATAAAGATTGCTGGGCAAAATATCAGTAACCTCAGATATGCAGATGACACCACCCTTATGGCAGAAAGTGAAGAAGAACTAAAGACCCTCTTGATGAAAGTGAAAGAGGAGAGTGAAAAAGCTTGCTTAAAACTCAACATTAAGAAAACTAAGATCATGGCATCTGGTCCCCTCACTTCATGGCAAATAGATGGGGAAACAGTGGAAACAGTGAGAGACTTTATTTTGGGGGGCTCCAAAATCAGTCCAGATGGTGACTGCAGCCTGAAATTAAAAGACTCTTGCTCCTTGGAAGAAAAGCTATGACCAACCTAGACAGCATATGAAAAAGCGGAGACATTACTTTGCCAACAAAGGTTCATCTAGTCAAAGCTGTGGTTTTTCCAGTAGTCATGTATGGATGTGAGAGCTGGACTTTAAAGAAAGCTGAGTGCCAACAAATTGATGGTTTTGAACTTGGTGTTGGAGAAGACTCTTGAGAGTTCCCTAGACTGCAAGGGGATCCAACCAGTCCATCCTAGTTGATCAATCCTGATTGTTCACTGGAAGGACTGATCTGAAGCTGAAACTCCAATACTTTGGCCACCTGATGCAAAGAACTGACTCAGTTGAAAAGACCCTGATGCTGGGAATGATTGAAGGCAGGAGGAGAAGGGAACGACAGAGGATGAAATGGTTGTATGGCATCACCGACTCAATGGACATGTTTGAGTAAACTCCAGGAGTTGGTTATGGACAGGGAGGCCTGGCGAGCTGCAGTCCATGATGTAAAAAAGAGTCAGATATGACAGAGCGACTGAACTGAACTGAGACTAGACATCCTCATAGTAACCTGAGTAGAGATGGTGTTAATAACTGAGGTAAATAGAACAGCTGGTACAGTGCACAGCCCCCCAGCCGCACCCCCCCCCCCATTACCACCCTGTAGTCTTCAGGGAGTCTCCTTATTGGTGCTCTTTTTGTAGTTTATCTTTGCACCTTTCTCTCAGCACAGCACTGAGAAAGTCCGATGCAGACAGGGGGCAGCCCGAAATACCACCACCAGAGGGCAGCATGGAGCTGTGCACACTCAGATCAGCCCCTGAGGTCGTGGGCACCACCCCCAGCCTCTGCCAGAGCAGGCAGACCAAAGTGGTCCTGGGAAGAGTGATGCTGGGCTGGAATCACTCCTGCTAAGGCAAAGCAGGAAAGGAAATGTGCCTTTCAGCCAACTTACCGAGAGAAGCATGAGTGCATCACTGACGCAGGCAATGACAAACCCTAAATGCACCTGCAGCTCCCACAGCCTAAACAACAGGTAAAAATTAACTTTATCTTTAGCTACCATGCACGGAATGCTATATACTTGGCACTAGTATGATTATATAATTATCTCATTTAAGCGTTAAATCAACCCCGGGAGCCATAGCCTGGTTTTTATCCCTGTTTTGTTGACACAGAAACCGAGATGAAGACATAAAGATCACTGGTAGAAGCAGTTTTGTTTAAATACAAAAGTCTGTTTAACTGTAAAACCTCCTCTCAAGGCTGCTATGCATCTGCATACTATTTTCCTATCACTCTCTGGGTGCTCTGAGGATAGAAATAAAGTGCTATTTAGAATTTGACTCTTGCCCTCAAGGACTGTGCACTTTCAGAGTAGAAAGAACAATTTAAACAAATAATAATACAAACAATTATGTATAACCCAGTTTGATAACATGGTAAAATTATGTCTATACAATACTCAAATATTTTCCACTCATGCCATACAACTTCTATAAATTTCAAATATAAAGGGAAGAATGAGAGTGAGGTACAGTCAGCAACCCTAACCCTTCAGTTATTCATTTACCCTCCAGATATTCAATAAGCATCTCTGATTATGCTAGACACTAGATATCACACTTAAACATGCCTGATCCTTGCCTTTGAGGGGACTATAATCTAGTTGGGGTGGTAAATAAGAAATAGATAACAGCAAATAAGTCAGTAAATAAGTGTGGGATTGCAGTTATATGTACCAAAAATAGGTGAGCTGTTAGCCCTGGTGACAGCTGTCTGTCCAACAATTTCCTGACCTTGATTCTTTACAGCTTTCTTCTCTATTGCAGCCACCTGGGGCAGGACCTCTCTGCTGTGATCTTGACATTTCCTTCTCTGATTGCAGTCTTGTCAACATGTGTCTCTCACACTCCCTTGGATCCTAGTCAGCCTGGGCTATGTCGTCAGGCTGTATCCACCTTTCTGACATCTCTTATCCAGAACAGACTCATGGAAGGTCAGTTTAGCAATGGCCTTGTTCTTGCTCTAAACCCCTCCTGACCTTCCCCAGAATCTTTCTCCACCTGTGCCTATTTGTCTTTTGCTCTCTAGGCAGAATTGGGAGTTCTTGCCCAGTAGATGCGGGGAAGGCAATGGCACCCCACCCCAGTACTCTTGCCTGGAAAATCCAATGGACGGAGGAGCCTGGTGGGCTGCAGTCCATGGGGTCNCATACCACAGTAATGACTGGAACTGCAAAAATAGCAGATGTGTATAAGAGACAGGCATAATGGCACCCCACCCCAGTACTCTTGCCTGGAAAATCCAATGGACGGAGGAGCCTGGTGGGCTGCAGTCCATGGGGTCGCTAACAGTCGGACAGACTGAGCGACTTCACTTTCACTTTTCACTTTCATGCATTGGAGAAGGAAAGGGCAACCCACTCCAGTGTTCTTGCCTGGAGAATCCCAGGGACGGGGGAGCCTGGTGGGCTGCCGTCTATGGGGTCATATAGAGTTGGACACGACTGAAGGTACTTAGCAGCAGCACCTATTATAAAACACACCATGGATTTAGTGGCTTCCAGGTTGCACTAGTGGTAAAGAACCTGCCTGCCAATTCAGGAGACAAGAGATGTGGGTTCTATCCCTGGTGTGAGAAGATCCCCTGGAAAAGGAAATGACAACCCACTCCAGTACTCTTGCCTGGAGAATCCCATGGACAGCGGAGCCTGGTGGGCTCCAGTCCATGGGGTCCTAAAGAGTCAGACACGACTGAAGCGACTACTCATGGCCCTTGGCCATGGATCTAATTTGTGCTCCTGGAACTCAGTGAGGCCGATTCCTTCTTGTCATAACTCTTCTTAATTCAGATGTTACCATCTCAGATAAACCTCCCTGATGACCTTTTCTAAAGGAATCATCCCCTCATTTGTTGCACTGTGCCACCTTCCCCTCTTTTGCATTCTTAAAAGACTTAATGAGGCTTCCCAGGTGGTGCTAGTCTAGTGGTAAAGAACCCACCTGCCAATGCAGGAGACTTAAGAGATATGGGTTCCATCCCTGGGTCGAGAAGATCCCCTGGAGGAGGGCACAGCAATATGTAAAACCATTTGTGTCTCCACTTGTCTAGATTTATGTATTGACAGTTCTCACGGGAACATAAACTCAGGAGGATAGGAAACATCTCTGTCTTGTTCACTACTTGCCTTCAGAGCCTAGAACAGTGTCTCTTTTCTCAAACACTGCTAAAATGACAGTGCAAGGATTTTTCGAAAGCTTTCAGTTGGCAAAGACAGGAAGCCAGACAGAGAAGAAAGTATAGGGGAGGTGAGGGTTGGTGCTGGGATAAGCGAACTTAGTGCTGTTGGGTTCCTGCACCCCGGGTCCTGGTCAACCCATCTTACCACGGTGTACTCTCTAACTGAGTTAGCATCCTTTCATCTGAATGGCGCTAATCATGGCTTTGGCCTAGGATCATGAGCTTAAGTATGTTTTTCTGCCAGTAAAAAGATGAAACCATCAACTCCTTTAGCCCCATCTTTGCAGAGATGACAGTTAACATTTAAAAGCAAACTTCTTGTTTCTATACTTTCTGCTTTTACATCATTAACATTGCAGTCCTCTAAATAGATATTGATGTTGCTGGTAAACTAATAAGATAGACTTCATGCTTTTGCCTCTTAAACACCAAACAGTGTACTTAATAGGAAAGTCAAGTCAGTAATATTAAAAGAAATACAGAGGCCAAATGGAAAACCAGTAGAGAAAAGTTCTTATTGATGTATGTTTTTAATATTTCTTCTTATGTCTTATTACAATTGATGTTTGTGTGATTAAAAAACAGGTTATTTCCTAGTAGCCCTTCTCCTTCTATTATAAATTTTTGAGCTAAATGTATTACTTCTGAGCTTGTGACACAAAAGTTGGTGACTGTGGAAATGATTATAATGTCATGAAAGATTGTGATTTTAGAGGGAAAATAACCAGCAAGGACGAGAAATTAAGTCATAAAGATCCAAGGTTGCTGGAGATCTGATTAGAAGAAATAAAAAAGGGCACTGACCCCATAAACGTGAAGTCGTTTAAGCCCTCTTTTCATGCACTTCTCTCAAACTGTAGGTTGGACATCTGTGGGGAATAAAAAAAATGGGAGGCTCAAACTATTCCAGTCTTTGAAATGAGTGAGGGATAATTCAAGGAAATGGGTCTATAGTCAGATGAATTTCTGAAAACCAAATCCTGTCAAATTAAAATATATCTTTTATAACTTTGAATCTAATAACTAAAGATGGAATAAGTCATTCGTAAATGGTTGTGATATTTCTAAATAAAGAGAAAAAAGATGTTGGTTGGTATTTAAGAGAATGGCTCAGATTTTAAGCAGTTCTCATGTTCATACTCAGTATCTTTTCAGTCATGGGGCTTCCCAGGGGCTTTCCACATTCATAATGAATGCTGATATGTCTTCTCCTTCTGGTAATGATGGGATGAGGCCTTTTTGGATGACTCCCCTGCAGAAAACCACTTTGAACCTTGGCATAATGTCAAAAGCTGGAAACACTAGAGAGTGAACAAGAGATGCTTCAGGGGGAAGAACACACTTAAGGGAGGATATAAGGGGAGCTGTATAAATTAAGTTCCAAGTTTGAATGACAGTTGACACAGCTTACTCAAGGCAGCAGGGGTGCTTGTGGAGAAAAAATCCTTTCTGGCCAGAACACACTGAGAGGTATCACCAGAAGGAAAGATCTAGAGGAATATATAGGGAGTGCTCAAATTCTGTCTACCCATATCTATAACTGCCTCTTAAGCTCTGCATGCATGACATTGACTCAAAGCAACTAAGCTGAAGACAGGAAATGAACAGAGACTGCAGCTGTCACCCAAGAAACAGTTTGAGTTGAGATTCCTAAGATAATTTCCAGGCTTCACAGGTGGCGCTAGTGGTAAAGAACCTGCCTGCCAGTGCAGGAGACCTCAGAGACGTGGGTTCAATCCCTGGGTCAGGAAGATCCCCTGAAGGAGGGTACAGCCACCCACACCAGTATTTTCACCTAGAGAATCCCATAGACAGAGGAGCCTGGAGGGCTACAGTCCATCAGGTCACAAAGAGTAGGACACAACTGAAGCACCTTAGCCCAGGACACAAGATGATTGCCGCCCAAATCAAAAGAAATGACACTTGATGGAGGAAAATAACAGCATCCAGAATCTCTACTAGTTAATATTCACAGTGTTTCAGACACAGTCCAAAATTATCCAGCACATAAAGAGTCAAGAAAATAGGACATGTTCTCAGGCAAAAAGATCAGTTGTGTTTGACCCCAGAATGATCCAGATATTGGGACTAAATCACAAGGATTTGAACATAGTTATTATAACCTAAATGATGCACAGGATGGATGAAAAGATAAGAAACCTCCTCAGAGAAACAGAACCAATAAAAAATAACCCAATAGAAAAAAAGCACCAAATGAAAATCTAGAACTGAAAAATACAATGTCTGAAATTAAATTACTGGACAGACTTCAGAGTTGAATGGAGATATAAATGAGCAGGTGGACTTGAAGACAACAGTAAAAAGTATCCAATGTGGAGAATAGAGAAAAAAATTAGAAAAAAACAAGCTTTGGACACCTCTTAAATAATATCAAGTAGTCCTATATATGTGTAAATGGAATCTTAGAAAGGGGAAAGAGGGAAATATTTGAAGAATTAATAACTAATTTGATGAAACAATGTAAACACACGTGATCAGTGAAAACCAAGTAGAATAACTGTAAAGGAGCCCTCACCAAGTTTCATTTAGTCAAACTGTAGAAGTCCCAAGATAAAAAGCAAAGCTTTACCATCCCTCTGGGTCGTCTCAGTGTTGATGTATGGCAAAACCAATACAATATTGTAAAGTAATTAGCCTCCAATTAAATAAATTTATATTAAAAAAATAGCAAACCTTTTAAGCAGCAAGAGAAGAATGACACATTAAGTATATATGAAGAGTGATCTGATTGTTGGTTGGTTTCTCAGCAGAAACTATGGAGGCTAATAGAAGGCAACGCAACATCTCTAAAGTAATAAGAGAATAAAAATTGTCAAACCAAAATTCATTACCCAGCAATCATACATTGAAAAAAGAGTAAATAATGAAAATTTCACATAAAACTAAAATAAGTTGTCACCAGTAGACCTGAACTTCAAGATATGCTATATATAAGAAGCTCTCCAGGATGCAAGGAAATGATGTAAGATAGAAACTTCTGGAAAAGATAGAAATCCCCAGAAAAGAATGAAAAGCACTGAACATGGTAAATATCTAAGCAAACACAAAAGGCTTCTAAAATGTTTGCCGTTTTCCTCAATTTATTTATGTCATATAACAGTTTAAAGTAAAAATTGTAACACTGGTGGAGTTTATAATGTATGTAGATGTAATACAAAAAAAATCTTGCATAAAGGAAAATGGAATATAGACCTATATGGATACAACCCTTCTGCAGTTTACTGCAGGTGGTAAAATATTAACTGCATGTAGACAGGAAATAGTTGAGGATGTATATGAGAATCCCCAGGGTGGCTACAAAAATAATGATACAAACAAATAAAGCTAAAAAGCCAATAGATCCAAGATACATAGGTTAGGAAAATATGAGAACTCTCTGCATTCTTGATGATGTCCTCTAGTCACTCCTTGAATTAGACATTAATATTATTATTATTAATGATAATAATGAGTGAAATCTAACAAAAGCAATGACCAGAGGATGGCACTCTCCTTCTATCGCCTTTTAACATTTTACAGTATAGATGGCACAAGCAGAAGCAACAAAAGCAAAAATAAACGAGTGGGACTACATCACATTGAAAAGCTTCTGCACAGCAAAGGAAGCCATCAACACAATGAGAAGACAACCTACAGAGTAATAGAAAATGTTTGTAAATCGATCTGATAAGGGACTATTACTCAAAATATACAAAGAACTCATATAATTCAATAGAGAAAAATGGTTCAATTAAAAATTGGGCAGAGGCTCTGAATAGGCACTTCTCCAAAAAAGACCTGCAGATGGCTCAATGCCTTAAAGGTCCTGAACATCACTAGTCATCAGGGATATGGAAACCAAAACCACAGTGAACTATCACCTTACACCTGCCAGAATGCCTGTTATCAAAAAGGAAAAAGTTAACAAGTGTTGGTGACAGCAGAATGAGGGGAGCCCTTGTACCCTGTTGGTAGGAATGCAAACCGGTGAGGCCATGATGAGAAACGGTGTGAAAGTTCCTCAAAACATTAAAAATAGAGCCCGGAGAACCCACATGATCCAGCAATTTCACTTCTAGCTATCTACCCAAAAGAAAAGAAGTCACTGTCTTGGAAGGATACATGCATCCCCATGTTCATCACTGCATTACTTACAATAGCCAAGACATGGAAAACCTTAAGAGACCATAGATGGATGAAAAGGTAAAGAAATGTGGTGTATAGAGAGAGATACAGATATATACACACAATTCTGTGTATATGTGTGTTTGTATATATACGTATACATACAATACATACAAGAGAGGAGTATTATTCAGCCATAAAAGGGGGAAATGCTGCCATGTGTGACAATATAGATGGATCTTGAGGGAATTTTGCTAAGTGAAGTCAGAGGAAGGCAAGGTCTCACAGGTGGAATCTTAAAAAATAAATGAAAAGAAACAACTGAATTTACAGAGAACTGATTAGTGGTTGCCGGAGGCAGGGAATGTGTGAAATGGATGAAGGTGGTCAAAAGATACAAACGTCCAGTGATCAAATAAGGAAGTCTATGGGGTCACACAGAGTCGGACACGACTGACGTGACTTAGCAGCATAGGTGTAATTTACAACATAGTGACTGTAATTAACAAGACTGTACTTGATAGTTGCTAAAAGGGATCTTGAAAGTTTTCATCACAGGAGAAAATTTTTAACTATGTGTGCTGATGGATGTTAACTAGATTTATTATGATCATTTGCAGTATATGCGTGTTGTATGCATGCATATACTTTATGCATGCCTAAAGTCTTTATGTTGTATACATAAAATGAAAAGAATGTTATATGTCACTTCTTAATTTTCAAAATGTTACAATATAAAGCATTGTGTGGCATACTGTGGCCTTTCACATACATATAGGAGAAGCAAGGGAAGACCCCACCACCATGCCACTTTCAGAAAGGAGGAAACTAACTATGCAGAGAGTACTGAACTGATGATTCCCTAAGAAATGTCTGGTCAAAGAATCTTGCCCCAAACCCAGTTTGTGGATGTCAGCTGCTTATCTAGACTGGACTAAAAGAATCTTTCCCATTGGTGACTACTCAGGAAGCCCTAGTTTCAAGGAGAGAATAGATAAATCATAGGTAGAATGGCTCAGAAACAGAGCGCATAACCTATAGGCCATGTGATTTTTGGGGAAGAACACTATAGACCCCTGATGCTAGCTGATAATGCTGAATTTTTATCTTCACAGGGCAAAATTCACAGCATTTAGTAAGGAAAGAGAAAGTAATCTGTTAACAGGGCCTCTTTCATGAAGAAGGTACGATTATCTCTATCAAGAGCCTAATCCTGAAAGCCTCTTCTGCCCATATATTCAAAACTAAATACCTATCTCTTTGGGATTAACAATGAGCAGTCATACAGAATTTTACCATAAATGGTCTTGTAGTCATGGCAAAGAGTGAATTTATTTCTTTGTTGTTTTGAGCTCAAGTACATAGAGAATTTGGGGATGTTCTATATAGCAATTTGGCCCTTAATATGCTGAGTACTAAAAAATGTTTTAAGTAATCTTTAAAAATAGATAACATATCTAAGCTGACCATTCGTTCTGTTTTTATAACTCACAGTGATTTGGTTGGGCAGGGGGAGGAAGATGGTTTTAGAGGGAAGAAATTGATTATAAGCTTCAAGAAACTAAACTTCACATGTTTTCAGATTTTGTTTCAACTCTTAAGATATACAGGTGACCAAAATAGAATTAGTTACCACTGATGAAGACCAGAGAACATATGGGAACAATATGGGCTTGGAATATTTCGTTTACTATCTACAGAAGATGTTTATATTAGATAGTCTAATGGAACATTTGACTTGATGACTAGGGTGCTTTCAATGCTTAGGTCCTAGAACTCATTGAAGAGCTCCCAAAGAAAATGGGATGATGATGATTTGCTCCCAGTGTATGCTGGACATTTTAATATGCTAGGAGAGATCTCATTTAATCCTCAAATCAGCTTAGTGAAGCAGTTGGTATTATGCCCATTATACAGAGGAGAAAATTGAGCTTCTCCAAGTTGGACAGCTAGTAAGCAGTTGAACCAAGATGTGGATCCAGATCTACCTAACTCTAAAGCCCATCATCCTCCTACTCCTCTAAACCAATTTGTTGTTCTTCTCTTTTGTAATACATACTCCTTATGGGTTACCTGACACCTAAATTGATTGAGAACCTCAGCATTGCGTTATAACCATCTCAGTGATGTTATAATAGAGGATCAAGGGCATTTCAGAATTTCATTTCAAAGAAACATCATTTGATGCCCTGCATGTCGAAGTTATAAACACCAGATTTGTTCAATGCTGTCGTCTTAATGCAGATTGCCCTCCAAGAGAGGGCAGTCTACACTTCTATATGATCAGGTCCTTGAATTTCTTAATCCCCATGTTATCTAGCAAAGTGATGTAGTCAGGAAGCATCTCAAATATTGGAATAAAAATGAACTAAGAATAAAAGGGATTGGTTGACAGGCTGAATAGATTAAAGTGCAATTATTGGACACTTCTCAAATTTTCTATCACATCATTTAATGTAGAAAATCTTGGCGTCACTATTCTCATCTAGTACAGGAGGAAATCTCTTCTGTTTGGGGAAATGGAAAATGTTTTTATCTGAATTGCAGACAGATGTTGCTTTATGCCAGTAGTTCTTGTCTCCATCAAACCCAAAGTTCATTTTTATAAAAAATAACATTTTCTTGACCATCCTATACAAAATTTGTAGATTTGATAACTTATATAAATTTTAGAAAATAATATAATGTCCTATGTATAATGTAAAACAGAAATAAAAGTCACAACATTTCATCAGTAAAAACCTCAGGCATGACACCATAGAAGATATTTTTTTAAAGACACAGTGTATTACCATTGTTGCTGTTCAGTACTCAGTCGTGTCCAACTCTGTGCAATCACACGGACTGCACCACGCCAGACTTCCCTGTCCTTCACCATCTCCTAGGGCTTGCTCTAAATCACATGCACTGAGTTGGTGATGCCATCCAACCATCTCATCTTCTGTCGTCCCCTTCTCCTCCTGTCCTCAATCTTTTCCAGCATCAGGGTCTTTTCCAATGAGTTGGCTCTTCCCACCAGGTGGCTGAAGTATTGGAGCTTCAGCGTCAGTTGTTTCAATGAATGTTCAGAATTAATTTCCTTTGGGATGGACTGGTTTAACCTCCTTGCAGTCCAAGGGACTCTCAAGAGAATTCTCTGACACCACAGTTCAAAAGCATCAATTCTTCGGCGCTCAGACTTCTTCACAGTCCAGCTCTCACATCCATACGTGACTACTGGAAAAGCCATAGCTTTACTATGGATATTGATATTACTAATACTGATGGTGTGTATTGCCATGAATGCAGCGACTACCATGCAGCCTGATATGGTGTGTATACTGCTGACTCAAAAACTGTTGCATTGCTCTCAATGGTGTGATTTTTTTTTTTTTTGCTTCCCCTACCCCACCTTCCCAATGATGACAACCTCTTGGTAAAGTTCCAAAGAAAACAAAATATAATCTCCTCCTTTGATTTTTACAGTAATGCATTCCTGGAAAATTCAGACACCATTAAAACTATATAAAAACATTTCATGACTATGTCTAAAATAGTTGGTTTTAGGCTCCAGGATGCCTGTTAGGGCAATTCTTTGTTGTATAAGACTGTCTAATCTAGCCTCCCTGGGCCCTACTCAATAAATGTGAACCATATTACCTCAATCATTGGGACTAGCAAAAATGCCCCCACAAACTGCCAAAACATTTGTGAGGAGGTCCCTCTCCTTGAAAACCACTGCTTTGCGCAGAGCTGAAAAGCTGTGTGTAAATTTAATTTGCATACCTGGATCTGGATTTTCACATATTAAGCTTTCATAGAGTAAGGTACATTTTTAAAAAGACAAACTGGTTTCTGTAGCATAAGCAAAAGTGTCCCTGATTCACCATAAGTAGTGCTCTTGGTTCACCCTAGGTGGTGAGGTAAGACATTACTCAATGATATCTGCCAAGGGAGAACACAGAGTTAACTTATGTGTGTCCAGAAGCTGGGAAACAAAGAGCAGGTGGACTACAAGTATGATAAAGCTGCATTGGCACAGGCACAGGCAGCTGTATATTCAGCTGACTCAAGGACAGGCAAAGGCCCTTGGCTGTCTCACAGGTCCATGGGGTCAACTCAGGAAAAAGGTGAGCCCAGGGAGAGATGGATGTCAACAGTTGCTAGGAAATGAAAAGTCTGTGAAGGAAACAAAGGATGTGAGTCAGGGTAGAGTGTGAATGTATAACCGTAAACACAGGGTTAGGGATTGCTGTGATGTCATAGGCAGCCCAGGTTAAGGCAACCAAGGCTCTGAGAACTACCTGGTAAATATTGCTTCTTGAGTTACATTCTCTTGCATCTGGATCTTGAACTGGAGGGAACTACTGATGGACGGCACAGAAGAATGTTTGAATCCCCATCCTTGGAATGGTAGCAGTACGTGGTTTGTGAACTCCTTTCCCCACTGTTCCCGAGACATCTTCTGCTACCTCTACATTTCAGGAAAGCCAACCCATTTAAGTTGTGTGAGGCAGACATCTGTTCACCATATTGCATGGGCCAGAGGAGTGTCTGGTTTTTTTGGTCCCTTCGGGAAAGGGAATGGTGGGCGTGACCCGACACAGCAATTCTGGCAAGCTAATAAAGACCACCATTCAAGCTCCCTCAAGCTAACCAGACATGGCCCAATCTTAGTGTAGTTTGCATGCCTGCCTTAGATTTCCCTCTTTAAGAAGGCTCTGAAAATCACGCCCAGACAGACTCCAATGCCTGTTCATCTGAAGTTCACTAGGCAATGTGCCTGGTGTCATTTGAGCAAGCTGTTTGGCAGCCAGTTCTTTTCGTTTTAATGACATGATTGCCCAGGCTTTCAAATCCCATTATGAAACTTTTCATCCTTTACTCAAGGCTTTTTTTTTTTTTAATCTGCCATTTTAGTTTGATGGAAAGAGATGTTGAAGAGAAATATTTGCAAAATTGTTCTTTGGAGCCAGATGGTGCAGTGAGGCACGATTGCTGAACTCATTTAGGGGATCTGTAGTTGGCCCATTCTTCCCTGTCCTAAAACTTTTTTTAAAGCCAAGTGTTTATTATCATCAGTTATGTATTGAATAATGACTAATACAAACTCACTTTGATTATTATTTTTGTTTTCAGCAATCTTTTTTTTAAAAAAATTGGAGTTTAATGGCTTTAAAATGTTGTGTTATTAATAGTTTCTGCTGTACAGTAAAGTGAATTAGCTACACATTTTTATATATCCTGTCTTCCTTGGATTTCCGTCCAATATAGGTCACTCCAGAGCATTGAGTAGAGTTCTGTGCTATACAGTAGGTTCTCATTAGTTATCTTTTTTATATATAGTAGTGTATTCATGCCAGTACCAATCTCCCAGTGCATTCCTCCCCCACCCCTTCCCATCTGTCCTGAAACTCTTAATGATTGACAGTGGTTGGCTGTCAGAGAAGCCAACCTGGCATGAAAAGAAAGAGGGTAGGACTATTCCAGGGCAGCTTGGAGATTCATTAGAAGAGCCCTAGGGATCTGCCTTGGGGCCAGCCTCACCTTCAGTCACGGAAAACAAGGCGACCCCTAGCTGTGTCCTGCTATGCATGCAGAACCCTGCACGGAGGCAGTCCATCTGTTATTAGAAACAGTTACCAGCCAACAGCAGTGTTATGCCTGCTGCTTCACTATGGTAACTCATAACTTCGGGACTGTAATACAATCCACTTCACATCAAGGGGAATATATGGTATATCATATATACCCTAGTCAAAACACAGGCTTCAAAATTAGTTTTAAGAAAAACAGTTATATCTTAAGAACTCTCTCTGAGCTATCTTCAGGTATCAGTTCTTCTCACATATTAGCCTTAGAGAAAGCTATTGGTGATGCTAAACCATGGTACCCACATCTGTTCATATGCATTTGGTTTGCTGAAAGAAGTAGATGCTGGATTCCTGGGACAGTCACCCTCATAAGAGCCAAAAGGTTATTTTTCTTCATAACTATGACTGAGCATCTGGCCTGGCATCTGGCTATGTAGTAGGAATGAATAAATCTGGAAGGCAAACAGTAGCTGAGTGAACAAGCCATTCTTCCCTCCTTCCACCTCCTTCTTTCCCTGTCTTCCCCATCTCACTCTGCCCCACTCCCATTTCTCCAAAAAGCTGGGTCAGAAGTCAGTGTAAAATCTAGTCATGAAATAGATATAGTCAGTGTTGTTGGTGATTTACTCACTAAGTTGTGTCCAACCCTTGTGGACTAGGGCCCACTAGGTTCCTCTGCCCATGGGACTTTCCAGGCAAGAATACTGGAGTGGGTTCCCATTTCCTTCTCCAGGGGATCTTCTTGAAACCTGGATCTCCTGCACTGCAGGCAGATTCTTTACTGACTGAGCTCCCAGGGAAGCCCCATTTTGTTGCGAAGTTGCTCAGTCGTGTCTGACTCTTTGCAACCCCACGGACTGCAGCTTGCCAGGCTCCTCCATCCATGGGATTTTCCAGGCAAGAATACTGGAGTGGGTTGCCATTTCTTTCTCCAGAGGATCTTCCCGACCCAGGGATCGAACCTGGGTCTCCCGCTTTGTAGGCAGACGCTTTTACCGTCTCAGCCACCAGGAAGTCAGGGAATCCCCGTGGTCAGTG
Source organism: Oreotragus oreotragus (assembly GCA_006410675.1). Taxonomy (NCBI): domain Eukaryota; kingdom Metazoa; phylum Chordata; class Mammalia; order Artiodactyla; family Bovidae; genus Oreotragus; species Oreotragus oreotragus. The sequence goes on from SJYX01002539.1 coordinate 61,106, forward strand.
TTAAATGAGTTAAAGAAGCAGTGTCTGTATTGGTTATGAGTTTGGAATGGGAGTCAGGAACTACTTGTTATTTGGGTGACCATGAACAAATTATTTAATGTCTCTTAGCCTATTTATGCATCTACAAAGTGGAGATAAGAATAGTCTTACCTTGTTTATTTGTTATATAGATGAGAGATAATTCACGTAAAGTGTTTGGCACTATGCATGGAACTTGAGTATTCAATCAATGTTAGCTGCTTTTATTATTCTTCCATAGGCTGCTCATAAACATTATGGGGATATCAGCCAAGCTAGGTGACCACAGCTAGGCTTGTGCCTCTCCGAGGAAAATTGCTATTTCATCCATCTCTGGAGCAACTGGAATGATTATTTGTACTGATTTGACCATTGATTAGCTTGGTTGCTATGGTTACATTACTTAACATTTGGGGATTTAGCTTCTTTGTTGTCAGCAGAGATGGCTGCTGTATAATCGAGATAATCAGAAATAATCACATGTAAAAATGATTGGGAAGTGTCCTAAAGAATAAGTATGAGGTTTGGGTTTATGTTATTGTTTAGATGCCTAACATTTTAGGATTCAGTAACAGAGTGGGAAGGGATATAAAAGTCTGGAGGTGCCGTGGAATGTACATTAAAGGCATCTATCCCAACTTTACTGACTCATGCATCAATTGAAGGATTTGTGATTCATGGCATTTAGGCCAACTGCTTTAGCTGTGTGTAGATCAATAAACATGTCCTTTTGAGAAAGCTAAGTGTGTCACATGACTTCAGTTTTTATTTCGGTGATGCTGCATGATATTAAAAAGAAAATTGTTTTAGCTTTAGACAGATTAAAAACAAAAAATTCAAGCTGTATTTTTCAATAGCATAGTTTTCTCACTCAGATGCAGTAAAACAAAATCACAGGAGTGGAAATGATATGGCAAAGAAAGTAAAAGAAAGTAGTGCATCCAGTCATCTTCACAATTGTGTGAATGTCGCTTGAGCATACACCATGCTAAGCTCTTTGCATGTATTATCATACTTAATTCCAGAGTGTAGATACCATTATCTCTATTTGTATAGGAAGAAGAAGTTAAGGCTTATAGAGATTAAGTAGCTTGACCAAATTACAAGCTGTGAATCACAGAGCATTGCCTTTTTTAAAAATGTCTGCTTTCCTGGTTTTGTTTCTTCAATGATGGTTGAGGTCATGCCCTCTTGGTGACAGATCATGAAGCAGAATAACATTTAGAGCAATGGATGACTCAGGGTGCTACAAATCTCCTCTTGAACTGGCAAAAGGTCAAGAATGATCTTATGCCACTGACACTTCATCTGTGGAATCCCGTACACTTGCCTCCATAGCTGCAGTTTCAGATCAGTCTGCAGCAGCAGAGATTCCACCCCTCTTCACATACCATCAGCACCTTAATCCCAGCAATGATCAGTTGGGTGGCCTTTTGTCAAACAGCCTACTGTTCACTTTCCTTCATCATCATCATGGAGCATGTCTTATGAGTAAAGCCCATCCATGCTGGGCATGTGGGATCAGAAAAATGAAGATTGCCCCTATCCTCCCAGAGCAACTGCTTTAGTGAAATTGACATAAATGACTGACTAGGTAGGTAGGTAGAGAGATGCAAAGATATCTGAGACAGTGATAGATAAAAGAATAAAGACCAGAATAACATGCTGTTTGAGCAGGAATGGAAAGGTGACTGATTCCAGTTTAATGCTGCTGCTGCTAAGTCGCTTCAGTCGTGTCTGACTCTGTGTGACCCCATAGACGGTAGCCCACCAGGCTCTGCCGTCCCTGGTATTCTCCAGACAAGAACACTGGAGTCGGTTGTCATTTCCTTCTCCAATGCATGAAAGTAAAAAGTGAAAGTGAAGCTGCTCAGTCATGTCCGACTCTTTGCGACCCCATGGACTGCAGCCTACCAGGCTCCTTCATCCTTGGGATTTTCCAGGCAAGAGTACTGGGTTGGTATTCTCCAGACAAGAACACTGGAGTCGGTTGTCATTTCCTTCTCCAATGCATGAAAGTAAAAAGTGAAAGTGAAGCTGCTCAGTCATGTCCGACTCTTTGCGACCCCATGGACTGCAGCCTACCAGGCTCCTTCATCCTTGGGATTTTCCAGGCAAGAGTACTGGGGTGGGTTGCCATTGCCTTCTCTGAGTTTAAGCCTGGGATCTGCAAATTTCTCTTAGACATGATCTTGGCTTTGAAAGAATGAGGGCTGACTCTGGGAGAAGGATCATGCTACCAGACAGAGAAGATTGTCTTAACTATCAAGTCCAGAGAAGGCCATCATGTCCCTTTTCTCCACTGAACCCAGGTACAGTCTGAGTTCTTTCCTTATACACCAGCCAGAGAGATCACCTCCAGTTCAAGAGAACTGATTGATTTATGGGACGAATCCTCTTGGCTGTTCCTGACTTAGCCTTTAGTGACTTCAAAGACAGGACTGTCAAATTAAGTAATAGGGGAGTGATTGCACCCCGGTATACCCAAGTAAATGGCCATTTTGATAAGGACTTCTGATAAAAATAAAGCACACAATACATATAAGTGCCTACTTAGACATATGTCCTTAGAACCTCTTATCTCCTACCTTTCTCTAGTCTCTAATTTCTCTTGATGCTTTATTTAACAGACATTTCTTGTGCACCTATTTTGTGCAGGGCACTTTGCTAGTTACCACGTATAGATGTATAAGATATAGCTTCTGTTTTCTAAGAGCCATCAATTAACGGGATTCACAAGGCCAGTGTTCAAAAAACTCTAAACAGATCCATATGATCAAAATATCATCTGCACAAGCATTTTGAAGTTTTCACTTTCCCATGTACCACAAAGTGACTGGTATGAGAAAATTCTGTCTCTAAAATGTAGAGTCCGGCCTCAAAAGAGACCCATGCAATAAGAAAATGACTTTTTCTCAGGATTTCTCAGCTTTAGTCCATCTATGTGATTTCATGTTCAAATGTGAATTTTGAGATATATCCACAATTTCTCTTTGGACTAGGCAACATTATAGTCTATGAATCCCAGCTGATTATCTTACCTGAATAATAAGCTTGTAAAAAATATAATAAAATAGGGAGAAAAATTGACAAGACAAAATCCCTTTCAGATATTCAGCCAAATGGAATAAATTACTTTTATATCTGACCCTGAACATGTGGAAGAAGAATAGAGAGCCTGTATTTTCAACTAATTTAAATAAAAGATGAAATTGAAACAGAAAGCCGATAACCAAATTAGTCATCCTGTTACAGAGAAAATATACCTTACTTCATTGTTGTAACAGGAAACACCAGCGGACTAGAAAATTGACCAGTCTTCTTATATTGGGGAAAAAACTGATGCTTGGTGGCCAGGGAAGCTCTGTTTGTGTTAGCCTTGACTACATCCTCTAACAGATTAGAGTCTTTAGGCTCTCATTAGCACATCACTAATAAAAGTTTTAAAATGATATTAATAACATGGCATTAAATGATGTGAAATATTGCAGTATTATTAATGTTGTCAGAATGAGTGGTAAGGGATCCAGTTTACTATAACCTACTTTTCTACAATTTTTTTGCAAAATACTTTATATTTTTTATTATTTTTATGTTTTTGTCTTGCTTCACATTTTACCATTTAGATCCTTAATGATCTGTAACCCATTTTTTGTAAATGTTTTTATACACGGATATTTTCATTATTCTGACCAAATCATTTATATAAACAAATGTGAAGCTGTATGACCAATCTGCATATGGATCATTTTGTCCAGTACAAATGTGATGATAGAACACAAATAAAATTTGCATTTCTGTCCATATTAAAAATTATTTACAGATCTCCTATCTCTCTTTCACATAGAGAATTCATGGCACTTCAGTCAGTTCAGTCACTCAGTCATGTCCGACTCTTTGCGAACCCATGAATCGCAGCATGCCAAGCCTCCCTGTCCATCACCATCCCCCGGAGTTCACTCAAACTCACTTCCATGAGTCAGTGATGCCATCCAGCCATCTCATCCTCTGTCGTCCCCTTCTCCTCCTGCCCCTAATCCCTCCCAGCATCACAGTCTTTTCCAATGAATCAAATCTTCTCATGAGGTGGCCAAAGTACTGGAGTTTCAGCTTTAGCATCATTCCTTCCAAAGAAATCCCAGGGCTGATTTCCTTCAGAATGGACTAGTTGGATCTCCTTGCAGTCCAAGGGACTCTCAAGAGTCTTCTCTGACACCACAGTTCAAAAGCATCAATTCTTCGGTACTCAGCTTTCTTCACAGTCCAACTCTTACATCTATACATGGCCACTGAAAAAACCATAGCCTTGACTAGACAGACCTTTGTTGGCAAAATAATGTCTCTCCTTTTGAATATGCCATCTAGGTTGGTCATAACTTTCCTTCCAAGGAGTAAGCGTCTTCTAATTTCATGGCTGTAGTCACCATCTGCAGTGATTTTGGAGCCCCCCAAAATAAAGTCTGACACTGTTTCCACTGTTTCCCCATCTATTTCCATGAAGTGATGGGACCAGATGCCATGATCTTCATTTTCTGAATGTTGAGCTTGAAACCAAAATTTTCACTCTCCTCTTTGACTTTCATCAAGAGACTTTTTAGTTCCTCTTCACTTTCTGCCATAAGGGTGGTGTCATCTGCATATCTGAGGTTATTGATATTTCTCCCAGCAATCTTGATTCCAGCTTGTGCTTCTTCCAGCCCAGTGTTTTCTCATGATGTACTCTACATAGAAGTTAAATACGCATTTAGGGCAAGTATATTCCTTTTTTTAAAAATTTATTTAAATATAGTTGATTTACAGTATTGGGTTAGTTTCAGGTGTACAGCAAATTGATTCAGTTTTACATACGTACATATATACTGTTTAAGATTTTTTTCCATTATTGGTTATTACAAGATATTGAGTGTAGTTCTCTGTGCTATGCAGTAGGTTCTTGTTGATTATCTACTTTTTATTTAGTGGATTTCTATAATATTTAAAGTGAACCTATTTTGTTTTGAAAATTTTTGACAAAGAATGTGAAATAGAAGAGAAAAATATCCAAAAACAAATATGAAATTGGAAAGTAAAGGATATAAGGAAAGAGGGATATATTTATCTTTTGTATCCAAAGCAAGTCTTTCCAGTTAAGTCACCCAACTGGTCCAGTCACAGATCAAGAAAATTGATTCTAGCTTCATCAGATTGAATTACAATTATGACTAACACACAAAATACATATTTTAAAATTTCTTCATTAACTATCTTCCTTTTGAAACACAGTGTGCTATCAGTGTGTTCTCTCATTGTGATTTTTAAGATTTCTTAGAGTGGTGTAAATTAAATGCAATAGCAAACACACCTAGGGATTCCCAGGTTGCACTTGTGGTAAAGAACCTGCCTGCCAATGCAGCAGATGCAAGAGTTTAGCCCCTGGGTTGGAAAGATCCCCTGGAGAAAGGCATGGCAACCCACTCCAGCATTCTTGCCTGGAGAATCCCATGGACAGAGGANAATGCAATAGCAAACACACCTAGGGATTCCCAGGTTGCACTTGTGGTAAAGAACCTGCCTGCCAATGCAGCAGATGCAAGAGTTTAGCCCCTGGGTTGGAAAGATCCCCTGGAGAAAGGCATGGCAACCCACTCCAGCATTCTTGCCTGGAGAATCCCATGGACAGAGGAGCCTGGCAGATTACAGTCCATAGGGTCGCAGAGAGTCGGACATGACTGAAGCGACCTATCATGCACACAAGCACAAAGAAAACAAAATCACCACATGGAGGAAGGGAGCAGTCAACAGTAGGGGCATCCATGAGGGTAAACACTGAGCACATGCACTCCTTTCTATTAAAATGGAATGCACCTCCACAGCATTCCAGTACCCTCTTTCCCAACCTATAATTAATGTGTGTCTCCTTTCTGGCATGAAACTAAAAATGTTCTGAGGTGAGCTACAGGCATTTCAGAGCATGACACAGGGCTGGGAGGAGAACAACAGAATAGATGACCACACGCCGTCATTTCCTCTTCTCTTCTCACCAAAATGTCATCAGCAGAGTCACTGCCCAACAGGTAGATATGGAGATGCATTTTAGATAGAAAAAGGCACCATATTCATATACATGTATGGTAGATGTAGAGTCTCATGTGTTATTGTCTTTTCTCCTAATTAGTTTCAGTCCTTGAATGTTTTATTATAGTTAATATGTTCATTTTCTGTACTTATGCCCAGGAGCGTGTTGCAGTGAACATTATTTTTAAAATTCAAGAATTTCATTAAACAAATAATGAGTTTATGTCGATAAAATAGAGTCATTCAAATGATTGAAAATACCTAGTACCAACTCTGAATAAAACAATTCTTTAAGGGGAAAAAAACCCACACTTCCAAAACTCCAGCCCCAGATTGCCTCTTGATTATTCTAAAAATATAAGGTTGGCATCTAGCCCAGAAGGTTGGCAAGTGAAACTTTGATCCACCAAGACAGGGGATACCAGAGCCGAGGGCCCCCTGTTAAATATGGTCTGGCTGCAATTGCCCAGGGTCTAAATTGGAGATCCATTAACAGAGACCCATGGTGGACTTCAGCTGTCACGGTTTGTGTATACAGAGAGAACTTCTCTTTAGTCAGGATAGTGACTTCCTACCTGAGGCTTTCAACAGGTTGGAATTTTAGGTAGAGTTCATGTTGAAGGGAGAGATTTTAAAAAACTGGATGTGATTGGTGGTGGGTAGAATGTGTGTGTGTGTGTGTGTGTGTGAGTAATACAGACAGACATAACTATAGTTACTGGTCACTTTCTTTCATCTAAATGTTTGAGGAATTGATTTCTCATAGATCTCTGGGTCATCTGTAGAATGTTGAAAGGTACATGTCTTCTATCTACCTATAACCAAGCGAGCCTGACTTGTACCAGCTGGCCAAGCATGGATGACTATAATATCGTTGGACACTTTGTCTTCATTGCTAAGTATGGCTCCTGTACATGTTGCCTGTACCCTTAATCTGGCAGTAAGTGTCCACTGTGATCTGGGCCCCTCCTGAGCCTGTGGTTTTTTGTTTCTTTGTTTCTTTTGCCTGCCCCAAATACTCTTTTCATGACAGCTGATTTGTCAGCCACAAAAAATATTAGATTATGTATGGTAAAGTTTGCAGAGGTATGTGGTGCAAGTGCAGCATAAATGTTTATTATTTATGCAGGTCAAAATTGGTATATTAGCCTAGAAGTACAAAAAGTATGTTTCACTGCTTGTTTTATAAATTCATAAGTGTATAGTATTGACTAATTTCAGATTTTGCATATTCAGATTCTGATGCCTACAGTTTAATTTGCTTCAAAGGAAAAAGAAACATCTCTTTTCTCTTCTTCCATTGACTTGCTTTACCCTCATTTTTCTGGACTGAATTGAAGATAGACTAGTTTAAAAAAATAACAACCCTCTAGAATCTGTTTTTTCCATAACCCCAGTTGCTGCAGAGAGTATCTTTTTGATTTATCATATGATCTCAGATTTTGAAACTATTTTCCTTATCCATAAATTGGGATAAAAATACCCTCTCTCCTTTATTTTCACTAGTAATGTGAGATTGCCCTTTATTGGCACTGAAAAGAAAATTTTAAATATTCTGTTACATAAATATAAAGAGTTATCATTCATTGCTAATCATTTTTAGTGTCTTCAATGTGTTTAGGAGTTTTACTAAATATTATCATGTTGTATTTTCTTACCGATTTTGTTTCAGAAAAAAAAAAAGCACTGGATTTAAATGTAATTGAGCCCATTAAAATCTGGTTTTTGCTTGCTTGGTAAGATCTATCTGAATTACATCCATCTAGGCTTACTCTCTGTGCCTGTTCTCTCTTCTTCTCTGTGTCCTTTGTACTTAATGAATGAAAGGATGGAGATGTTAAATAGAGGCCATCGTTCAGTTGTCTGCTTTGGGGGCTGGAGGGTCAGTCAGGAGGAAACAAATCTCCCAGATCTCAAGTCCTGTGTCTCAGTTTTGCCTGTTAACAGCCAGGGAATGTGCAGCCCTATTCTCTAAGGACCAAAAATTGGTTGCCTGAGCTTCTGGCCTCTCTACACCTGGAGGAGACCGCACACAGGAAGTGAAACGGGAGTATCATCAGGTCTGGCTGCCTTGCCTTAGTGGGGCTTGTTTCTTTGTTGTCAAGTACAGGAGTCATAAAGCAACTAACTTGACTGAAGAACAATTGGTCTGAATATAGGAGGTCTGAACACAGAAAGAGGAATTGGAATTTAAACTCTGCAGAGCCATTTCTAAGAATACCCACTTCCTGACGATGCCTCTCTTCTTATACCTTCTTGGAGTTCATAGAGTCACCTTCAAAGGGGCGGTGGATAAATCAGTGACCACTGTTACAAAACCAGCTGAGCATCTGAGATGTCAAAGTGAAGTGGCTTTATAAAAGATCCTTGTTTTTGCTTAGGCTGTAAGTCTCTACAGGAGGAAGGAAAAGTTACAATATAAAACCAGAAACTTGACTGCCCTTTTTTTGCATGTGAAGGCAATAGCAGAATCTCCCGCAAAAGAGGGAGAATTTTTCAATAATTTTATTTACGTTTTTATTTTTGGTTGCACTGGGTTTTTATTGATGCACACAGGCTTTCTCTAGTTGCGGCGAGTGGAGGCTGCTCTCTAGTTGTGGTGTGCAGGCTCCTCACTGCTGTGGCCCCTCTTGCTGCTGAGTCCAGGCTCTGGGACACAGGGGCTTCAGCAGTTGTGGCTCCCAGGCTCTGGAGCACAGGCTCAAGGGTTGTGATGCGTGGGCCTAGCTGCTTCACGGCCTATGGGATCTTCCTGGATAAGGGATGGAACCCATGTCTTCTGCATTGGAAAGTAGATGCTCTGAGTCCCCAGGGAAGCCCTGAGACAGTTTTTTTCATTCTGGAAAATACCTTGCTAGGATTCCTTGAGTATGATATGGGAATTCCTGCCCCCTTTCTCAAGAGCTCCCCTGTGGCTCAGTCTGTAAAGAATCTGCCTGAAATGAAGGAAACCTGGGTTCAATCCCTGGGTCAGAAAGATCCTCTGGAGAAGGAAATGGCAACCCACTCCAGTGTTTTTTTCCTGGGAAGAAATTTAAAAGGAGCTAACTGATCACACCTTATATAGAGTGGGGACCCTGGAAAAGCCAGAGGGATATGAGGAGAAAGTCTGGGAAAGTAACAGGAGACAGAGATATGAAGGTGGTGGAAGGATCCCTGACCGTTTGCTGCCTCTGTTCTTCCATTTTTCACAACAGCCTTAGGGGCAGTAGAGGCAATGCAGGGACAGGTTTTGGGAAAGAATGTATGCCCTTTCCATGTCACCCCTCCTGTTCCCATAGGAAAATAGAAAAAATGCTATGGGGACAACAAGAACCAACAAACCAGCCCTCACTTTGGGAGTCTATACCTCACTGACAAGGGGAAGGATGAGTGGGTGCTTACCACTTGGTCAGGAACTGCAGGCAGGACGTTTCTTAGAGGACACCGGGTATGCAAAGACTTGGCAGTCTGAAAGGACCTGAGCAGCTCAGAGAAAAACTCTTTAAACTGTGATGGCTCTTCTCAATGCTAAGACATTGTTTCTTCACCTTCAAAAACTGGGGAACTCAAATAATTTAGTCAGGAAAGACTTGATCAGATCTGTGTCTTCTAAAGAGAGCTCTGGTGCATGCCTTCCAACCATTTGTTTATTCAACAAATATTATAAATATTCATTGTGCTCCAATGTGCCAGAATCATACTAGGCACTGGGAATACAGTGATGAATGAATTACCCCTTGCTATACGAATGAGCGACTGGACTGAACTGAACTGATTATGGCACTCACAGCTTGGTTAGGAGATAGATCTCTTAAAATTAGTCACAGAAATTAAAGTTTAATTACAAGTAGTGGGAAATGCTATGGAAGAGGGTCAAAAAATGCTTCGAGAATTATAAGGGAAAACTAATTTTGTTTGGAGGTTGAGTGAGAGTTGGGTCAAGTGTGAGGCCAGCTGAAACTTCACAGATAGGCAACCATTGGTCAAGCTAAGAGAGATATAATAGCTTTGTTTAGGGGAGCTGGAGGCTTAAAAGTCAGGAAGCTATTCTAATGGTTCAGGCAGGTTCCTGATTCATCATCTACAAAAATTCAGAGGTTTGTCTCTGTTGGTCTCCAAAGCCACCTACAGCTCTGCAGTTCTACAGAATTAAGTATCTGCTATGTGTTTGACATTGTGCTCGATGTTGATTGGAAAAAAATAAGATACGTAGATATGAATCCCCAACAGAGTGAACATCCAATAAATTGTTCACTTTGAACAGTTTGGTTCAGTTGCAAACAGGGTAGCTCTAGGTTTGTTTTTTGGAGTCTTAACAGAATTCTTAAAGCACTTTTAATTACTTCATGTTGAAATGACAGAACCATCTACCATTCTCCAGGGCCAAACTTCTGTTTCCCAAGTTCTTTCTCATGGATTGCCTCCCATCATGGGTGGGTGGATGGATGGATGGATGGATAGACAGATATTTGAAATTTAGAATGTCATTAGCCAGTTCTCAACATCTATAGGACTCTACTGCTCATCTTTACAGTGGAGATAAAGGTATTATTGACCATCTGAAGAACTTCCACATAATGGGAGGCTACCATTAAGTTACAGAGGCACTGCCTTGCACATAAAAGGCATTCAAAAGTATTTGGATGAGTGAATGAATGGATAAATGAACTCTGCCTCAAAATATTTGATTGAGAAATAGAATCAAACGTCTGCCACAGACTCCCCAGGGTTTCAGTCACATCCATGTGATTATGGTGCTATTCTTAAGTGCTGCATGTGATGGACAAAAGGTAGGATGTGTTCCTACTCTTTCCTTGCCCACTCTAAAGCAGTCTTGGTCTGCCCACTCTTTTTCTCTCCATCCTTAAAAAAATTCAGAGAACTTATCTCCCTGATTTTAAGTGCTTTTATATTCAGAACTAGAAGAAAAGTGAGCAGAAAAATTGAAAAGATGCTCAGATTGGGATTGAGGAATGAGTGGTTTTATTTTTTATTATTCACAGGCCATCCTTTCAGTAATTTGTATACTTGTGCATGGAGAGGATCACATCATAAATTCTATATTTATTTTGGACACCATGTAAGATAAACTTTTACTTTGCTTGTTTACTGATTTACTCACTTTTGCATCCCCAAGAAGAGTTCATTTGTCTGCTGTTGTGTCTTCTTTTTGGAGAGCAAGGTACCAAGCAGGTGCAGTGGGCAAGGGAAGAGGATGGGAAAGGAGTTTTGAGCAGCATTTCTTTAGTGC
>SJYX01002539.1:72571-99217 GCA_006410675.1 Oreotragus oreotragus
TGGATGGATGGATGGATGGATGGATAGATAGATAGATATTTGAAATTTAGAATCCCACTAGCCATTCTCAACATCTATAGGGCTCTACTGCTCATCTTTACAGTGGAGATAAAGGTATTATTGACCATCTGAAGAACTTCCACATAATGGGAGGCTACCATTAAGTTACAGAGGCACTGCCTTGCACATAAAAGGCATTCAAAAGTATTTGGATGAGTGAATGAATGGATAAATGAACTCTGCCTCAAAATATTTGATTGAGAAATAGAATCAAACGTCTGCCACAGACTCCCCAGGGTTTCAGTCACATCCATGTGATTATGGTGCTATTCTTAAGTGCTGCATGTGATGGACAAAAGGTAGGATGTGTTCCTACTCTTTCCTTGCCCACTCTAAAGCAGTCTTGGTCTGCCCACTCTTTTTCTCTCCATCCTTAAAAAAATTCAGAGAACTTATCTCCCTGATTTTAAGTGCTTTTATATTCAGAACTAGAAGAAAAGTGAGCAGAAAAATTGAAAAGATGCTCAGATTGGGATTGAGGAATGAGTGGTTTTATTTTTTATTATTCACAGGCCATCCTTTCAGTAATTTGTATACTTGTGCATGGAGAGGATCACATCATAAATTCTATATTTATTTTGGACACCATGTAAGATAAACTTTTACTTTGCTTGTTTACTGATTTACTCACTTTTGCATCCCCAAGAAGAGTTCATTTGTCTGCTGTTGTGTCTTCTTTTTGGAGAGCAAGGTACCAAGCAGGTGCAGTGGGCAAGGGAAGAGGATGGGAAAGGAGTTTTGAGCAGCATTTCTTTAGTGCATGAATCTTTTGTGCAAGGAAATTCTGTCTTGGCTGCTGGACTGTTTGAGTAATCAGATCACAGCTCTGGAAAGGCTTCAAGTAGGGACTGCTCCACTCCTGAAGGTACTGGTTCCTCATGACTGCCCTTCCCTTTCGTATGGACAGATTCGAATTTCACAAATGTAAACACTGGAGCTGAGACAGATACAGGACTCAACTAATGGATACAAGTTATAGAGAGGCATACTTAAACTTAATACATTTTTCTAACAAGTAGAAATAATTCATGAAAGAGTGGGTACCCTATCAAAGTGTTAACAGCATTAATGAAGGAGATCTCATCCTGGGTAGATGGTTAGGCTAATTAACATGGAAGGTCCTCTCCTTCACTAAAAGGCCTCTAATGTAGACAAGAAATCCAGATTGAATGAAGAAATACACACCCTTTAAGTAAACCCAAGATAGACTCCTATCCCTTGCCTTATATCTCTAAATCCAGAGTAAATTGACTGCTTCTTCAAGCTAGTTTAACAATAATGCTGATGGGGAGAATGTACTCTTCAAGGTTCTGTTTTGCCCCACATATCAAAAAGGTTCTTCAGACTTGTTAGCCCACAACTACCAGCAAGCTCAGTGTCAAGGTTCACTTTAAACTTGAAAAAAGACAAAGATTTGTTCAAGTATAGTGTAAGTGAACTTGGTTATGGAGTAAAGTGTTTGGGAACACCTTCCTTCGTATCCCAGAGAGGCAGGAGGTCTGGCAGTGACTACAAGTTGGGCACTTACTAATCTCCAATATTTGGGGCATGGCAGCAAAAGGCTAAAATGAAAGAGTAGATTGAGAACAGTACAGTCTGATGTGAATAGCCAAAGTTAATTAAACTCTTACTGTGCATTATGCTATAACATGCACTGCCTCACCTAGCTCTCATGGTGACCCTCCCCTTACAGATGAGTGAACAGGAGTGGGAAGGGGAGAGAGAGAGAGAGAGAGAGGCTCATCAAACATTTCTCAGTATATAGTAGTACAATAATCAAACCTAAGTTTTCAGCTGCTATGCCACTTTGCCAACAAAGGTCCGTCTAGTCAAGGCTATGGTTTTTCCTGTGGTCATGTATGGATGTGAGAGTTGGACTGTGAAGAAAGCTGAGTGCCGAAGAATGATACTTTTGAACTGTGGTGTTGGAGAAGACTCTTGAGAGTCCCTTGGACTGCAAGGAGATCCAACCAGTCCATTCTAAAGGAGATCAGTCCTGGGTGTTCATTGGAAGGACTGATGCTAAAGCTGAAACTCCAATACTTGCACCCTCTCATGCAAAGAGTTGACTCATTGGAAAAGACTCTGATGCTGGGAGGGATTGGGGGCAGGAGGAGAAGGGGACAACAGGGGATGAGATGGCTGGATGGCATCACCAACTCAATGGACATGGGTTTGAGTGGACTCCAGGAGTTGATGATGGACAGGGAGGCCTGGCATGCTGCGATTCACGGGGTCGCAAAGAATCAAACACGACTGAGCAACTGAACTGAACTGATGCTTAGGGAAAGAGACACTAAAAAAAATGATGCTTTACAATGCAAAGGATAGACCCAGAAGTAAGAAGATCTACCAGAACTGGCTGGAATAAACCTTGGAAGGGTTCTTGGATAAGGTACAACTTCACCCATTTCAAAGTACATGGTTTCCAAATTGGCAAGAGTGGCTATTATGGGATAAAGAATGAGAGTAACTTTCTGCTCACCAACAGGACTGGCCTGTCTCAGAGGCGTGATTTGGCCAGGAGGCAGTGGAAAGGTCTGAACTCTCTGTGCCCGTCCAGTCTGGAAGAAAGCTGGGTCTCTGGCACCCTGGAAACAGGGCCCAGTGGGTGTGCATTGTATGATGTTCTGGGTGCTGAAGTTGTTGCTTGGCTCTCCTGACTGGCGTGTCATTTAGACCAGTAGCATGTACAGTAGATCCAGTTTCCACTTAAATTGTAATCATCATGCATTTAAAGCAGAAAATATTCTGAACATTCTAAGAATGCAAATACTCATTTATTGGGTGCCATGATTGAAAATAAATTTTTTATTCCTCTCTTCTAAGGCCCGTTAAAACAACTTAGCTAATGGCAATCTTCAGACAGTGTTTCTTAAAGTGGCATCTACATGCCATCTATATTAGAAACATCTAGGACACTTCTTAAAAAGGACCCTATCCCAAACCTACCACACTGATCAAGATAAAGTAGGTTAACCTCCAAGTCTCAGTGACTTGACAAAACCAGGGTTTGTTCCTTCCTCACTTAAAGTTTGCTGCAATACACTATTGTTTTCCAAGTAGTGACCAGGATCCAGGCTGCTGATATTTTCTGGTTCTGTTGTCTCAACAAAGGGGCATGGAGTGTTGGTAGCACTCTACTGTGCTTTGGCTTGTAACTAGTACAAGGACTCTCCCTCCTGCAAGGTACTGGGAGGTGCCAGGAAACACAAGGACATGGAGTGAGCAATAAATATACCTGTTACTTTCCATCCTTTCCCCCTTTTTCCTATACAGAGAACATATTGACTCTCTCCCTGAGAAATACAACTCAAAGGTCGTTTTGAATAGATGCATGAAGCTCAATGTTTAAAATTTCTGGGTGGTGGCCAGTAGTCATTACCTGGTGCAGATGTGGCTCCTTTTGGGCTGGAGAACTATGAATTTAAAAGACACGTTATCCGCCACTCTTCCACATATAATCCCAATGTAGGATGATGGAACAGAGACCTGGTAGCTGCAGTCAGTACTCCCGTTTGGAGTATTGACTTTAAATACTTTTAAATACATTAAAGGGAGACACATCACAGTCACTGATTTGCAGCAATTCTGAGGGGTCCGTGGACAATGGCTATGGTGGTTACCTACCCGAATGTGGGGGAGGTTCCTCAGTGAGACCTTGGTTGTGTTCTCGAGGAGTAGAGGGGAAGTCCCTTGTCTGTTACTTCTTGTAGCACCCTGTTCCACCCTTTGGGAAGTTCTTAATATCCCCTGATTTTCCTTTATTCTATCTAAAGTGCGTATTGTGGTATATGCTCTCTTAAGGGCTTTCTAATCAAGGGAGTTTGAAAGCTAAGGGTCATTTTAAGTCTCTTGATTTTTAGACAAATACAACTTTCTCAAAAATTCAGGAGACATTCAGTGCACTTGCTTGCATGCAGTCTCATGTGCCAGGAACCCCATCCATATATCTTGTTTGAGACATAGCTTTCAAAACTGCCTCATTTCTTTGTTGATTCCTTCAAAGTGAATGGCTGCACATGAAATTTGATCTTTGCCCTGAGTCATTTGGATCATGTATGTTTCTGGACATTTGTTATTCACAGCCTTTTTATATCCCATTTCTCACAGTTCACGGTCCGGTTGCAGTGGATTTTGCAGTCTTTAAAAGCATCACATTTCTGGGCTCTGTTGCCTTTCATTTCTGCCAGTTCTTTCTAGAGTGTGTCTCTCTTTTGTCCTTCCTTTTACGGCACTGTGCTGATTGATGCCATTGGTGTCCAATAAGCACTAATGAGTTCTGTTTTCTAAAACTTTTCCATTGGAGCTGGTGGCTTAGTGCACACATAATCTCCCTCCCAAGTTATCACAGGTGACAGTTCGAACAAAATTTCTTTGTCTCTGAAGTAACAATACCCACATTTCTATTCTTCATTATCAGTATCTTCACTGCCTGTCATCTGACTGCTGAGTGAATGCTGTATCTTTTAAGGCTTTGCTAAAGCAGCGCTCCACCTTGGATGTCTGGCTGTGCGTTTGTCATAAATTAGTTTATGCTGCAGAAACAAGCCTACCTCCAAGTACCTGTTGCTTAACATATGAAAGTTCATCTTTTACTTAAAGCCTCCCGTGAGTCCAGTGACTCCTTTCCAAGCAATGATTCCATCCTTTTTCCATCTTGGAGGTTTATCACTGGAGCATATGGCTCCCAGGGTCACCTGACAATGGGAAAAGGGCATTTAGATATTCATGCAGCAGCTGTGAAACACTTTGGCAAAGTAGTCATGCATGTCACTTCTACTCTTGGCTTTGCCAGACAACCCTAGTTTCTTTCAGTGAACAGGAAGGGTCTCTGACACAACACCTTGATCGAACTCCGAAGGTAGGGCCTGGAATCTAACACAAATCTGGTGCTCAGGAACATTTGTTTAAGGATAAGAGGTGAGAGTCCTATGTTATTCATAAAAAACTGAACCTTGGAGGTGGTACAGTTTACCCAAGGTCACACAAATTTAGTGACAAAGGTGCTTGTGCCTCCTGTTTCAGGTCACTTCAAGCCTGATGTATAAAAGCCCCATCATAATGTAGGTCATGTTCTTTTTTTTCAAGATCATAGACTTGAGAAGCCAGGGTTTTTTCCTCTTCTTCTTTTACTGGGGCCCTAAGAGTTGAAAGAACTGTGTAGGAAAACAGATTAAAGCAACATGTTAGCAAATCTGACCAAAAGCCAAAAGGACAGAAACAGTGTAGGGAAAACAGGTTTCCCAGAAAAGAGGAAATTCATGCTTTGATCGTGCATACATTTGCTAATGGTTCAAACCCATAAACTTGAAGCAAGTGCCAACCCCGGAATTAATCCTTTCGGTCTTGAGCTGCATGAACCGACAGGGTAGAAAAATGTGCATGTGCCCAGGTATCCACGTGGTGGTAGCTACGACCTGGGATAAGCTTTGCACTTCTGTGGAGCAGACCTCGCCTGTGAGCTCATTCTCAAGCAAAATCTGCTTCCATACATCTGTTATAAATGTTCACACTTGCTGGGAGCAAAAATATTCTGTTAAGGTGAAAGGGATCAGCTGCAGAGTTGAGGGAATTTGCTTTGAAACTTGCAGATCTTATCCTTGAATCACACCACAAAGACAAAAAAAAGTGGGGTGAAAAAAAGGGAAATTCTTCCTTGCTAATAGGACAGAAATAACTTGAGCTAATTATATTAACCTTAAAACGTAAGTGAAAACTAATGAAAAATAAGAATTTTAACTGTGGAAATAGCCTCTTCCCTACACGATTGAAATCCTATACCCTTTGGTGGAATAAGCTCCGGTCAAGAGCTAACCCACCAAAATGAAATTCTAGAAATAGAGAATGCTTCAGACATCCTGAATCCAGCTGAGTATCTTGCAGTGTTTTCCCACACTCTTGGGTTCAGTAAAATATGATTTAAATTTTGCTTCAAGCCTTTACTTTTGGAATACCATATGTATTTTTTAACAAATTCAATTTGGATGTTTCTTATTTTCTTGCCCTTTAGCTTATTAAAACGTCATTTTGTAGGAGACATTTGTTTGAGAAGCAATCTGATTCTTTTAGAAAAACTTTGGAAGCCTTTGTTGTTGGGATAAGAAGCAAAATTTTGCATGACCTTGAGTATCTACATTCTGAGTGAACTGGAACATTATAGAAGTTTTGGAATCAGAGGTTCTTAAACTGTGGACCTCAGACCAGCATTGTCATTATCACCTGGGCAGGGCCCTCTTGCTAAGAAAGGCCTCATACTTGGTTTGATGCTGTTGCCATCTTGAAATTCTTTTTTGTAATTAAATTCCAGTGGAAAAAGAGGACAGCAGAATGTTGGTGGGAGTAGATTCCCCATTCAGAGACAGCATCCACAGTATCCCGTGAGCATAGAATTCCAGGAAACCCCACATGTGTGAGAGTTCAGTAAGATTCAAAGCAAGTGTAAGGTAAGCATGTTAGGTCTGCAACTGAATCAAATGTGGCAAGTTAGGGAGGTGAAGGTCTATGTTAGCCCAGAGAGGTCACACTTTCTATTTGAACTAGAACTTTCTTGGAACCCAGAAAAAAAGCAATGGCATTCTAAGAACAACAATCCACCAGGAAACCTTATCATATCTCCAGCTTGTGAATTAGCCAGCCGCTTACACTGGAAGGAAAGAGAAGGCAACCTGTTGTTCTTATCTTTTCAGAGCTTCCTTACCCATCAGTAACTCAAAAGCAGGGAAAGTTGGCAGAATGCAGATAAATTAAGAAGTGAAATTTAAAATAATGGACTCAGTTTTGTGAAGCAGTTCCACTCTTCTGATTAGAAAGGAATATATGTATATGTGTGTGTGTGTGTGTGTGTGTGTGTGTGTGTATATATATATATATGTATGTAGAGAAAGAGAGAGAAACCATGAAAGATTAAGTCATATAATTTCGATGATTCCACAGATGAGTTATGTACTCTATAAAACTGGCATTGTGCGATTTACAGGTGAACAGTAAACTTCATGCTCTTAACTTTACTTTTTCTTTAGAACATTAATGGCAAATCAAAAACCTATGACTAGTTGAGAGGGACCCTGGTAGGAAAGGAAACAGTTTTATCTTTTAGTGCCTTAATTAATGGCACTTTTCCCCTGCTTTTTGAATGAGGAGCCCAGTATCTTCGCTTTGCTCTGGGTTTTGCAAATTAAATAGCCCTTCCTGGGAACTTATTAGAAATACAGATTCTCAGGCCTCCTGCCAGACCAACCAAAGCAGAAACTCACCAGGAGGGGCAAGGGAGGAGGAGAGCAGCATATGTTTTAACCAGCCTTCAGGTAATTCTGACCCAGGGGCAATTTTGAGCACCACTGTCTGAATCACCGTCTTAAAAAGCTAAAGAACCCCATAGTTATATTTATCCAGAAGTTTCAGGTCTCTCTAATTGCCTTATTTTTTCTAGTCTAAGAGGTAGTAGAAGGCACCCCCGCCTGCATAAATGGCCTCTGAGTGTCCATCACAAGGTGACTGTGGACCTCTGCTGTGGAGTCAGACACATCTGGGTTCACTTTAACATAGCCATGCAGCTTTGGAAAGTGCTCTCCACCTCGCGGATCCTGTTTTCTTAGCTACAAAATGGGGATGTTTATGCTGGCCTCAGTGTGACGAAAGGATTTAAATGAGCGAATACGTGTAAAGTGTTTAGTGTGGTACCTGGTACATGGTAAGCACTTAAGGAAAAAGCATTGCATATTATTAATAATAATTCATATTATCTGTGTTGCCATTAGCCTTATCTGGGACAAGTCTCTGAGACATCAGTTCAGTTCAGTCGCTCAGTCGTATCTGACTCTTTGCGACCCCATGAACCATAGCACGCCAGGCCTCCCTGTCCATCACCAACTCCCAGAGTTTAACCAAACTCATGTCCATTGAGTCAGTGATGCCATCCAACCATCTTATCCTCTGTCATCCCCTTCTCCTCCTGCCCTCAATCTTTCCCAGCATCAGGGTCTTTTCCAATGAGTCAGCTCTTCGCATCAGGTGGCCAAAGTATTGGAGTTTCAGCTTCAACATCAGTCCTTCCATTGAACACCCAGGACTGATCTCCTTTAGGATGGACTGGTTGGATCTCCTTGCAGTCCAAGGGACTTTCAAGAGTCTTTTCCAACATCACAGTTCAAAAGCATCAATTCTTCTGCACTCAGCTTTCTTTATAGTCCAACTCTCACATCCATACATCACCCTTGATTAACTCTTTCTGGGTTGTTCCCTCTTCCTCAGGTTGAGACTAAATCACAAAAGAAACAGAAAAAGGTAGAACTTTTCTGTTAACCGGAATGGGAAACAGAGCAGGTTGCTTCTTATTCTTGATTAGGCGTTTGCTTGTCTAAAAATTCTGCCTTCTCATATCATGTTGCCTTACAATTCTAAAGCAGATGAGGAAGTACCTCATCCCTTGCCTGAATGTTTTAGAGAGAAAGCAATTTCACAGCCAAGACCCTGAGATTTGGAGTTGGACCCACCTGCACCCAGATTCTGCAACTTGGACTGGGAGATCACAGGTGACTTGCAGATGGGCTAAAGGTCTGCTTCATCAAATGCAAAACAGTACCAAGGTGCAGTACAGGCATACCTCCAAGATATTGTCAGTTCTGTTCCCGATCACCATAGCAAAGAAAGTATCACAGTAAACGGAGTCACAAATTTTTGGTTGCCCAGTTCATGTAAAAGTTATCTTTTCTAGTAGTTTTAGAGCTATACTACACTGCAGTCTATTAAGCATGTGGTAGCATTATGTCTTAAAAGAGCATATACCTTAATACAATTCTCTGCTGAAAAACAAAAACATGCTAACCATCACCTGAAACTTCAGTGACTCATACTAGGAACATCAAAGATCATCATAAGAAATGTAATAATAATGAAGAAGATTGCAATATTGCAAAAATTACCAAAATGATACAGAGACATGCAATGAGCAATGACTGTTGGAAAAAATGGTGCCAATAGACTTGCTTGAAACGGTATCAGCCCAAATCTTCAATTTGTAACAAAAATATGTAGTACCTGGAAAGGCAATAAAGTGCAGTGCAGTCAAATGAAGTCTGCCTGTCCTGTGGAGGTGATGCAAACAAAGCTCATATGTACCTCCCATAGCTCAGTGTCAGGCTCTAGGTAGTCCATACTGCATGGTTGTGGGACTGATTCACACAAACTCGAGCTCAGCATCTTCCCATCAATGTGTAGGCAGATAATTTCCCTGAACCCCTTACTTACAACTGGCATTGTAATAATATTCCCTCCTGACCACCTCTAAATCTGAGCTCAAAGAATTATCCAAAAGTACTTCATAAATAATTGAAGCTCCAAAGAACATGAGGAAGTTTTGTTACTGATGTTGCTGTCTTCAGAATGTAGACAGCATTCTGCTTTCCTGGGAATTCAAAGATGTTGGGGGAATCAAGTCCTATTTATTTCTCTGTTGCAACAAGAGAAAGTGTGTTTGAGCTCTAAGCTAAAAAGTGATCTATAAAAAGGCTGATGTTGAGTGTTAAATATTGTCCTGCTTTTGCTGAGATCTTTAGAAGGAGGAAATGCTCAGAGATGATGCACACTGAGCATTATTGGAACTCAGATTTGAATCCAGGACTACCTGGGGTTTCTGCAACCCCACGTGTAGCACCTGATTTGCAATGAGTGAGGCTCTCACATGGGTGATGGGAGGAATCACTTGCCTTCTGCTATGCTGACATCTTGATCCTACCATAGATCCTGTTTCCTGAGACTAGATCTTACCTTCTTAAGTGAGTTTTGCTTTGCAGCAGTCCTCATTCATGAATGTACATGTAAATCACCCAGGAATTATCTTAAAATGTAGACACTGATTCAGTAGTTCTGCTTAGGCCTGGAGATTGTGCATTTTTATTGATTTGAGTCCTTTCCTTTTTTTTCCTTGATGAGTCTAGCTAAAGTTTTATCAACTTTGTTTATCTTTTCAAACAACCAGCTTTTGTTTCATTAATCTTTTATTGTCCTCTTTGTGTCTCTTTTATTTCTGCTCTGATCTTTATAATTCTTTTCTTCTTCCAACTTCTGAGTTTTGTTTGTTCCTATCTCTCTAGTTGCTTCAAGTGTAAAGTTAGGTTGTTTATTTGGAATTTTTCTTGTTTCCTGAAGTAAGACTGTATTGCTATAAACTTCCCTCTTAGAGCTGCTTTTTCTGTGTCCCATAGGTTTTGGATGACCTTTCATTTTCCTTTGTCTCTAGGTATTTTTTATTTCGACTTTGGTTTCTTCAGTGATCCATTGGTTGTTTAGTAGCATATTGTTTAGGCTCCATGTGTTTGTGTTTTTAAGTTTTTTTCTTATAGTTGATTCTAATCTCATAGCATGTCCAGAAAAGATACTTGATATGGTTTCAACTTTCTTAAATTTACTGTGGCCCAGCATGTGATCAATACTGGAGAATGTTCCATGTGTACTTGAGAAGAATGTATATTCTGCTGCTTTTGGATGAAATACTCTATTAATATCAGTTAAGTCTATCTGGTCTAATATGTCATTTAAGGCCTGTGTTTCCTTACTGATTTTCCACCTGAATGATCTGTCCATCCATGGTAGTGCAATGTTAAAATCCCCCACTATTATTGTATCACTGTCAGTTTCTTCTTTTATGGCTGTATATAACATTTGCCTTATATATTGATGAGATCAGGTGCAACAGGATGATGTTTGCCTTATACATTGCCTTATACAGGATGGTATTTGCTCCTCTGTTGGCTGCATATATATTCACAGAGTAGACTTTAAAATAAAGACTGTTATAAGAGATAAAAAAGGACACTACTTCATGATCAAGGGATCAATTCAAGAGGAAGATATAACAATTAGAGATTCTGCATTTTTAGCAAGCTTCTCAGTCAGGTCAGTTCAGTTGCTCAGTCCTGTCCAACTCTTTGTGATACTATGGACTGCAGCACGCCAGGCCTCCCTGTCCATTACCAACTTCCAGGGCTTGCTCAAACTCATGTCCATCGAGTCGGTGATATCATCCAACCACTTCATCCTCTGCCATCCCCTTCTCTTCCTGCCTTCAGTCTTTCCCAGCATCAGGATCTTTTCCAGTGAGTCAGTTCTTCACATCAGGTGGCCAAAGTATTGGAGCTTCAGCTTCAGCATCAGTCCTCCCAAACAAACTTTTAGGTAACACCAATGCAGCTGGCCCACAAACCCTTGGTGCAATAAGGCTTACAATTGAGGCCCCATCAGGAACTTATAGAATCCACAGGTGAGGGCTCTGTGTTGAAGGAAGCGCCCTGAGCATGATGAAACCTGGAGGTGGATACACATTTGGGCAGTGCCTTTGTCCAGCTGGGGTTGAGAGCTTTGGTGAGGTGTTCAGGGACTGTATGGAAAGTAGCATTAGAGGTGCCATTTGGGCCCACGGTTTTAAAGAATGAAGACCTGGTTTCCAGTTAATTCCTTTAAACTGGACACCAAAGGGGCTTCAGGAAGGGATCTCAAGATGATGCTGTGCCTGGAAAAATATTCCAGCAAAAAGCACCCTATGAAACTGCTGTAATGAACCTGCTGTAATGATGCCATTACTGCTTAGCACACTTCCCAGCACTCAGCATATGTCCAAAGCCTTTCTCTGTCTGCTCTTTTTAAGACTAGATTTCTGGAATTTAGTAATAGCATGTTAGCAGTAGTTAGAACATTGGTAGGAGTAACGGTCATGGCAGCAGTTAATACTTGAGAACTTACAGTGCAAAAGATCCTTGTCTTTGTCTCATTTAATCCTCATAGCAACCCTGTAAGTTAATAACTGTTATTATCTTCATTTTCCAAGTAAAGAGAATAAAACATAGGAAGTGCTTTAAGTGACCAAGTCACACAACTAATTAATAGATTCCCCACCCATGCCCTCCTCCCTGTTCCCTTGGGGCCTCAGGCAATTTGGGGGTCATTAAAGAAATCACTTTATTCCAAAGAAGAAGAGAAGTCACTCAGTAGTATCTGACTCTTTGCGACCCCATGGACTGTAGCCTGCCAGGCTCCTCCATCCATGGGATTTTCCCCGCAAGAATACTGGAGTGGGTTGCCATTTCCTTCTCCAGGCGGTCTTCCCGACCCAGGGATCAAACCCGGGTCTCCCACACTCAGGCAGACTCTTTGCTGTCTGAGCCACCAGGGAAAGGATCCCAGTAAATGCCCAAGGAGCGCTGAGGACATGGGAAGGGCAGCCCTTTCCTTCCTAGGCATGGCAAGATGGAGTCACGGGCAACGTAGAAAACCCTTACTATTGTGGTAACAAGCACAGTGTTAGATGAACTGACCACCACATCTTCCCCATGAGGGGAAAACACTTAATAAAATCAATGAGGACTTCCCTGTGAAACAAGAAAACATTTACTGTGAAGCCTCCATGAAATCTTGTATCTGCTACTCAACTATTCTGCTGGACAGGATCCAGAAAGATCCATTTCTGCCTCCTTATTCTAGAATACAGGGCCCAGGATTCATCTCTAGATGGCAAGCTCCCTCATTTCTGTATCTCAACCCTGGCACAGAGCCTGGCTCAAGGGATATATCAACACATGCCATTAATAGATTAATAAACTCATCTAGTAGTAATGCCCTCCCTCTGCTCAGGAAGACTCATGGAAGTTGTGTTGAAGTGCCTTGCTCTGAATGGAGGAGTATAGTTGAGGGCAACAGGGAGGAATGTAACTGATTTATTCCAGTGCCAGGTACTGCCCTCAGGTCTTGGGTGATGATGATTAGGATGACCCTGTGGGTTCCCTCTGGATGCAGACAGACCTAGATTTGAATCATGCATCTACAAACTGCTACTCATGTAACTTTCAGAGAACCTCTCACCATCTCTTAGCCTTGGTTGTTTCATCTATAAAATGGAAGTCGTGCAGCAGTTCTGTCTTAGAGTTGCTGAAGATTAAGAAAGATAAAGCATGTGAAGTGTGGAGCATCGTGCTCTGCCAATGGTAACAGAACATGATGGCTACATGACTGTGACAGATGAGCCCTCCCCACAGAGCAGTTGGTGGCAAGCTTTTCTGCAAAGGGCTGGATAATAATCTTGTGTTTTGTGGGCTATATATGGTCTCTGTCACAACAACTCAGTTCTGCCATTGTAGCATGGAAGTAACCACAGATAATACAAATTGACTCTCATCTTGTTTTTAACACATCATCGAATATTCTCCTTCTGGTTTTCTTTCCATTTCTTGGCAATGTAAAATACACTCTCAATTTATAGACTAAACAGAAATGGGCAGTGGGTCAGGTTTGACCCATGCTCCATAGGTTGCTGACCCCTGGTCTCGAGGAGAAAGACAAAGCTGCAGCAAATGCAACATTTCAAAGTGCTGAGAAGGCAGGTTTCTCTTCTGCATGGCAGTGAGAAGAGGAAGATTAAGAACAGCTCTGGAGAGGAGGAAACATGAGAGCTGGGGTTTTCAGAGCAACTAGCAGTTCTCCAGATGGGACAGATAAGAGAAGGGAACAGCAATCCATAAAAGAAAAAGGAAACAAGAAAAACATGTCTTTCTAAAGAATTGCTACAAAGGGAGAGGACTCTTGTAGTTTAGCTGATTGTTTTTCTCATTAATTTGATTATGTTCTGTGGCCATTACTTGATTTGGGTTGATGTTACAAAGGCCACCCCCCTGCCCCCGAGTATACCTTGCATTGTGTTCATGCTTTTACCCCCGCTCCCAGCCACCATCACTGCCTCAACCTCCTGAAAGTTCTTTCTAGAAATCTCAGGAAGCATCTGTTGACAGACAACATAACCTTTCCTTTTGGACAGTTTTGTCATTCAAATCTAAGAAGATGTGAACATCTTGAAGTATTAATAATATCACTCTACTACGCTTTGCTGCTGCTGCTTTAGTAAGTTAATTAGTTGCTTCTCTGTTAAATGTTAACTGAAAATATATTTTGAAAGACATAATGGACATATAATGCATTGGTTTCAATACATTATAGCATAGTGATCCCATACTTGTATGTATTGTGAAATGATTACCACAGTAAATCCAAATAACATCCATACCCACACATATTTATAAAATGGTTTTTTTCTCGTGATCAAAATTTTTAAGATCTGTTCTCCTAGCAACTTTCAAAGGTACAATACAGTATTATTTAAAAAGGAAGAAGGTGAAGTCGCTCAATCGTGTCCACCTCTTTGCGACCTATGAACTTTTGTCCACCAGGCTCCTCTGTCCATGGGGATTCTCCAGGCAAGAATACTGGAGTGGGTTGCCATTTCCTTCTCCAGGGGATCTTCCCGACCCAGGGATCAAACCTGGATCTTCCACATTGCAGCAGACTCTTTACTTTCTCAGGCACAGTATTATTAACTATAGTTTAAATGGGTTTAAGTAGATTTCTTAAAATACTATTTTTATGTCTATGGGAATTGCACTATGAAAAATTAGCAAAATCTTTTGTCTATGAAATTATGTTTCTGAATTTTTAAGTCAGATCAAGAATGGATTGGCTTAAAGGTTTTGGACCTATAGCTCAGTTACGTCTGACTCTTTGGGAGCCTGTGGACTGTAGCCCACTGCCAGGCTCCTCTGCCCATGGAATTCTCCAGGCAAGAAGACTGGAGTGGGTTGCCATTTCCTTCCCCAGGAGGTCTTTCCGACCTAAGGATAGAACTGTGGTCTCCTGCATTGCAGGTGGATTCTTTACCATTTGAGCCATTAAGGAAGCCCTTTGGCTTAAAGAAAATGGGAGATTATTTGGAATGTTTTTTTAAGTCTAGGTGCCTGAAAACTACAAAAATTTAATTTTAAAAATTTTGTACAGTTTATTTATTTTTTAATTGAAGGATAATGGCTTTACAGAATTTTGATGTTTTCTGTCAAACCTCAGCATGAATCAGCCACTTAGTATATTTGTTCAGTGATACCGTATTGAACAGGCTTCCCAGGTGGCTCAGTGGTAAAGAATCCGCCTGCCAATGCACGAGGCACAGGAGACTAGGATTCGATCCCTGGGTCGGGAAGACCCCCTGGAGGAGGGAATGGCAACCCACTCCAGTATTCTTGCCTGGAGAATCCCCTGGACGGAGGAGCCGAGCGGGCCACAGTCCACAGGGTTGCAAAGAGCTGGACACACCTGAGCACACGTGCGTCATATTGAGCAGCTTTAAAAGTTGATGAGCATTTTCTTTAAGTTCCATTTTAAAACATCTCTGATTTTTCAAAGCTTTCAGCACCTGAGGCTCAGGAGATTATAGAAAAATAGGGGTTCCTAGGTGGCACTAGTGGTAAAGAACCCACCTTTACCTTTCTTTCAATAAAAGGATTGATTCTTTTATTCAACAAACATGTATTGAGCCCCTACTATGTACCAGACACTTTTCAGGACACTGAGGATACACAAAGACTGAGGCACACTCTGCCCCAGCAATGAGATAAAGGAACACTCAGCAGTGTGCCCAAGCAGGTCCAAGGCAGAAATTACACACAAGAAACGATATCTTACCAAAGTCATTACTAGATTCTTGTGGGAAACTCATTTTCAGCCAGAAGCACTTCTTCTATACTCCTTATTCCATCCAGATGAATCGTGGTAGTTTGCAGTGGTAATAAAAACGGTTATTGAATGCCTGCTCTGTGCCAGACTCTGTGCTACTTCACTGCACTATGATAGCAAATCTTCACAAGATTCCTTTACGTTATGTGCCATTATGACCCATTATTGTGCCTGAGATCACCCAGTTACTGTGTACTACCCTGACCCAGCCTGGTTCAGCCTGATTCCAAAGCCCATGCTGTTCCCACCACACTATACTGATGATGTTTTTTCTGGCACATGCATCAGAGGTTGAATCATTAAAAAAAAAAAAAATAGGAACACGTCCAGTTAATTATACCCATGGAAGGGAACTAGCAAGCAGCTGACTGCTTAATGTGTGCATCTCTTGATATAGCCCTCAGCTGCAGAACAAGGCCATGCTAAGGTGCATACAAATGCAATTATATGTATAGCCACATACCACACACACACAAATAAAGACGGGAAGGAAATAGGGAGGGTGAGGGGTGAGCTTTTCCAGACCATTTCAGTGATTACCCTCCAGTATTGCTGCTGAGTCTATTCCAAGGCAATTAAGACTGTTAAATAGCAAGCAATCCTTACCTGATCATACCTGCAAATATAAAGATGTTGCTCACACATCAGTGATAACTGGTTTCCTTAGATTAAATAACCATCTAAGACAAGTTGAGGCTAGCATGTTGTTGGAAATCCACACTCCAAGCAAGAGAAAGGCAGCTGGGGAAGATGGTCTCCAATCAGAAAGTGCAAAGGTAGGTGTGTAGGTCATCTGTGCTTTTAAGTACATGGATACCCAACAGACTCCCTCTAGAGAGAACACATTTCTGGGCCTGCTGTCTTAGGAAATGGACTGAGGGTTGGGTCTTCACTGCCTGTTCTCCAAATTAAGACAGTATTAGGACTGAAAGAGAGGATGTGAACTGAGGCCTGTCTTTACGTGTAACACGTCCTGTCACAGGCCTTTCACCTATGGTTTTTGTCACTATGCCAGCAAGCCACCAAGAATCGCCCTTACATGTGGCAGAGGGACCACAACACAGCATCAGTTAATTCCTGTGATTAAATTTGTTTGCCAGTGAGTCAACTGAGTGACTATCCATAAAGGAAAAAGAGAACATTCAGTCTTTTTTGATATATATTATCTCTGAAAAGTTTTATTACCAAGAATAATTTGGTATTGCCTGGACAAGCAATACTAAATGAAAATAATAATCAAGTCTAAAGCAGACCCATTTGTCATAGTAATGTATCTAATCTCAAGGTCTGTTGCGGAAGAAAAATAACCCATAGAAAGGAAGGCTGTGAGGCTCTGAGATCTTAAGAAACTGCATCAGACTGAAGAAGCATTTATACTTTCTTCCCTTAAATTTCTACTTAGTGGAAATTATTCAGTGATGTAGTTTTCTTTTTGGAGAAATTTTAGGAGAATAAAGTGAATATTACAATATTCAGATCCACATTTACTGCTACTGCCCTTATCCAAGTCACCATTATCCCCACCCAGACTACAGTAATGGCCTCTGTTTGCCTACTGCCCTCCCTTCCCTTCAGATACCGCTGGATTCCTCATGGGAACTGTGCTAACAACTGTCCCCATCACTTACTGTCTGTCTCACTTGATTTATTTGATCATCATCTTAATCTGTCTTATCTGCTGGAGGACCACGGCAGCCTCTTCACTGTGTCTCCACCTCACACGGGCTGGCATGAAACAGCACTCTGTGCTTGTCTGATGAATAAGCAAAGAGATGATAGAATGGGCCAAGCACTGGGCTTAATAACTTATAACTATTTTCTTTTTTAATCTTATGAAAATCCTCTGGAGGAGTTACCATCCTCATTTGGTGAACAAGGAGGTGAACGCAGAGATATAGTCTTACAGCTTATATGTAGAAAGTGGAAATTTCCACTTTAACTGACTCCAAAGTCACTTTTATTTCTACCAAATTGTTTTGCTTCTAGTAGGAAATTTTTTCACAAAAGAGAGGATTTTTAATTTTTTAAATATCCTAAGACATTTGACTCCAGGCTTCAGAGCCTTGTGATTTTATACCAAAGTTCTTAGAATGATGTCTTACCCTTGAATTAAAAAAAAAAATGAGATTTCCATTGCTTATTAAATGAACTTCACATTTTTTAAGCCCTCTAGCCACACACATGCCAACCCAAAACTATAAGGAGGGATCTACACACTCATTAATAAGTGTGCAGTGTTTAGCCAGATAATGGTTGATATTCTGCTTAAAATTGATTATTAATTGGGTTCCTGTACATAAATTAGGACTGTAGCCTATACATAAGCATCATTTATAGGACCATTTTAGTTTGGGCATACAAAATTTAGGGAGGTGCATTCCCAGTATAAATGGAGTGATATACTGATATACATGTATAGTGTATTTATGTGTGTATACATGTATGCATACCCACAAATACACATGCACATGCACATATTTTATGCATAGCTCCAGATACTCTGTCTCACTATAAAACTGAACATTGTCAAAATTTGTTGCCAAAGAAATAGAATTTCCTATTTATTCATTAAATTTATATCTACATCTCTGTTTTCTAATCTAGTTATTTGAACTGATCTTTTCTTTTAGGCTTTCATGCCTAATGTCAGTAGTGTGTTTGCCAAAACATAAGTAAAGTTTTACCGTATTTCAATTTTATAAGAGACTCACGATATCCATAATAGCTACACCTATTTGAAGCCTCATTGGATGACATTAAACAAAGCTTTGCCTAGAATATGACATCACTGACTCGATGGACATGAGTTTGAGCAAGTTCTGGGAGCTGGTGATGGACAGGGAAGCTGGAGTGCTGCAGCCCTGGGGTTGCAAAGAGTCGGACATGAGTGAGCAACTGAACTGAGAATAGGGCACCCACCCTACAAACAGTACACAAGATGACTTAGGCGATGTGTTCTGTGGGGTAATCAAGAGACAAAAGTGGGAAATCAATCTGCTCCATCAGGATGGGGCCAGTCTCAAACTGCAGAGGCAAAAATTTCATTGTATTTATTTATATGGTTACCTTCTGCTGCTACTGCTGCTAAGTCGCTCCAGTCGTGTCCGACTCTGTGCGACCCCAGAGACGGCAGCCCACCAGGTTCCCCCGTCCCTGGGATTCTCCAGGCAAGAACACTGGAGTGGGTTGCCATTTCCTTCTCCAATGCGTGAACGTGAAAAAAGAAAGTGAAGTCGCTCAGTGGTGTCCGACTCTTAGCAACCCCATGGACCGCAGCCTACCAGGCTCCTCCATCCATGGGATTTTCCAGGCAAGAGTACTGGAGGGTTACCTTCTACTCATGGCAAATGATGTTAGTTTTCTGTTTATGACAGTGATGTTTGTTTCCTTTTTGGGTAAATACACTTAAAGAAAAATATGTTGATTTAAAATATGTACATAATTGTACAAGGGGTGTGTGAGGTGGCAAAAATTATGTAAGTCTTATGCAAATGACTGATGGAAAAAACTAGTGGAGGCAACAGAGTTCTGGGAGTCAGAGTTCATCACATAATAATTGAGTAAACTTGAGTAAGGTACTTAACCTCACTTAAAAATGGCTACAGCAACCTCGGAGCTTTTGTCTGTTCAAATAGAAAGTATATCGAGTGGAGCATAGCAGATGGGAGATAAATGACTTGTAATGATCATATCTGCTTTGATTAACTACTATCATTAATGAAATGGTGTATGTGGAACACTTAACACAGAGCCTAGTGTAGAGTACACACGCAGCAAGAATGAACTAACATTCCTTCATCAACAGCTTCCTTTATAATTAGCAACCCCATGGACCGCAGCCTACCAGGCTCCTCCATCCATGGGATTTTCCAGGCAAGAGTACTGGAGGGTTACCTTCTACTCATGGCAAATGATGTTAGTTTTCTGTTTATGACAGTGATGTTTGTTTCCTTTTTGGGTAAATACACTTAAAGAAAAATATGTTGATTTAAAATATGTACATAATTGTACAAGGGGTGTGTGAGGTGGCAAAAATTATGTAAGTCTTATGCAAATGACTGATGGAAAAAACTAGTGGAGGCAACAGAGTTCTGGGAGTCAGAGTTCATCACATAATAATTGAGTAAACTTGAGTAAGGTACTTAACCTCACTTAAAAATGGCTACAGCAACCTCGGAGCTTTTGTCTGTTCAAATAGAAAGTATATCGAGTGGAGCATAGCAGATGGGAGATAAATGACTTGTAATGATCATATCTGCTTTGATTAACTACTATCATTAATGAAATGGTGTATGTGGAACACTTAACACAGAGCCTAGTGTAGAGTACACACGCAGCAAGAATGAACTAACATTCCTTCATCAACAGCTTCCTTTATAATAGGCCTGCAAATAAACATATGATTCATGACTCAGTTTTAGCTGATACCAATCTAGTGTGTGAATGTTGTGTGATTTTTTTTTGAGATGTTTGCTTGAAGGCTATGTTGTCTTGAAGCATACAAAATTCTAAAAAAGTAATGATTTTGGTAGTAAGGCCTACAAGGAGTGAAGAAGTTCTGTGAACAGAAAGTAGCTTTCTATAATGTAGAATACATTCTCCTTCTCTTTTTCTTGGGATGAAATGAGTTAAATGTTAATCATCTGTTTGCCCGAGGTTCTAAATGTAAAGGTTGAAACTGTATCTCAAATTTCTGAAATTCTTTCCAGAAAGAAGTACATATCAGGAAATTCAACCACAAATCCAGTACAAATTTAAAAAGCTTCTCAGGAAGAAAAATAAATTAAAGGCAACCTGAGAAGATTGAGAAAATAGACACAGGGTTTAATGTTATCTAAGAGCACGGGAAACTAGTTATATTTACAGGATCCCATCTCCTGACCCCTGGGCAGATAGCAAGCGGAGGTAAATGGAATTAGAAATGTGCTGACTTCAAGGAAACTGGGGAATCAAGAAAATCGGAATTTAACAAGACAGTGACCAGTCTTAGAGAAAACAAAGTAAGAAACTACTAGGAGTAGATGAAGCCTGGCTGAATATAGCAAATCTTTCTCTGAAATTGTGTACTTTATAAATATTTTATTGTGGAAATTGTCCAGCATACACAAAGAAGTGAGAGTGAGTTAACAGTCTTTATAGACCCACTAGAAGTAAAGTTGCTCAGTCGTGTCCGACTCTTTGCAACCCCATGGACTGCAGCCAACCAGGCTCCTCCATCCATGGGATTTTCCAGGCAAGAGTACTGGAGTGGGGTGCACCAGGGAGTGTGTTAATAGACCCACTACCTAACTTCAATAATATTTAACAGTACACCAATCTTGTTTCAGCTTCCCTGGTGGTTCAGACTGTAAAGTGTCTGCCTGCAGTGCAGGAGACCTGGGTTCGATCCCTGGGTTGGGAAGATCCCCTGGAGAAGGAAATGGCAACCCACTCCAGTACTCCACACAGTCAAAGGCTCTGGCATAGTCAATAAAGCAGAAATAGATGTTTTTCCGGAACTCTCTTGATTTTTCCATGATCCAGCAGATGTTGGCAATATGATCTCTGGCTCCTCTGCCTTTTCTAAAACCAGCTTGAACATCAGGGAGTTCACGGTTCACGTATTGCTGAAGCCTGGCTTGGAGAATTTTGAGCATTACTTTACTAGCATGTGAGATGAGTGCAATTGTGTGGTAGTTTGAACATTCTTTGGCATTGCCTTTCTTTGGAATTGGAATGAAAACTGACCTTTTCCAGTTCTGTGGCCACTGCTGAGTTTTCCAAATTTGCTGACATATTGAGTGCAGCACTTTCACAGCATCATCTTTCAGGATTTGAAATAGTTCAACGGGAATTCCATCACCTCCACCAGCTTTGTTCGTAGTGATGCTTTCTAAGGCCCACTTGACTTCACATTCCAGGATGTCTGGCTCTAGGTGAGTGATCATACCATCATGATTATCTGGGTCATGAAGATCTTTTTTGTACAGTTCTTCTGTGTATTCTTGCCACCTCTNCTGAAGCCTGGCTTGGAGAATTTTGAGCATTACTTTACTAGCATGTGAGATGAGTGCAATTGTGCGGTAGTTTGAGCATTCTTTGGCATTGCCTTTCTTTGGGATTGGAATGAAAACTGACCTTTTCCAGTCCTGTGGCCACTGCTGAGTTTTCCAAATTTGCTGGCATATTGAGTGCAGCACTTTCACAGCATCATCTTTCAGGATTTGAAATAGCTCCACTGGAATTCCATCACCTCGACTAGCCTTGTTCATAGTGATGCTTTCCAAGGCCCACTTGACTTCACATTCCAGGATGTCTGGCTCTAGATGAGTGATCACACCATCGTGATTATCCGGGTCATGAAGATCTTTTTTGTACAGTTCTTCTGTGTATTCTTGCCACCTCTTCTTAATGTCTTCTGCTTCTGTTAGGTCCATACCATTTCTGTCCTTTATTGAGCCCATCTTTGCATGAAATGTTCCCTTGGTATCTCTAATTTTCTTGAAGAGATCTCTAGTCTTTCCCATTCTGTTGTTTTCCTCTATTTCTTTGTATTGATTGCTGAAGAAGGCCTTCTTATCTCGCTATTCTTTGAAACTCTGCATTCAGATGCTTATATCTTTCCTTTTCTCCTTTGCTTTTTGCTTCTCTTTTCACAGCTATTTGTAAGGCCTCCCCAGACAGCCATTTTGCTTTTTTGCATTTTTTTCCCATGCAGATGGTCTCTTTGTCCGACTCTTTGAGACCCCATGGATAGTAACCTACCAGGCTCCGCGGTCCATGGGATTTTCCAGGCAAGAATACTGGAGTGGGCTGCCATTTCCTTCTCCAGGGGATCTTCCCAATCCAGGGATTGAACCCAGGTCTCCTGCATTACAGACAGACGCTTTACCATCTGAGCCACTAGGGAAGCCCATAACAATTTCTATGTATCCAAGTGAAAGTGAAGTCGCTCAGTCATGTCCAACTCTTTGTGATCCCATGGACTGTAGCCTATCAGGCTCCTCAGTCCATGGGATTTTCCAAGCAAGAGTGCTGGAGTGGTTTGCTATTTTCTTCTCCAGGGGATCTTCCCGACCCAGGAATCGAACCCGGGTCTCCCTCATTGTAGGCAGACGCTTTACTGTCTGAGGCACTAGGGAAGCCCCAGATAGTTCCAAGGCACTGTCAAAAGACTGAGGAGTGGGTGGTTCCACAACTGTTGGAATGATCGTCCCACTCATTACCATATGAAATCACCCAGCTTTCGAAAACTAACCACACCACATTCCATGGCCTCTGCACTTGCCCTCTGTAATGGTCCACACCCTGTGCAGTGTGCTTCTCTCTAAATCCAAACAAATCCACCTCTTACCTATCACTGTGTCTCTCACTGAATTTTTTGCAATGAGACATCAAGAGCCTGAGCTTCATTAGGTCATAAAACCAGACACCATGGATTTTGGTCAGACTCAAGTCCCAGTTGGATATAACTGAGTGACTAAGCATAGCACAGAGTCCCTGCCACATGGGTTTGAGTCCCAATCTTAGGTAAATGGTTTCAAACACAACTTTCAGAAATGGGAAGATGATGACCTGCCCGATACTTTGTAAGCAGTGGCATAGATGGAGAGAGGAGCTGAAGGATGGGAGAAAAAAGCAGTGGGAAAAATGTGCCGGGGAATCCCCTTCATAACCTGTCGGAAAATCTGCTAAATACCTGACCTGTGCTCACAGTTTTCATTGGCCTGATCCTTGGCACAAAGATTAAGGACAGAAGAACCCCCACCTACTTGGGCAACATCTACTAAGGCACAGCAGATAGTGGAGCCTTTGGGACACCCTGGGGCACCCACTGCCACTCACCTGTTCACGCGGGGTGTGGGTGGGGGTTGAGGAAACAAGAAATGAGAGATTGTAAGGGAATTAAGATTTTGTTAGCCAAACGTCCTTCCAGCCATAGGGGCGAGGACTTCCTACCCTAACAGGAGGTCTCCTGGAATCTGAGACTGAGCCGCGTGAGCTTTCTGCTGAGCTTGTTTTTGCTGTCCTGGTTTCCAGCACGTTGGGGTTCTTGTCACTTCCCCTGCACTGGGTTTTCTTCACATTCAGCTTCCAACGCAGGAGCTTTTGCCGAGTTGGGCTTTTGCTGTGCTTGGCTTCTGCCTTATGGGGTCCAAGCTGAAATTGTTTGAGACAGGTTAAATCCGAGTCACGGCACCATCTAGGTTGGAAGTGAAGTGATGTGAAGTTGCTCAGTCGTGTCCGACTCTTTGAGACCCCAGGGACTGTAGCCCACCAGGCTCCTCTGTCCATGGGATTTTCCAGGCAAGAGTACTGGAGTGAGTTGCCATTTCCTTCTCCAGGGGATCTTCCCGACCCAGGAATTGAACACGGGTCTCCTGTATTGCAGACGCTTTATCCTCTGAGCCACCAGGGAGTGTGTAATTCCCTTGGTTCTGTCTCGCTGCAGCAAAAATTTGAAGCGATAGACAGACCAGTGTTACAGCTCCATGTTACAGCTCAGTTTTATTTAGAAAGCAAAGGGAAGTACATCCTTGAGGTGTGGGGTTGGGTTGACCCAAAAGACTTGAAGAGAAGAGAGTGCTGCCCCCTCCACCGTCACGTTTGGCTCCTCTTTTTATATGTTTTTTTCTCCCCCGGGCCTGCCCTATGTAAATTGAGCTAGCCAGGAGGGCTGTTTGTTTTACCTGAGGTCCTCACTCCGGTCCTTTTTTTGGGCTTTTCCCTCTGTCTTTTAGCCATTGCTATCTGGACTCCTTTTTCCTATTCTACCCACCTAATATATATATATATATGATTTTGAAATAAGGTCTTTTATTGAAATAATATGTCTTTTTTGTTTATATATTATAAACAATATATGTTCATTTATGAAAAGTCAGAAAAGTAAAAAAAAAATATGAAGATTATCAGTTGATATATATATCTATAAAACTACTAGGCTTCCCTGATGGCTCAGTGGTAAAGTATCTGCCTTAAATGCAAGACAACAGGAAATGCAGGTTTGATCCCTGGGACGGGAAGACCCCTTGGAAAGGGCAACCCATTGCAGTATTCTTGCCTGGAGAATCCCATGGACAGAGGGCTACAGTCCATAGGGTCACAAAGAGTCGGATATGACTGAAGCAACTGAGCATGCGCACTGGCATATCACTACTATATATATAAGGTGAAGGTGAAGGTGAAGTCGCTCAGTCGTGTCCGACTCTTTGCGACCCCGTGAGCTGTAACCTACTAGGTTTCTCTGTCCATGGGATTCTCCAGGCAAGAATACTGGAGTGGGTTGCCATTTCCTTCTCCAGGGGATCTTCCCGACCCAGGGATCAAACCCTGGTCTCCTGCATTGGAGGCAGACGCTTTAACTTCTGAGCCACCAGGGACGCCCCAGCATACATACTATATATA
Source organism: Oreotragus oreotragus (assembly GCA_006410675.1). Lineage (NCBI taxonomy): Eukaryota > Metazoa > Chordata > Mammalia > Artiodactyla > Bovidae > Oreotragus > Oreotragus oreotragus. The sequence goes on from SJYX01002539.1 coordinate 97,565, forward strand.
GTATACAGTGTTATATATGTATATAATATACAAATAACTACTGATATTCTTCATGTTATTTATTCCATTATTTATTTATATTATTTATTCATTATTTGGTAGTGATTTTCATATATATGATATATAGATACTTTATATAAATATATTATATATAATATATTGAGTATATATAGTATGTATGTATATATACACACACACACACACACACACACAATATTTCCAAAGTCTTGCCTTTAGGAAACTGAAAGCCTTGATTCATAATTCAAATAACACATTTTCTTTATCTTTAAAGGCAAACACAAAGATTCTTATTATTCACTGCCACACGAATCGCGGGCTGGTGGCCCACCGGCACCTTTTCCTAAGGTACTGTATAGCAGGGTACAGAAAAATGCCATGCTGGAGGGTGGAGGCTGTGAATATAGGCAAAGAAGTTCAATTTAAAGAGGATGGCCACGCACACAAGTCCTTTGATGGAAAAAAAAAAAATTACTACCTAGAACTTTGATGGTGTGAAAACTTCCTTAAGAATCCCTTCTATTATGCAAGTCCTTCCCCACAGAGGATTTTTTAGCTATCATGGGGTCCTATACACCTCGTCCTTGCCCAAATCTGATGAGTCTTGCTGGCAAACACGTCCTGTTTTAGAGAAACTTCTTTCCTGCAAGGGCTTTATGTAACACTCTGCTGAACTAGGTGTCTTGAGATGAATTTAACAGCTTACTGAGGGTTGTAATTCCATTTCCAACCTGTGTTAATTTTTTCCTGCCTCAGAACCTATTTTGGAAAGGAAGCAGAGGTCGCTGCTCACACCTATCTGGATTCACACAGAGTTGAAAAGCCAAAGAACCACTGGATGTTGGTGACTGGGGCTCCCAGGAAGGACTTGTCCACCATGTTGGACCTGGCCAAGCCTCCAGCAGAGGACACGCGAGCCCTGGAGCAAGTGAGAGAGCAGGTTTCGGACCCAGGGGCCGGAAACACACCCGATGCGCATGGCTGCGTGCCTCAGTGCGCACTTCCAATGTAGCTGTATGGGAAATCAACCTTGCATGCATCAGGCTATTAAGAAAGGCAGAGAACTCTCTGAACATTGTATTAAAACAAAGACTTNCCAGGCTCCTCTGTCCATGGGATTCTCCAGGCAAGAATACTGGAGTGGGTTGCCATTTCCTTCTCCAGGGGATCTTCCTGACCAAGGAATCGAACCCAGGTCTCCTGTATTGTAGGTAGATTCTTCACCTACTGAGCTATGAGGGAAGACCGGTTACAGAGTAATTCTGTGCTAATTAGGTAATGCTACCACTTAAATGGTGAAAGTGACCATGGTATATTAAAAAAATATATGAACTGTTCTTTGAATTCCATCTATGATAGGTCATATTCAGGTGCTTGTTTTTACTTCAGTTTCCTGTAAAGTCTCAACATCTTAATCTCATCCAGGTAGTATCAGTTCAGTTCAGTCGCTCAGTTGTGTCCAACTCTTGGCAACCCCATGGACTGCAGCACACCAGGCTTCCTTGTCCATCACCAACTCCTGGGGCTTGTTCAAACTCATGTCCATAGAGTCTGTGATGCCATCCCACCATCTCATCCTCTGTTGTCCCCTTCTCCTGCCTTCAATCTTTCCCAGCATTAGGGTCTTTTCAAATG
>SJYX01002541.1:0-11760 GCA_006410675.1 Oreotragus oreotragus
ACATTAATCCTTTGATACCAAATTCTTTGCTCCCATTACTACACAGGATATCTCTGAGCAAGGTATTGTGAAGGCAGTATTATTCTAAAGAATGATAGATTAATGAGTGAGATATTTGAGGTTATAAGGTTTGAGGGTTTGTTGGAAATCATAGTCTATTGGTAGGTTCAGTTCTAGACAGATGTAACACTGAGGGACTGTATATATTTTGACAGTAAGATTCTAGAAATGAGTGTGTAGAGGGAAAAGTGTGACATTTTGGTTGTCTCTGTAAATGGGTTCTTCAAGTATCACACAGCTGATATCTGAGCTGCTAAATTCAGGCTGCCCTATCTCTAAATTAGTTATTTTATTGTTAAGCAGTTCTAGTTATTGTTAACTGATTATTAACAGAATTGAGCTTTCTTACAACTGAAAGCATGCTAATAGACAGAAGCCAGAGCTTCCTGCTATTTATTGATCTAGAAACCAAAAGAGAATATTTAGCAACCCCGAAGCTATTGAATCTGTAATACCACAGGTGTTTGCTTATTGTCTCCTGATCCTCCTTTCTGCAATGCTCTAAGCTTTCCAGAAATAGGTCAAAGTGTTTATTTTCATATTCAGGAAAACTTATTAAATATATTGATGACCCAGAAATACACTTGAATACATATGTTGCTTGAAAACTATTCATAAAGTAGGGTGAAAGCAGGTTATATACAATCGTGCATTTTATCATTACACTCTTTTTAAAATTCACAGTTATGGTTTAAATGGTAATTTGTTACTTATAAAATGAATACGGGAAGGTGATGATTGACAAGGTTTTTAGTTTGTTTGCAGGCAAAACAACGGCCATCCTGCTTTGAAAATACTGTTAACTGTTGCTATTCCAATAAGAAAAAAAGGAGGCACTTCGGGGGGGAAAAGAAATTCCAAGTGTTTTTAATGTTTTGTCTGGTCTCTGAAGTTCCTTTTGTTCTGCTGGAATGCCCACGTCAATGAATTCAGTATTGATTTATTTCAAGGGCCTGGAGGCTTGAAGCTTTGAGAGAGAATGAAAAGAACGAAAGAACGGTTTTTCATAGGCTGTATTAAGCCTCCAGGCATAGAAAATGTACAAGTGAAAAGCACATCAGAGACATCTTTGCTCTTTGCTAAAGTCTGTGGAAAATCACTTATCCAGGGTGGAAAGGTATAGTACTGATTACTGAGAAGAGTTATAATTGAACCAGGATTTCTTAATTCCACCAAAGCAAAGATTATAATATCGTGACTGTTATTGGTGTTCCAGAATCACCTACCCACATGTCACGAGCTCTGCCACGTCCAGTGGTGAAGGTCTTGGCTTGCACGCACTGGGCATCCAGTAAATAGTTCTTGACTGGCTGGCTGGCTGCATGAATTAATGGGAGACTGCAAAATTCGTTTAACTATTAATATCTTTTTGATACAATTTTTCTCCAGCACTGCCCACTTGGGCACATTAAATATATTCATTCTGTTTTCAATTACAAAAAAATCCGTAGGGTAATAAAAAGTAATGAGGTCCAAGAGTGTTTTGTTACTGCTGTCATTTAACACCTTACTTAATATAATATATCACCTCTCCATAAAGAACAGCGTTGGCAATAGCTGATAAAAACAGTAACATTTACTGACTTCTTGCTCTGTGCCAGACAAGGAGCTGTATTCTTCACATGAAATTTAAAAATTCACCCTCACAACTTTCTAGATAAAGGCAGTAGTATTTTTCTTGTTTTATAAATGAGGAAAATGTATAAACTATGTTGGTCCCCAGACTATATGAAATGCATGTATTTATTTGCACAGAAGGAAAATAAGGACATTAATGATCCCTTTACAAAGAGATTCTTTTTTTTTTTTTACCATACCACGTGGCTTATGGGATCTTAGTTCCCCACCCAGGGATTGAACCTGCTCCCTTAGCAGTGAAAGTACAGCATCTTAACCATCAGACCACCAAGGTATTCCCAAAAGAGATTTTTTGAGTGACAGAATTCCCTCTAGTCTTTTAATGTAACAAATACTCCTCATTCATTCAAAAACCTTTCACTTATAATAATTCAACTTGCACGCTTTTCAGTTATAACAACTCTTCAAGAACATACTTTTATACTTGAAAACAGAACTCCAAGTTATTGCCCCATCGATGATGTTTTTATATTTGAAAGAAAGACAATTGCTTGAACAGAAATAACTACTCTATATATGTTTAAACCATAACTAGAAAAAATAGCTATAAATATGTGTATTTAAGATTTTTATTATGGCAATTAAATGCATACCTATCACACAGCTTCAAAAATTACAAAGCTTTCCAAGGTACAAATATGTCTTTGAAATATTGATAATAAAGGTGTTGATCATATAATTTATTACCCAAACTAGAACATATTTGACAGTAAAATGAGATGTTGTTAATAACTCCACCAGGACAATAGGCAGAAAGCCAGATGTACTGGGGAGACCATGGCATGTGATCAACTGAGAACCAATTTGTTTCCATAACATTTAAGGTATTAAATAACACCCTATAAGAATATACGGGGCAAACAGTTCTGATAGGAGAGAAAACACACACGCCTCTTGTTTAATGGTTTTCTATGTTCGTTGTTGTTGTGGATGGAATGTGTCCTCCAAAAATTCATAAGTTGAAGCTGCTGCACCCCTCCATGGTATTTGGAAATGGGGCTTTTGGGAAGTCATTAGGTCATGAGAGTGAAGCTTTCATGATGAGATTAGTGACCTTATAAGAAGAGACCAAAAGAGCTCCCTTCCACTCCTCTCTCTCTCTCTCTCTCTCTCTCTCTCTCTCTCTCTGCCATATGAGAGAGAAGACAGCCATCTATGATTCAGGAAGCAGGCTCTCACACGAGTCCAAATGAGCCGGCACCCTGATCCTGGGCTTCCCTCCTCTCCAGAACTGTGACAAATAAATATGTGTGGTATTCTGTTACGACAGTCTGAAGAGGCTAACACAATCATGCTAAACAGGATTTGCATTTGCTGTTGTTTAGCTGCTAAGCCGTGTCCAGCTCTTTTGTAACCCCACGGACAGTAGAGCCCGCCAGGCCCCTCCGTCCATGGGATTTCCCAGGCACGAACACTGGAGTGGTTGCCATTTCCCTCAGGGGATCTTCCTGACAGGGCTAGAACCCATACCTCCTGCACTGCAGGCGGATTCTTCACTGCTGAGCCACGGAGGATTTGTATGGGCTTTTACTGTTCTGTGGTAGAATTAATAAAACATGTTCATTTTTAAGAGCACATGTTTGGCAGTAAATCTATTACTATAATTTATAGAGAATGTAGTAATTCTAGCTCTAGCCCAGCAGTTAGAGTGCATGGGAGGAGACAAAGCTACACGTGTGACAGCTGCCTGCCACCTGCGAGCCAAATGTGTCCCTTAGCCTCTCAGAGGCCCCTTGTCCTCCTTCATCCCACAAAAGGGAGATAATAATAGGATTTATTTCACAGGGCTGTTGTGAGGACAAATGGATAATTCAGGCAGAGTATATAGCCAGTCGCCCGACACACGTGAACGCTCAGTGACAGGGACCCTTCCTTTCCTCTGTCTTCGCCTTTCCTCTCCTCTCTCCTCCCCACTCAAGCTCCTCCGGGGCCTGAGCGGCAGCAGCAGCCCGTGTTGGTGACTTCACAGCGGGTGAGGTGGAGGCACAGGAGCTGCACCCCAGGGTCAAGACAGTGCCAGTTACTGTTTTGTCAGAGCAGCCTCACTGGAGGGTTTAAAGCCCAAACCCTGTTTACAATCAAAGACTGGTGAGGCCTGAATGTATCACTTAAAAGTAAGATTGGGGTATTATTCACCTCAGAAAGTTGGTACCAAGAGTGGTAGTTTAGCCCATTGTAGGCCTCAAAACTCATACCATATGAGTTTATTTCTAGAAAACTTTCTGAGGAGACAAAATGAATGGAGAAGAGTCACAGGGAAGGTTTTTTTTTTTTTTTCTGCCCCAGAGAAAGGGCCAAGCGCCCCCTGCCCCTCAGCAGCCCTTGAAGGGTTTCTCCCAACAGCCAGCTCATTTGTGAGTAGGCTCAGAGGACCAAGACAATATTTAGATTGAAAAGCTCTTGCTCCTGATCAGAGGTCAACCAATGTAAAGGCAAAAGAAAAAAAAATTTTTTTTATCTTTCCTGCAGGAAATTCCCTGGTGGTTCAGCAGTTAGGACTCTGTGCTTCCACTGCAGGAGGCACAGTTTCGATCCCTGGTCAGGGAATTAAGAACCCACAAGCAGTGTGGTGTGGCCAAGAGCAGAAACAGAAGTGAAAAACAGAAGCAAAAAATCTTCTGTGAAAATGTTATTCATTATTGAAGTTTCATAGCTTATGATTTTTGTCTGTCAAAACAACTTCATGGAGAAGGAAATGGCAAACTTTTCCAGGATTCTTGCCTGGTAAATCCCATGAACAGAGGAGCCTGGCAGGCTAGTTTATAGGGTCACAAAGAGTTGGACATGAATGAGTGACTAAACAACAAAACAAATGGGAAGGAGCTGGCTTACAGAGGGCCAAGTCCTCAGTCTGTTTACAAAAGGGAGTCTCGGGTACAGCTGGTTAAGAGACAGTAAAAAACACCAAAGATTTTAGTCAGAAAAATTACCTGCAGAAGAGGAAGAATCTGACCCACCCAAAGGGGGAAGGATAATAAAACAGAATCATTTAACCTGGTTGGTATTATAATGAATGGTAATTTTTACAGCCTAACCCTTGAATGCTATTCGATAAGCTAGGACTCAGACTGCAAGCCAACCAGTCTGTTTGATATTTAAAATGTTTTTATGCAGGCTTTTGTGTAGAGGCTGAGCAGCAAGGTGTGTGTAATTAATTGGGTTGATTTGGGACGGAATCTGTCTTGTCCCTCTGAGTCATATTATAAGGATACAGGAAGGCCTTGGGGTCCAGTTGTCTGTCCCATTGGACTTGTACATAACTGCTTAAAGAACGGTGAAATAAACTTTGAAACTCTTACCAAAAAAAAAAAAAGCTTCTTAGAATACTTAACAAATATTTCATTTGGGGGCAGTGACACATGTGAGGAAAATGGTAGCGTTTTGTTCTTCACTCATGTGAATGGGACTAAAGAGAAGAATTCTTTACAAGCTGTAAGCGTGCTGCTGCAAGTTGCCTGTACTGACATAAATAAAGATAAATCTTCTTAAAGGAAATTAAGTGGAGCTGATGGGCCATTAGCTAGTGCTCCTGGAACAGTTCATCCTACTCTTATAGAGAAGAGACTGAAAGACATTTAAGATCTGGCAAGATACAGGAGGTCATCATCCAAAGCAAAACTGTTTATCTCACTTCTCTATGTTTCAATAGGCAATATTTTACTACTGAACTCTATGAAGAGTTGAGCAAAAATTTTCCCAGACGTAAATATCTTAATTGAGTTGCGCATATAAAATTGCAGTGTGGGATGGAGATAAACAGCGGGCTCATGGTGGAGTTGAATTGGGGCGTTGATTCTTTTCAAAACCACAAATGGACCAACTGGAGAAGCAAAGCCTCAGAGACAGTGAACTTCAAATCTGACCGGATGAACAAATAATGACCACATTATTTGTACTGAATACGGATGGAGCACTTCCTGGTTTTCACATGTGGCGTTCTCTGACCCCTCTCACCCCTGAGCTAGGGCACTTCTTCAGAGCCTCTCAGTGTAGTGCTGCCGGGTAAACAGGGCAGCCTGCTGACACTGACAGGCGCCCACACGACTGGGAGCTCCGTTTCTCTCCCCGGTCCGAGGTTCACTTCCTGTCTCCCTGAGGGACACATGGTTTCAGAGCCCAAGGTCAAAGGCACATCTCACCCACACCTGCATATATGTCATGCACTTCCAGATTTGGACATGCAATCTGAATGGTCCAGAAACTGGCACAGGAGCTGTGATTCGAGTTGTTCTCCAAAGGCCAAAGGCTACTCAGCCAGCTCAGCACCCGTCCAGCAGCCCCAGCAAGACAGAGCCCTTTTCTTCCTCTATCCCTCTCCTTCCTCTCCCTTTCTCCCTTCTTTCCTTTCTGCTCTCCTTTCCAAACTACTCTCATTCTAACATTAGGAGCCAGAGAGATGTCAGTAGCTTTCACCAGCAGTGACAATAGGTGTCTATCAGGGCTTCCCAGGTGGCGCTAGTGGTAAAGAATCTGCCTGCAGGAGACAAAGGTTCAGTCCCTGGGTCAGGAAGATCCCCTGGAGGAGGGCATGGCAACCCACTCCTGTATTCTTGCCTAGAGAATTCCATGGACAGAGGAGCCCTCACACACCTCTGGAATAACAGTTTCAAGACCTCAGCACCTAAAAGTGTCTCATTCTAGCTCCTTCTGAATTAAAAAAAAAAAGAAAAGTGCTCAAAAGAGGAGGGAAATTGTGATCCCTTTATCCTCACTGATAGAAGCTTGTGGTTACTGCTACACACAGTCCCTTCTCTCTACTTCCTTCTTGCTTTTCTCTTTCTTTTCTCTTCTTTTTCTGCAATTATTCCCTTTTCCTGAGGCCCACAGTTGCTGAAACCTCAAATTCCTGTGTTTGCTTTGTTTCCCCTCCAGGATTCTTCCCCTCAGCATGTAAATAGGGCTTCCCAGGTGGCTCAGTGGTAAAGAATCCACCTTCCAAGCAGGAGATGATCCCCAGGACGATCCCCTGGAGAAGGAAAGGAAATGGCAACCCACTGCAGTATCCTTGCCTGGAGAAGTCCATGGACAGAGAAAGCCGGCAGGCTACAATCCATGGAGTCACAAAAGTCAGACACGACTTACCGGCTAAACAACAACATATAAAGAGCATCAACATTTTCACCAGAAAGAATGCACTTTAAAATGTGACAAAAGCAAGCAATAAAAACAGTTAATGTTAACAAACTCATTATTAGGAAACACGGTTATATGCTCCTCTAAACTCCAGTCATAGTGAAGTATTTTCAACAATTTCTAGCAGGGAAAACTTGAGTTATTTTCTTAAGCAAATATGTGTTATATCTATAGTGGTCATCATTGCTTGAATTCCTACAAGTAGGGTTAAACTCCACATTTTAAAAATTTAAATCAAATGTCCAACCTCAATCCTTTCACTAAAGTGGTTGTAATTAAGAGAGTAACTGAGGTAAGTCACCAGTTTGATTACAAAAGACCCACAAGACAATTCCAAATTAATGAATGTGCCAATTGTCCTTCCCAGCTGGCGCAGCAGTTCCCACTGGCCTTCAGCTTGACATCTCTACTTCTGTACTTGTATGCCATTCCTCTTGGAAATTCCCTCTGGGAGACAGAATTGGGTCTTTGTTTAATTCTGTGTAACACCTAGTACAGTGCCAACTGGCTATTAGTTTCTCTTTAGGTGATCATTTTAGTGGTAGGTAATTAATATGGCTGTTGGGCTCAAGAAAATGCACAAAGTAAATTCTTGTATGATTCTTATTGATGGTGTGGTCACCACAATCCATGTAATAACCTCGTCCACAATGAAATACATCTGTTCATATCAAATGGCAGCATTACTTCTGGGGACACAATAAAGGGTAGAAGTTGCTGCTGAGATTCAGAACTTGGGCTCCGATTCACAAAGCTGGAGACTTCCTGGCGGCCCAGTGGTTAATACTGTGTGCCTCCACTGAGGGATGCGTGATTTCCATCTCTGGCCAGGGGAACTAGATTCTGCATGCTGCATGGTTTGGCCAAAACAAAAAAACACTGGTTCACAGAGTCCATCACCCAAGAAGCCTCGACTCCCTCATTGGTTAGCTAGGCATGTGCAGAGGCAGAATGGAGCCCTCAAAGATGCCCACATCCTAGTCCCTAAAAATTGTCAATATGTTACCTTGCATGGCAAACTTGATTTTGCAGTTACGGTTAAGAATCTTGAGATAGGCAGATTATCATGAGCAGTGTCTTCATAAAGGTCCTTATCCATGAAAGAGGGAGGCGGGAAAGTGAGAGGTGATGTGACAAGAGAAGCAGAGGTCAAAGTGATGCCATGACCCAAGGCAGGCGATTGTCCTCTAGAAGCTGGAAAAGGGGAGGAAATGGATTCCTCTAGAGTCTCCAGAAGGAGTGGGGCTCTGCAGACCTATTTTAGATTTCCAGTTTCCAGAACCGTGAGAGAAGAGGCTTAAGCCAGTAAATTGTGGGTATTTGTTACAGTAACAATAAGAAACTAATGCAGGGTCATTCAAGGATTAAATGGAAACTGCCATGTAAAGACTTAACAGTGTGCCTGATACATAGAAAGAGTGAAATACAGGCTATTATCAATTTATAAATCATCACCTGGAACCCCTTGAGCTCTTCCAAAGCTCCCTACAACATGTAAAGAACAAAAAGATAAAATATTTAAAAGCAGAAAGAGGAAGTTATAATGTATTGACCTAGGCAGTTTATGTAATGGAAAACCCACAGTGAACTTGGGAGGTGGGGCTTCCTGAACTCAGAAATGTTAAGTAACCTGTCCACTCTTGCACAGCTAGTTAAGATGTTAAACTCAGATTGAAATCCCTGTCTGTCTGACTTAAAAGTTCTGGCATTCCTTCAGATTTTGTAATAGAAAATGTAGTGCAAGTTCTGTCTTGAACCAGAGTCTAGTTTTTTAAGAAGGCATGTTAATGTATCCTTATTATGATCGTTTTTGTACAGAATTCTGTCCCAAGTTCATAATACAGGGATAAGTTGACTGCCTCTTTGCCGGCTCTGCAGTAGCATAGTAATAAGAGCATCTCACTCTTATTAGTAATAAGAATATCTCACTCTTATTAGTAATAAGAGTATCTCACTCTTATTACTGATAAGAGTATCTCACTCTTATTACTGATAAGAGTATCTCACTCTTATTAGTAGTAAGAATATCTCACTCTTATTACTAATAAGAGTGATGGGGGTAACACTAATAATAATTCATTTGTTACATTTGTAAAGCACTTTTACAACTTAAAATATGTATAGACACTTTTAAAAAAGCTGTGCGTTTACTTGTGGTTTCTATTTTTGATGGCACTGGGTCTTCATTGCTGGGCGTGGGCTTTCTCTAGTTGCAGTGCACGGGCTTCATGGGGCAGTGGCTTCTCTTGTGGAGCGGGGGCCCTAGAGTGAGGGCTCAAGAGTTGTGGCACACAGGCTTAGTTGCTTCTTGGCATGTGGGACCTTCTCAGACCAGGGATCCACATTGGCAGGCAGATTCTTATCCACTATACCACCAGGGAAGTCCTATAAGCATTTCTTTTAAAAACTGCTTATTTACTTATTTGGTTGCATTGGGTCTTAGTTGCAGCACACAGGATCTTCGCTCTTCCTGGCAGCGTGTGGGGTCTTCAACTGCAGCATGTGAACTCTTAGCTGCAGCATGTGGGATCTAGTTCCCTGTGTGTATGTGTGTGCTCAGTTGCTCAGTCATGTCCTGCTCTCTGCGACCCCATGGACTACTGGCTGCCAGGCTCCTCTATCCATTGAATTTTCCAGGAGCCAGTTTTCTTTTCCTCCTCCAGGGGATCTTCCTGACCCAGGGATCAAACCTCAGCCCCTTGTATTGGGAGCTTGGAGTCTTTATCACTGGATCACGAAGGCAGTCCCTAAACACTTAAAAAATATATGTTTTGATCCTTCTGGGAGTCTCATGACTCTTGGTGGGAGCAATGAAATCACTAGGTCCTTATATGGGAGTTGGAGAGTGGAGGTGGAGAAGAATCTCATGACCTCTGGAAGGCAAGTGTTATCTTTTTCTTCTTCTGATTAGAACTCAGAGGATCACAAGCCCCTTTGCTCAAGGCATAGTTATAAATGGCATGCCAGAAATGAGTCCCTTGATTCTAAATCTCACTTCATTTCCATTATGTTGATCTTTTGGACTGTCCTTCCTGATGGCTCAGTTGGTTAAGAATCTGCCTGCAGTGCAGGAGACCCTTGTTGAATTCCTGGATCGGGCAGATCTGCTGGAGAAGTGATAGGTACCCACTCCAGTATTCTTGGGCCTCCCTTGTGGCTCAGCTGGTAAAGAATCCGCCTGCAATGCAGGTGACCTGGGTTCAATCCTTAGACTGGGAAGATCCCATGGAGAAGGGAAAGGCTACCCACTCCAGTATTCTGGCCTAGAGAATTCCATGGACTGTATAGTCCAAGAACATGACTGAGGGACTTTCACTTTCCTACCATGGTGAAAAAAGTGATTTGCAAATGATTCCCAACAGAATCTCAGCTGTGGTCAGCTGGCAAGTATGTGTTCAGGTGAATGAAGCTGGGAGCAGTGTGCTGAGCTCTGGAGTTATTTTGAGGTCGAAAGCTAGTTCTTATACTGCATGTTAGACTTCCGCAGAAGAAATTATTGCTTCTGAGGGGCTTGGAGTCAAGTTTTGCTGAAGGTCATTGTGTTTTACAGCCTGCTCAAAGCTCTGTATTCTGTGTAACGGCTATAAACTCTTCACTTGGCTATGCTTGGCTCTTATATTCTATTTTTAGTTGCAATGGTGTAAAAAAAGAAAATAAATTGTATCTCCCTTTGAAGTTCTTTTGTACAAACATAGTAGTTTCTCTTCTTTTTCCAAGTTTGGTGGCCTGTATTCACTTGTTTCCAGGAATTTTACTTGATACAATATAAATTCATTCCTGCAGCCTTGAGATCACTACACCTCAGCTAATTCCCTTCCTTTGTAATTCTTCTCCAGTTGCTAATTCTTTGCAGAGGATGTAAATATGCTTACTATCCTGCTTGCTTTCATGTAAGCTTACACACTTTTCTGAAATGTGCATGAATTGTTTGGAAAACTCCTAATTTTGCATTCACTTTTTTGTGATGACAAGTGTTAGTGTATGGCCCCACTAATGTTCCTTGTATGTTTAAAATCTTTGTGTGTGTGTGTGTGTGTATATATATATATATATATATCTGGAGAAGGAAATGGCAGTCCACTCCAGTATTCTTGCCTGGAAAATCCCATTGACAGAGGAGCCTGGCAGGCTGCAGTCCACAGGATCCCAAGAGTCTGACACAACTTAGCAATTAAACCACCATGTATACACACACACACACACACACACGCACGCACACACACACTGTTTTGAACTCCAAAACTCATTAAATTTTCTGTTTGGTTCTATTTTGAAAAAATAACCTCTCCTATTTATTTGCTATGGATTCATTAATACAAGCTATTTGATTTCTCAGCATTCTTGTTGCTAGAAATATGAGTACACTGATGATTAAAATGGTAAAATGGGATAAATGATTCTTTTTATCGACACATACACAAATTTTAGCTAGTCACAGTGCTAAAATATTGTTAGTAAAGCATGTTATAAGCATGCTACTGTACTTCATTCATTCCAAGACAGATATTTTTCATATTTTACCATCTCTGAGATTGAGATGTGTCTTACAAAGTAGGAATAGATGACAGTTTAATTAAGATTTTTTTCTTGGAAATTCTATATAAAATTATGCTGTATCTTCAATTTGGTAGCATTTTAGATTCAACTAAGACAGTTCAGTTCAGTTCAGTTGCTCAGTCGTGTCTAACTCTTTGCGACTACATGGACTGCAGCACGCCAGGCCTCCCTGACCACCGCCAACTCCCGGAGTCTACCCAAACCCATGTCCATTGAGTCAGTGATGCCATCCAGCCATCCCATCCTCGGTCGTCCCCTTCTCCTCCTGCCCTAAATCTTTCCCAGCATCAGGGTCTTTTCCAATGAGTCAGCTCTTCGCATCAGGTGGCCAAAGTATTGGAATTTCAGCTTCAACATCAGTCCTTCCAATGA
>SJYX01002541.1:14856-56327 GCA_006410675.1 Oreotragus oreotragus
CCAGAAAAACATCTATTTCTGCTTTATTGACTATGCCAAAGCCTTTGACTGTGTGGATCACAATAAACTGTGGAAAATTCTGAAAGAGATGGGAATACCATATCACCTGACCTGCCTCTTGAGAAATCTGTATGCAGGTCAGGAAGCAACAGTTAGAACTGGACATGGAGCAACAGAACTGCCTTATGACCCAGCAATGCCACTGCTGGGCATACACACCGAGGAAACCAGAATTGAAAGAGACACATGTACCCCAATGTTCATTGCAGCACTGTTTATAATAGCCAGGACATGGAAGCAACCTAGATGTCCATCAGCAGACGAATGGATAAGAAAGCTGTGGTACATATACACAATGGAGTATTACTCAGCCATTAAAAAGAATACATTTGAATCAGTCCTAATGAGATGGATGAAACTGGAGCCGATTATACAGGTGAAGTAAGCCAGAAAGAAAAACAGCAATACAGTATACTAACACATATATATGGAATTTAGAAAGAACGTAATGATGACCCTGTATGCAAGACAGCAAAAGAGACACAGATGTGTAGAGTGGACTTTTAGACTCTGAGGGAGAGGGAGAGGGTGGGATGATTTGGGAGAATGGCACGGAAACATGTATACTATCATGTAAGAAACGAATCGCCAGTCTATGTTCGATGCAGGATGCAGGATGTTTGGGGCTGGGGCACGGAGATGATCCGGAGAGATGATGTGGGGTAGGAGGTGGGAGGGGGGTTCATGTTTGAGAGCTCATGTACACCCGTGGCAGATTCATGTCAATGTATGCCAAAACCAATACAGTATGTAAAGTAAAATAAAATTTTAAAAAAAGCTGATTAAAAAAAAAATAAAATAGTAAGGTTGTACATTAAAAAAATAAAAATTAAAATTTAAAAAAATAAAAATACTTAGAAAAAAAAAGCAAAAAAAAAAAAAGAATCTTCTCCAACACCAGCGTTCAAAAGCATCAATTCAACTAATACAGTATGTGGGTTTCCCTGGTGGCTCAGTGGTAAAGAATCTGCCTGCCAGTGCAGGAGAAGTGGGTTCCACCCAGGTCAGAAAGATCCCCTGGAGAAGGAAACGGCAACCCACCCCAGTATTTTTGCCTGGAGAATCCCATGGACAGAGGAGCCTGGAGGGCTATAGTCCACGGGGTTGTAAGAGAGTCAGACACGACTTAGTGAGTAAACAACAGCAATAATACAATGTGTACCAAGACTGTGCTAAATGCTTTATCAATCCCCTCACTTCATCCTCTGAGCAGTCCTACGATACAGACACATTTATTCTCCATATGGTCATAATCCTTATGATTGAGGTCATGTAAACCCAAAGGGATAGCTGCTGCTTTTTCTTGTACAGTCAAGATATTTCTGAGGCCAGGCCAGCTGCATTCTAGAAAACACAATTTGCATTTGGCCAGTGAGGCTCCTTTGAGCCCTTTTTACATTGTTAGTCCTTGATTGCACATTGACAGTCCTTCAGAATAAGGAATATCAGAAAGAAGAGTCACAAGGTCTAGGAATGTCAAGAATTCACTTTCTTCCACAGCCCAGTATTTGCTTCTAGCTGCAGCTTCTCTCATTTTTTTTTTTTTTTTAAAGTTTCTTACAGGAGATTTAATATAGCAAGAGATAAACACCTAACTCTCCCCTCAAAGCCTACAGAAACTCTAGCTGCTTCTTTTGTGAAGTGACAATTCCAAACGCTCAAAGGTTTGTCCCTACAGAGCCTGCCTTCCTCCGCCAAAGGCTCCAGCTGGCAGAATTATCCGTCAGAGAGACTTAAAGCTCTTAAAGTTGCTATTAAGGTTGTGAAGCTCCAAGGGAACTAGCACTATCAGGTCTTCTCCATGGAGAAAGACAGTCCTCTGAGTTTTATCATCATTCACAGGACAAGCATATGAAACATCAATAATCCTCCGCCAAAGGCTCCAGCTGGCAGAATCATCAGTCAGAGAGACTTAAAGCTCTTAAAGTTGCTATTAAGGTTGTGAAGCTCCAAGGGAACTAGCACTATCAGGTCTTCTCCATGGAGAAAGACAGTCCTCTGAGTTTTATCATCATTCACAGGACAAGCATATGAAGCATCAATACCAATTATGTATCATCAGCAGAAAGTTCAACAAAACTTTGGCCAAAAGGGTCTCATCAAGATCACACTAACTTCTTTTCCATTTTCGAATCCCGTTAACCTAAACCCAAGTACGCGTGAATTTGACTTCACCCCTGTTATTTCCAGTTATGTGAGCCAGTAATTCCCTTTTTTAACTTAAGCTATCTTGAGTTGGGTTTCTATCATTTGCGATCAAAAGAGTGCTGATGAATTTAGTAGAAACTTACAAGATGTGCTAAGAACAGTTTAAACCTTGAAAGTCATGTAGTCATGTAGTCACAAGTGAAGGATTTTAATCATATGAGCGTATGGTCAGCCTAGTGGGCTTTTTCTGCTTGGTCCAGGGAGTTGGAAGCTAGGATGAAAAACAGAGAGGCTGGCAGTCAGTGACCAAGGTTCCTTACTGTTCAAGGCTGATTACTGCAGAGGTTGCGATTTGGCTTCCTGAACTGGTTGTGGTTCAGAGTTCTACTGTCATATATGATCTGATTGTTATCCATTTCTATAGTTAGTCTCTCAGGCCTCCTTTTGGTTGTTCTGCCACTTTTCAGAAGCTGAAAAACTCGGGGAGCTTGAGTTTCAGACTTTCACCGCTTGGGAATTGTCAAGTTATTTCCATAGCCCCATGTTTTGAGAGATCTTCTTGACTTTTTGTTTTATCATCGTGGTGATTATCTGACAAGAGGGTGACTAAGCAGAAGCAATTAAAAATTTCTTGAGAGACTACACCAGCATCATGGCCACCAGGACAAACATGAGAAAAATCAGTATTACCTATAAGACGCTTCAAAACTAGGAATCTCGATTGCCCAATCCAGGACCAGAGAACAAATCCCATTGACCTTGAGGACCAAGCTTAGGAAGCCAAGTAGCTTTATTACTTCATAAGACACATAGTCTGCTTATCTCACCTGCTTCATTGATCTAAGCACAGCAACAAGTACTAGCGATGATACAGATGATCCCGTGACCAGCCAACATGGAGTCCAGAGCTATGCTATTTATCTCTTTCTCCTTGTGCCAAAGAGTTGTGACTGATCTGTAGTCCATCACGGGCAGAGGTGGTCTTGTTAATAACTTCTGCCAGAGTCAGTGACATACTTCCTACAGTCTTATTTTATAAAATTTATTTTTGGCTGCGCTAGGTCCTTGTTGCTGCGTGCAGGAATTTCTCTGGTTGCAGCAAGTGGAGGCTACACTCTAGCTGTGGTGTGAGGACTTCTCATTGCAGTGACCTGTGTCTCATGGGCTTATTTGCCCTGTGGCATGTGGAATCTACCCTAACCAGGGATCGAACCCCGCTTCCCTGCATTGGCAGACAGATTCTTGCCTGCTGGACTACCAGGGAAGTCCTGCAGTCTTTTTTATGTGTATGATTTCTGCTGTTGGAAACACTGCTCTGACTATTCACATAAGCAGTGAATCAGCAATTCCAGTGACTTAGCAGAGTGCCCGAACAGTCAAGTGTGCCTTGTTTCAAGTCTGAGAGTTTCCAGCACTGGAGATTTAGAGAATTAGGGTCTCTACTCCAGACATTCCTGGAATATTATCTGTGAAGTTTAGAAAATGCTGCTGCTAAGTTCTTCAGTCGTGTCCGACTCTGTGCGACCCCATAGATGGCAGCCCACCAGGCTCCCCCGTCCCTGGGATTCTCGAGGGAAGAACACTGGAGTGGGTTGCCATCTCCTTCTCCAATGCATGAAAGTGAAAAGTGAAAAATGAAAGTGAAGTCGCTCAGTCATGTCTGACTCCTAGCGACCCCATGGACTGCAGCCCACCAGGCTCCTGCGTCCATGGGATTTTCCAGGCAAGAGTACTGGAGTGGGGTGCCATTGCCTTCTCCGTAGAAAATGCTACTCTGAGGTAAACGTCTTACCACAAAGGCAGTAGTACCTAGGGTTGGCATAGAGTGACCTAGGAAAAGAGAATTACTTACAAGATTAGAATTTGAATTTCTGATTGTCTTTTCCAGGCAGCGAAGGTTTGGTTTATTGCCCTATGCAGTTTGTTGAATTCAAATTTAGAATTACCTTGAGTCTTATCAATAAATTGTAATAATTGGATTTTTTGTGAGTTTGCTTGTCTTGAGTAGAATGGATGCTAACAAAGTCACAGCTTGATTTGTTCAAGGCCTTTAACCATATAGGTGCAAATGGAGATGCCATCAGCTGTAATTCCCTATGGTTTTGTGTCAGAAGACCAGAATTGCCCAGAAGCTTTTTTTTTTTTTTTTTAAATCATGGGGATCCAGTGATGGATGGCTTATTTAGGAGTCAGTAAGATTTAGACCAGTTTAGGGTTATCTGAGAATGGCATTAGAATGAATGTTTTCTGACCTAGCAATTATAATGAGGAGGAAATTAAAGAAAAAAAGTCATTATGGATAGATGACAGCTGGGAGATCTGTAGAAAATAAGAAGAATAGTTATAAATAAGCATATTTTAAAAAACAACAACAGCACAGAAATGAGGCAGTGGTCTTAGCTCAACATTTGGATGGAAGCTCTCTACTTTCTGAGGTCATCAGCTTGTTCCAAAAGTCTTGGTTCATCTGTCTATTTCTACAAGATCTACTGCTTTTAGTGGATCCCTGATGATCCGCAGTCTGAGTTCCCCAATGGAGTAGCTTGCTGATTGTATGGAATTCTGGATCTCTCCTTCAGTGTGAAATTATGGCCTGTTCTGTTTGTTGTTTACAGTGCTTGATAAGATTTCTTCTGATGAACTCCAAGAGCCTCCAGTAGACAGATGTCTCTTCCAATAGACAGATCTCTTGGTTGAAGATGAAGAAGAGGCTATTTCAGAAGATGCGGGAAGACAGTCCTGATTTATTAGCAATAGGACTTGCCATAGTACATGAATCTGTTGCAGTATTTTGCCATGTCTGCTTGCAGCAAGCCTGAGCTGATAGTAGAGGTGAAATTCCTAAATGCATGGACCATAGGGTTACTGGGAATGCTTTTGGCCAAGGATATCTGAAAATTTTGCTTATTTTAATTTAAGAATGCCATTGGTTCTTTTGGTTTTTCCAGGAGATTATGGGTAGAAAAGGGTATGACATTTTTGGGTAAGAGAAAACATGTTACACAATTTTTTAATAATAGCTTCCCTAAAGTGTGGGACTTGGTTATTTGATATAAAACTTGGTGTACCCCAGGTTGGAACACAAAATCAAATAGCTTTTTAGCTAAACTATAAGAACTGTAGCTTTTAGGCAAGAAAATGCCTCAACTCCTCTAGAAAATAGACGTATAATAACTAAACCATACTCAAATTCCATAGAGAGGATAAAATTCGTGCAGGAAAAGTCCACCTAAAGGGATTCAAAGGGCCCATGAGTCCTCAGATCCTGGCCATCCCTCAACCTTTACAGCTTTTTTCAGGATTATGTTGTTGACAAACCACACATGACCTGAGAATCATTCCATCTGTCTTTTAAAACTTTCCCTACTAATGTTGATTTAAGCTGGTAACCAAATTTTGTGCATCATACTGAATAGTTTCATGGAGAAATTTAGCTTATATCCTTTTGAAATCATCTGGTGCCACAAAGTAGCGCTTTTGGTGTTACCAGGTCCAAGCTCACTCTGCTCCCCTAATGACAGGCCAATAATCCAAGATGAGGTGTTAAGACAAGGAAAGGACTTTACTTGGGAGAAGATGGTAGGCTAGCGCCACAAAATAACCATCTTGTCCAGCCTGGTTGCCAGTTTCTTTTATGGATCAGAGATGAGGAGGGGTGAGGAAACAAAATAAAAAGACTATTCAGTCTTTGCAAATGTCCCCTAGAATGGCAAGCCTCAGGCAGGGGAATGTATTAGTTTCCCTTCCTTACAGTCCTTTACAGGTGGGCAGCTCAGGTTATCTCCCTGAGTCAGGCCCTTATATATGCCTACAGTAACAAAAGTGGCAAATGAAAGTAGCTCAGTCATGTCCGACTCTTTGCGACCCCAAGGACTATATAGTCCATGGAATTCTCCATGCTAGAATACTGGAGTGGGTAGCCTTTCCCTTCTCCATGGGATCTTCCCAACCCAGGGATCGAACCCAGGTCTCCAGCTGAGCCACAAACGAAGCCCAAAGTCACAGGAGCAGATCCAGCATGAATTCAAAATTCACCCTTCCTGGTTACGTTGGGAGCATCAGAGATTACCGGTGTGAAGAGCACAGCCAGATTCTCCCCATCCTTCCTTTCCAAACCAGAGACTAACAACTGGCATTCTGTAATGCCTCACTGAGTCTCTCCAGAGAGATTATCTTTTGAGAGTGTAGTTAAGATCATAACCTTGGTTAAGTCTTCTTGTTTGGAAATGCTGCTAGAGCATTTCTTCAGCTTCCATATTCTTTCTTCTTGCTAGGAAGTGTTTGTCATTCAGTTGTGTCTGAGTCTTTGCAGATCCATGGACTGTAGCCCACCAGGCTCCTGCATCCATGGACTTCTCCAGGCAAGAATACTGGCATGGATTGCCATTTCCTCCTCCAGGGATCTTCCTGATCCAGGGATCAAACTCTGGTCTGTTACATTGCAGACAGATTCTTTATCATTTGAGCCATGAGGGAAGCCTAGTGACTTTTTGCTTAGTCTCAATCTTTGTGAAATCTTTGTGAAGTAGGAGTGCGTCTAAAAGGTCCTTAAATTTGTTGTCCATGTTGGAAGGAGATTCCAGCAGAGGTGTAAAACCCCTTTTGCTTCCAAAACATGTCCTGCCGAAAGCATACCTGCTCTCCGTGTGTATGTTGACTCTCTGGTCTTTGGATAACAGACAAATTCTACTAAGTGTAAAAATCCTGTCATTGGTGCTGATTTTACCTCAGGTAGAGGACTATCTTCTAAAGAAAAGCTTAAATTACTAGGTGGATAATCTGCTTGGCCTCCAGTTTTGATTCTGAGGTATAAACCATCCATAAGTAATATTAGGTTAGTGTTCTCAATAGGAGTTTCTAATATATCTGAGTAAGGCAAATACCCTAGAGAAGGAAATGGCAACCCACTCCCAGTATTCTTGCCTGGAAAATTCCATGGACAGAGGAGCCTGGTGGGCTACAGTCCAGGGGGCTGCAAAGAGTCGGATGCCACTTAGTGCCTGAGTACAAGGTGAATGTGCTAACTGAGGTAAGTCAACCATGGGCCTCCCCTCTTTTGGTTGAGTCAGGGAGAAGCCAGAATCAGGTGTTGAGACAGTGAACAGTGATGTGAGGGGGAGAGAGCAACAGAAAATCCAAAGAAGTTAGTTGGCTGGGTGAAGGAGTTGTGTGTTCTCAGTAAATAGTAATGCATGGATTGTTTGAGGAAATACAAGGTCAAATAGGGAGCCTGGAACTTATTCATTGGAAACACTGACAGTTTTCTACTGGCAACTACACTGCCCCCAAAATAAGGGGAATAGCCTTTATAACCAGGTCAGAGATGCAGTACTAATAAGCAATGGATGATGATGCTTCCCGTGAACTTGAATTAAAACTCTAAGGGTTTCTCTAGATCACTCAGGCCACTGTTAATGTAATCTTTAATTTACAAATGTTGCTGAAAGTTATTTTCTAGATCATCCTCAAATCATCAGTAGCTTTAGCTTTTTGTTTATTTGCATGCTTGAGTTATGGTCCAGTTGATTTAATAAGAAGTATTTCAGGTTTGACTATTAGGGGGATTTGCCCTACTTTGGGGATGATTTTTTTCCCCTCAAATTTACTGTGTAAAGATGAATCCTCTGGAAACTTTCCTGAGTCAGAGAAGTCAGCTTTTGCCCTCCAGCATTTAGCATCTGAGATTGTAACCAACACATAGCTGATATAGCTCAGGTAACCAGGGTTATACCCACCCAGGTCATATGCAAGATAATTCTAAATCTTTCTCTGAAGAGTTGCTGATATTATCTGGGTTGGCAGCAATTCTTAATCATGCCTCTTAATTCAGCCAGTTCTAGCATTCAACTTTTACAGTTGCTTGCATACTGGTTCATGGGCTGGTTGATCTTTAGAGGCAACTAGTATTTTCAGCGGAGAAGGCAATGGCGCCCCACTCCAGTACTCTTGCCTGGAAAATCCCATGGACGGAGGAGCCTGGTATGTTGCAGTCCATGGGGTCGTTAAGAGTCGGGTACGACTGAGCGACTTCCCTTTCACTTTTCACTTTCATGCATTGGAGAAGGAAATGGCAACCCACTCCAGTGTTCTTGCCTGGAGAATCCTGGGGATGGGGGAGCCTGGAGGGCTGTCATCTATGGGGTCGCACAGAGTCAGACAAGACTGAAGCGACTTAGCAGCAGCAGCAGCAGTATTTTCAGGTCTTCGGAGCATTGTTGGGAAAACGTAGGCATCTGGGCAAAGGGGAGTGGAGGGAGTGATACGGGGCAGGACGCTATGGTCTTTGTCCTCCCTGTCTTCAGCTTGCCTTGTGTTAGTGGAAAAACTAACCAAAGAATAAGTTTAATCAGAGAAGTCAGAACAGACAGATACAAAGGAAAACACTCAAAGAAGACCACATAATAATGATGTAGTCATTAAGCAAAGTCAAGGTCCTTAGTTCCTTCTCAAGGGCTATAGATAATATTCTGAGTCATATCCTGCTAGCTGTCTTATAGATATGGAATCACCCACCAGGTGGAAGAAGTTAACTACACAATGACCAGACTGTAGCAATGATATAAGTTGCCACAATTCTGAGAACTGGCCTTAAGAAAAGGAAATAAATCAATCCTGGAACTGAAGATTAATTGTATCTAAAGTAGTCAAGATGGTGCTGGTCAGCTTGCTGATGACCGATTTCAAGATGCTACTGCTGCTGCTGCTAAGTCACTTCAGTCGTGTCTGACTCTGTCCAACCCCATAGATGGCAGCCCACCAGGCTCCTCTGTCCCTGGGATTCTGCAGGCAAGAACACTGGAGTGGGTTGCCATTTCCTTCTCCAATGCATGAAAGTGAAAAGTGAAAGTGAAAAGTGAAAGTGAAGTTGCTCAGTCGTGTCCGACTCTCCGAGACCCTAGGGACTGCAGCCCACCAGGCTCCTTTGTCCATGGGACTTTCCAGGCAAGAGTATTGTTGTGGGCTGCCATTGCCTTCTCCAGATTTCAAGATGAATGACTGCTATTTCTGCATGTAACCCTCTCCTTCTGTCCATAAAAGCTCTTGCCCACTGATTGTCAGTGGAGGCAATAGACCTTTGGACAGACACCCCATTCCCCCGGTTGCCAGCATCCAAAATAAAGTAAACTTTTCTTTCCACCAGCCTAGCCTCTTTATTGTCTTTTGAGCGGCAAGTAGCTGGACCCCCACTTTCAGTAACAGGAGAAGTCTGTGAAGGTAAGAGAGAGATCTGATGGGGAAGGAAGAGGCCAGCAAGCTGGAAGCAGACAGGCAGTGGGGTAGAGGGATAGGGGTGGTGGTGGGACGAGGTTTATTGAGGAAAGGAGCCTAATTTCTCAGTGTTAAATTTGCCAGATTCTTTTTGCTTTGGCCAAATAATTTTTTAGTGAAGCAATCACTGAATCAGAATTTCCTTTGGAGGCCTCCACATACCAGTCAAGAAACACTGCGCCTGAGAAACCTTCTTCCCTTTCTTTATTAAGGTGCCTCTCACATGAACAGTATTCATTATATTAAGTGTTTCCTTAGAGTGGCCATTGAGGACCCATGTCACCTGTGATGAAGTTATGTCATTGCTGGAGGAGGTCACCAGAGGATGTGACCTCTGTTAACCTGCAAGATGGAAACCAGGTGATTGGAGGCTCCTGACTCTCTCCCCTGTCCTTGGAATGTACTGTCTGCCCACCATTCCTGCACAAAGAGCTGTTTCAAGGATGCAGCCTTGAGAGAGGAAAGTGTTCTCTGTTTTTGAGTCTCATATTTTTATTAGTCCCCACAGACACATGAAATTAAATTTGTTTTTCTCCTGTTAGTCCATCTTCTGTCAATTTAGTTATTAGACCAGCCAAAGAACACAGAAGGGAACAAAGGAAATGATTTTCTCCCCTATAATAGCAAAACTAGATGAGGAAACTACAGACCAATTTCACTTACAAATACACATCCAAAATCAAACTAAATATTAGTAAAGTAAATACAGAATACATAATTAATTAAGTAGGGGATACTGTCACCTTGCTTATTTAACTTACATGCAGAGTACATCATGAGAAATGCTAGGCTGGATAAAGCACAAGCTGGAATCAAGATTGCTGGGAGAAATATCAATAACCTCAGATATGCAGATGACATCACCCTTATGGCAGAAAGTGAAGAGGAATGAAAAAGCCTCTTGATGAAAGTGAAAGAGGAGAGCGGAAAAGTTGGCTTAAAGCTCAACATTCAGGAAACGAAGATCATGGCATCTGGTCCCATTGCTTCATGGGAAATAGATGGGGAAACAGTGGAAACATTGTCAGATTTTATTTTTTGGGGCTCCAAAATCACTGCAGATGGTGATTGCAGCCATGAAATTAAAAGACACTTGGTCCTTAGGAGGAAAGCTATGACCAACCTAGACAGCATATTAAAAAGCAGAGACTTACTTTGCCAACAAAGATCTGTATAATCAAAGCTATGGTTTTTCCAGTAGTCATGTACGGATGTTAGAGTTGGACTATAAAGAAAGCTGAGAGCCAAAGAGTTGATGGTTTTGACCTGTGGTGTTGAAGAAGACTCTTGAGAGTCATTTGGACTGCATGGAGAGCCAACCAGTCCATCCTAAAGGAAATCAGTCCTGAATATTCATTGAAAGGACTGATGCTAAAGCTGAAACTCCAATACTTTGGCCACCTGATGGGAAGAACTGACTCATTTGAAAAGACCCTGAAGGGGAGGATAGGGGATGAGATGGTTGGAGAGCATCACCGACTCGATGGACATGAGTTTGAGTAAGCTCTGGGAGTTGGTAAAGTACAGGGAAGTCTGGCGTGCTGTAGTCCACGGGATCGAAAAGAGTCAGACACGACTGAACAACTGAACTGAACTGAAATACAGAATTGGGCTTCCCAGGTGGCTCAGTGGTAAAGAATCCGCCTGCCAAGCAGGAGACATGGGTTCGATCACTGGGTTGAGAAGATCCCCTGGAGAAGGAAATGGCAACCATCTCCAGTATTCTTGCCTGGGAAACCCCATGGACAGAGGAGCTCGGCGGGCTACAGTCCATGGGGTTGCAAAGAAGTTGGACATAACTTAGTGACTAAACAACAACAAAAAAATACAGAATTAATAACAAAAAATAAACAAAAGGTTTTTCTGACCAAATAGAGTTTATAACAGGAATGCAAGCATGTTTCAATATCAGAACTTAAATCTCTAGGGAAAGATTGACGGCAGGAGAAGGAGATGACAGAGGACGAGATGGTTGGATGGCATCACCGACTCAACGGACATGGGTTTGGGTGAACTCTGGGAGTTGGTGATGGACAGGGAGGCCTGGCATGCTGTGGTTCATGGGGTCACAAAGAGTTGGTCACGACTGAGCAACTGAACTGAACTGAGGTCAACAATAAAGGAGAAAAATAGTTAATATTTCAATAGATTTGTAAAATTAGAGAGTAAAGTGTTTTTATGACCATCCAGATGGTGTGTGTGACTAAATCTCATTAAGGCCTCTGTATAAACTCTTGGTATGGAGTATAAACTCTTGGATAGTATGGNTCACGACTGAGCAACTGAACTGAACTGAGGTCAACAATAAAGGAGAAAAATAGTTAATATTTCAATAGATTTGTAAAATTAGAGAGTAAAGTGTTTTTATGACCATCCAGATGGTGTGTGTGACTAAATCTCATTAAGGCCTCTGTATAAACTCTTGGTATGGAGTATAAACTCTTGGATAGTATGGAGACCTCCTCGTCTTGTGTCCACCCAACACAAACCTTATATGTAAGTTCTCTTGTTTATGAAACCAATCTGGAGAGGTCTGCCTCTTTCTTGTCCTTTGTGTGTACAAGGGGCAGTTTCAAATTTCACCCAGGGAACTCTTGATATTTTGAACTGATAGCCATTTGGGGAAAAAAAAATCACAAGAATTACGGTTATAATGAGCATATCTATAAGAAGCAGAAGTTGTTTTTTTTTTCTGGAGGAGAAGATTTGGACTTAGATGACCCCACAAAAGCTGGTAAAAATCAGTTGAAACCTCATCTTTCAAGAGCCACCCTGACAATTGGCTGAGGCACACAGACATGGTTTTCCCCCTGGTAGGCAGGAAAGCAGACAACATATCCTCTCAGGTTTAAAGGCAAACTCTCGGGATGAAAAAAAAAAAAAGAAAAAAATCAAGCAAACAAGATGAACCTTATGCAAGTTTGTTGGTGACCCACAGCAAAGTTTGCCTGAATCACTACGGGTTTGGTGAAAACCACAAACTCAGTCCTTGAGGCTGAAAATCAGGCTGATGGGGTCTGTGTCTGTGTTGTACCTTGGGATCCTCCGTTGATGACCAACAAGACAAACAAGATAGCAACACACACTCAAAGTACTGAATAGAGCAAAAGAATCAACAGAGATGGCTGATTCTACAAAAGATGCCAAAAAGAGGGGGAACCAATACATAACCAATACATAAACTGAGAGGGCTTCCCAGGGGGTGCTATGGTAAAGGATTTGCCTGCCAAGGCAGGAGATGCAGGAGATATGGGTTCAGTCCTGGGGTCAGGAAGATCCCCTGGAGAAGAAAATGGCAACCCACTCCAATATTCTTGCCTAGAGAATTCCATGGACAGAGGAGCCTGCCTGGCTACAGGCCATGGGGTCACAGAGTCAGACAAGGTGAGCGACTAACACTTTCACTTCACGTTCACCAAACTGAGAGTAAATAACCAAGGCACTCAATTTAAAGAGAATGGAGTTTAAACCTGGTGCTGACTTCCTACGTTAACATGGACTCAAAAGCCACAACAAGAGAAGGGGCCTCCGCGGTACCACACCTGGTTGAAGGGTACAGTCGGTAGCAACGGGTAAGGCAGATCATATCTTGTTGGAGCCTCCAGGGAAACTGTGGAAATAAAGACCACCCAATGAGAACAAACAGCAGCTATTTATTCAGAGCTTGTGATACCAAGGAAGTCAGCCACCATCATTAGCGTTTGGCAGAGTCTCAACGGCAGACGGGAGAGTAGGAAGATTTACACGGTCAGCCTCCCATATCCATGAATTCTACATCTACATCCATTCAACAAACTGGGGGTAAAAAATATTTTAAAAAATACTCCAGAGAGTTCTAAAGGCAGAACTTGAATTTGCAATGCACTGGCAACTATCTACATGGCATTTATATAGCAGTGGTAAAGAAACCAGCTGCCAAAGCAGGAGACGCAAGAGACACGGGCTCAATCCCTGGATCAGGAAGATCCCCTGGAGTAGGAAATGGCAACCAGCTCCAGTGCTCTTGCCTGGAAGATTCTATGGACAGTGGAGCCTGTTGTGCTACAGTCCTTGGGGTCACAGAGTCAAGTAGTAATCAGAGACCCCTTAAATTATATTGTGTAGACAGATGTCCACTCCATCTATTGGGGGATTGTCCTTTCCTGGGCTGCCCCAAACATGACCAATATCAGTTTAAAAGAGTCTGACTGTTGCCTATTCCACAAAGTGGTTGTGAGAACTCAACCTGAGGTCTAGTTCACCTCAGGAAGTAGAAGAAACCTGGGTTCTGGCTATCCCTTCATTAATAATTATAAATCCTAGGTATTTATCATCCTCTTTGGAACTCAACTAAAATGGATGTAATGATAAAGTTATTTCCCTGAAGGCAAAGGACCAAATCAGATGGTCATTTGAAATAATTTCTAGCCTAGAGTCACATGATTATTCTATAATTTTTTGATCTTAAGTCTGTCTACTGGGATGGCACCAGGCTGGTGGATCGAATAGGAAATTCTCACTTGTGTGTGTGTGTGTTTCATCCCTGAATGAAGCTGTGTCAGTGTTTTACTTCATCCTCAAAGCTGTTTTGCTGTCATAGTATACTAGAGAGCTCTCTAGGAGATCTCTAATGAGTTACAGCTCTGACATTTACAAGATTTTGAGTAAGTTTTTAACATCTTTGTCTCAAGGTCCTCATTTGCAAGACGTCATCCTGTCACCTCAAGGTTGTTGGGGGAAATCAGAGCATTATTAATAGTATGTGACCTTGCATTGATTTTTGGTTCCATTAAAATTCCCATATTGAATATAATGGAAAGGGGATTGGAGGAAATAGTTCAATTTGTTTTTCAATATATGGATAGAGGAGCCAGGCAGGCTACAGGCTATAGGGTCGCAAAGAGTCAGACACAACTTAGCACACAAACTACGTGACTTAGCACGTTAGTTTAAAGCTTAGAAAATGTTGAGAACCATAGGAAATACTTTTCAGACAGTTCATCTGTAGGCTGGCAAGTGGGGTGTCATAAGCCCCTTGACTAATATGAGCCCTCAGATGATTTATTAATGGAGATTGAAGACAGGCTATTTTTCTTTCTTGTGTTAGAAGCAGTAGCTCTTGGATAATTACTTTCACATCTGCATCTAATGGTTTACTTTAGAAGCCTCATGCTTCTTTGGCATTTTCCCTGGGGAGGAAGCAAGAGAGAAGATAAGTGAGGGAAAGAGAGATTCTCTTTCGTCATCCATCATTTTAATTTTGCTACATTTGTGGAGGAAGGGCACTCACCCTACTATGTATCTTGGGCTTTAGGACAGAGTCTATGAAATGGCTTAAAATTCTTCCTTTCTCTTTTCTTTCTCTCCCTTCCTTCCTTTTACTTCTTTCTTCCCTTTCTTTTTTCTTCTTGAATATGAGAACTGGGCTTAAAATACACCATGAGTGAAGTTCTCTGGATCTTTTTGAAAAGATTTTACTGGTAACATTATAGTACATCATTATGATATCGTTAACAGTACATTTTTGGCCCTTTGAAAATAGCAAAAATTCTGAGTCAGGGGCCTACCATGTGGTCAATAGGACATTTTTCTTAAATTCCAACTTTATTAGAAGTCAGGTTTAATTCTTACTTCTTTGCTTGGCACTGCTAAGTTCTGTTCTGATTTTATTACAGATTTATTCAGTGGGTAGCAATACCCAAGAAGTCCGTAGAATATGATGGAGAGGATGCGGAGCAGTACCACCCAGGTGCTCCCTTTAGAACTGGGAGTGCTAGCAGCTGCTGCTTTCAGCTTAATTTCTCTAGGAGAATGGCCCTCTGCAGGAGAAAGCTACCTTGCTCAAAATCATTTCCTGAGGGCAGCCCACTTTCTAGGATGGGTCAACATAGGGATAATAAGGCAGGGCTCTTTGCTTCAATTTGGGACATTCTGAAGGAGAATCCCAGCTGCAGAGCTCCCAGAGGTGGGGAACGAGGTGTTTATTGTGACAATCTCAAGGTTTGCTCTTAGCCTCTTCTTGCTTGCTTCTCTACCCCAACAAGTTCACTCCCCGGAGACCAATAAGCTTCCTTTCTGGGGAATCTGTAACGATGACCAAAACATTTTGCGAGAGAATCATATTACTCTCTTTTTCTTATTCCCTCTTCAGAATCAATTATCTCTTAATTTCCCTAATCTAAGGAAATTAAAATATATCTTGAGATAAAATTAAAATGGATTTTATTGAGATAAAATTAAAATATATTTTATTATCTTCCCCAGAAGGTAAAGAATCTGTCTTCAATGCAAGAGACCCAGGTTCGATCCCTGGGTTGGGAAGATCCCCTGGAGATGGGAATGGCAGCCCATTCCAGTATTCTTGCCTGGAGAATCCCGATGGACAGAGGAGCCTGGTGGGCTACAGTTCATTGGGTCGCAAAGAGTCAAGAGCGACTGAACGACAAACGCTTTCACTTTTTTCCCCTAAAGGAAGAACAACTAAAATTTATTTCATGATAGAAACTTTGAAGTTGCATCACATCAAGGACTGCCTTCAGAAAACATGGATTGGTAAACAGATTTTATAGCACTTGGCATCTTTCTCAAACTTATTCAACATTTTCTCTGTCCCTCCATAATAGTCAACTATTATTTATAATGATCAGTTAGAAGTGAATAAAGTACAAGTATGGGATAAGTCTTTTTTTTTAATTGTGGAAAAATATACAGGACATGAAATTTACAATTTTAACCATTTTTAAGCATATGACTTAGTGACACCTAAAGCTATAGGTATGTGAACCTGTCACCAGGCTCCATCTCCCGAACTTCTTCATCATCCCAAACTGAAACTCTGTGTCTGTTAAACAGCATGGATAACTCTTGACCTGATACTGTAGTTTTTATTCCTCTTCATACTAAAAAGTTGAATTTGGGGAAAAAGGAGATGGCAGAAATCCCAGATGATTCCAAAGAACTTGACTTTGTGCAAATAGTGATTCCTAAGGGTGAAAACAAAGTGACTAGAAAGGGGCTGGAAAGTTGAGTGTTTGCAGATTATGCCTAGACTGGAAGTTTTAAGACTTCCATGGGATAGAAAGAGTTAATACCAAATATTTTGGTTGTTGACTCCTTAGATTTTTTTCCTCAAGGAAAATGCCTTTATTGCTTTTCACAAGCTCAGTGTTAAGAAAAATAATAAGAAACAACAGAGGGCAGTATGAACAATTTGATCCTACCATCAAAAAATAACCATTATTAATGCTTGGTCAATATCTTCCTAGATATCCTTTTAAGCATATGATCCAATACTCAAATGTACATTTCCAAAAATGTGATTGCAAACTGCCTGGTGATATATTTGGATCTCCCATAGTATATTTTTTCCATCTTCTTAGGCACCATAGATCTTTAGAGCTAAAAGAGAGATTGGAAATACCAGGAGGCTTATATCCTGCTGGAAATGTGAAGGATTTGAGAGCTTTCTGCACAGAACAAATACAGATATTTCACTGGCTATTTCAAGGCCAATACAATTCAAGGGAAATGCAAAATAGCTCTCTTTGAAGTTTTTTTGGACTGCTGAATGTTTTCAAGTCACTTTACTTATTAAACTTAATCACTTTAGTTATTGACTTTGTTTTCTCTGGTTTATTTCCACTTCTCAGGCTTTAGTTTTCATTGAAGTTAAACATGCATGTATTTTATAGTGGAAAATCAGAATTGCTGCAAAAAAACTCCCTAAGTCTACCCTGCCCCCACCCTTTGTATGAGCTTCCCTGAAGGTAACCACTTTAAAATAATTTTTTTTAAATTTCCTGGACTTCCCTGGTGGCTCAGATGGTAAAGCATCTGTCTACAATGCAGGAGACCTGGGTTCGAGCCCTGGGTTGGGAAGATCCCCTGGAGAAGGAAATGGCAATCCACTCCAGTACTATTGCCTGGAAAATCCCATGGACAGAGGAGCCTTGTAGGCTACAGTCTATGGGGCCGCAAAGAGTCGGACACGACTGAGTGACTTCACTATCTTTATTAATAAATAACATGTATATGTGGGTATTTGTTCAGTTTTAGGGATTCCCACATTGTGCTGGTGGTAAAGAATCTACCTGCCAATGCAGGAGACGTGAGAGACACGGGTTCAATCCCTGGTTGGGAAGATTCCCTGGAGTAAGAAATGACAACTCACACCAGCTTTAGACATTATCAGTTTTAGGCATGATCCACCAACTTTCCACTATGACAGGTGAGGCTTTCTGCCCTCTATCACAACTCTGTGCCACCTGTTCTTAACTTCCTTTCCCATCTACTCCTACTCCATCCTCTCAAAACAAAGAGAAAATGAGGAGAAAATCCCTTTAGTAAATTAAGGGTAGTGCCCCATTGTCCTCTAGTCTTATTCAAAAGTTAAAAATCATTTTTTCTTTTTACTTTTGAAAGTGACCATTTTTTTTCATCTCTGGATCTGTCTTCAGTGTTCCAAGTTTCATAAATATCAATACATGCCATGCCATCAGCGTTTCCTCCCATTTGGGGAAATCCCTTGAATTATTAAAAAACAAAAACAGATTTTCTTCTGTCTGCTTCCTGCATCTCTCTGTTGGGCTCATTTTTGGATGTTGAATCTCTGGGATCAGTCTTCTAATTTTCTTCTAGTTTCTCCACTTGTCAGGTCTTTGTCTTTTGTTCTCTATTCCAGGAAGTTTACTTTACTTTCTATTCCATAAAGTGACTTAAAATAACACAAATGCACCATCTGATAGTTCTGAGGGTCAGAAATCTAACATGAGTTTTATGGACTCATGAGTCAGAGTCAGATTCTAAGTCAAGGACTTAGAGTCAAGGAGTCTAGACGGCTTTCTGGAGATTCTTGCTGTTGTTCAGTCGCTCGGTCGTGTCCAACTCTTTGCGACCCCATGGACTGCAGCACGCCAGGCCTCCCTGTCCATCACCAACTCCCGGAGCTTGCTCAAACTCATGTCCATTGAGTCGGTGATGCCATCCAACCATCTCATCCTCTGTCATCCCCTTCTCCTGCTTTCAATCTTTCCCAGCATCAGGGTCTTTTTCAAGGAATTGGCTCTTGACATCAGGGAGACTCTTGGGAAAACTATTTGCCTATCCAGATTGTTGGCAGAGTTCAGTTTCATACACTTATAGGGCTGCAGTCCGTGTCTTCTTGACGGCTATCAGCTCAGGGCTCTTCCAGCTTCCAGAGTTACCCATATTGCTTGGGTCATGGTCCCTTCCTTCATTTTCAAAGCCATTAACAGTGAGTGAGTTCCCTCCGATGTATCTCATCTCTCTTCTCCTGGTGTGGCATCTCTTAACTTCCAGCTAGAAAAGTTCTCAGCTTTCAAAGGCTCATTTAACTAGATTGGGCCCACTATATAGTCCAAGGTGATCTTTTCATTTCGGGATCCCTAACCTTAATCACATCTGTAAAGTCCATTTTGCCATAGGTTTCAGGGTTTAGGATGTAGACATCTTTAGGGATCCTTACTCTGCCTACCACAGGTATTTTAATGTCTACTATAATATATCTGGGGGGGCTTCCCAGGTGGCTCAGTGGTAAAGAATCTGCCTGCCAATGCAAGAAGCACAGTTTGATCCCTGGATTGGGAGGATCCCCTGGAGAAGGAAATGGTAATCTGCTTCAATATTCTTGCCTGGAAAATTTCATGGACAGAGGAGCCTGGCAGGCTACAGTCTGTGGCAAAGAGCTGGACATGACTGAGCATGCACGCATAACATATTTAGCTTCTAAAAATTCTTTAGTTTCTGAATGTTCCTTTTTTATATATAGCAAGTATTTGTTTCATGTTTGCGATATCTTTTTTTCTGAGTATAATCATGATAGTATATCAAAAGTTATAGCAAAAAAAATGCTTTCTTTACCCTGTATAGTTTGTTTCCTGCAAGTTGCCTTTCTTTTGAGTTTATTTTGGTTTCTGTCTTCTACTGTGGAATTCTCTGTTAGTTCATGGCCACCTGTCATAGGCCTTAACAGCTGACTGATCTCCCTGGTGTCTAGGCATGACTTGTGGACCATGAGTTTGAGGATTAGGTGATCTGGCTTCTACAAGATCAGCATTTCAGATTTTTTTCTTTTTTGTGTTGGTTAAATTCCTGAGAGTTGGGTCCTTTAATCTCCTACTTCTAGGATATTCCAGCTTTCATAGACCTGGCTGTCTGCCTTCTTGAGAATCAAGGGAAGTTGGGGAACTTAGCATTCAAGATACGAATGGCTAATGAACTTCTCTGCTTGTGGTAGGAAATCACCTTCAAATGTACTTACTCTGCTCTAGTCAAGACATAGGCCAGTTTCCTTCCCCAGAGAAACTGCTTCAGTCTTCTGAGCAGATCTGGGGAGGGAATTACAACCTAACTCCTTCTTAAGTAGACTTTCAATCAATCCTTCTGTATTGAGCCTCACCATCTTCCTACACCCACAGATACCTGGTGTCAAGTCCTGAGGTTTCTGGATGTTCTGTATAAGTTAGGTTCTTCTTTACTTTCCCCACTGCCAGCTTATTAATCAGCTTTTTTTCTCAGATCTGCAAGGTCAGTTATGATTATGCAAACTTTTGCCTTCGCTTTGTCCTTGTGGGTTTTCCCCTTCTCTGTAACTTTAGTAGCATTGGGAGGAAGTAAGAATAAGTGAGTGTTCATTCAAAATTGTGAGGTTTAAAAGGGTAGACTTTATGGCATGTGAGTTATATCTCAATAAAATACATTTTAAAAATGAAAGGATGTGTATGATATGCTATCATTATCCCAACATATGCCTCCTAATTTTAGAGGACAGTGAGCCGAAGAAGCTTAAAGTGAGCAGCTCAGGATTGTGACAGTTTTAAGTCAACTTTTAAATGATTGTTCAACTAAATCCACACAAGTTTTCTCAGTTGTATCTGGCCTTGCTGAGTTGCATTTTGGGACAGCGGCATATACTTTGGCTTCTGAAGCCCCAGTTGGTCATTCTGGCCTGCACCATTTCTAGAAGAGGAACACTGACCCTTCATAAAAACTAAATGTCATTGAGTCCAATGCCAGTTAAAAAGTGTACAAATACTTTTCATCACTTGGTGATTGAATCTATACATAACTAATACAATTTGTATTATACAATATATTAAAGGTAGATGAAAGTACTGAGAATATTTAAGGCCCCAGGAGGAAAGGGGCCATGGCTCTCCCTGCATTCTCCTCCCCACCCAGCTCTCATGATGTAATTTGACAAACACACAGAACTCAAAGTGGCTAAAAAAAAGATACGAGGAAGTTTAAGTGGTCTATGGCTTTTCTTAACATAGCCAAAATCAATAATGTGAGATCTCTTCCTGTTAACGTTTAGGGATTTACATGTCTAACTTCCATTAGTATAAGTACTCTTTCCTGCCAACATCCGTTTTTGTGTATTTTAAAATTGTTTATAGCATATTCACAGTGAATTTTTTTCATAGCTGAGAAAATAAAAGATGGCTATGATATTTTCTAAAGCAATTAACTCTTAATTACCTGTCATTCAAACAATATTTCTCCAAATCTTCTTGACTTCTTGGCCCTCCTAACCTTCCCCTTGCACGTGGACCTTGTTTACTTCCACAGCTCAAGTACCCAGAGTCTGTCTGCCTGCTGGAAAATATGATCATTTTTTCAAAATTGTGGTCTCATAGGCCTTTAGTGGTTTGACTGATCAGAATGCTAGAACTGCCCTTAGAAAGAGTTTGATAGAGTCAGGAAATAAAAACACAAGACCCCATTAAGAATTTCAGATAAACAGTGAATAACAATGTTTAGTGTAAGCATGTCACAAATATTGCAGGGGATGTACCTATACTATAGCATAATTTTTTTAACCTGAAATTTAAATTGCACTGAGTATCCTGTATCTTATCTGGCAATCCTAGACCCAGATGACTGGGGACCCCGATACTGGGCCCCAGGCTTTAGAGATCACCCATGGGTGCCTTTCAAGGATGAGGAATCCTTGGCACAAAATAGACATACCTACACATTCCTGTACCCTCTTTATACATCATATTCTGGGTATCTGCAATGTTAGTCTATAAAGGTGTGAGCAAGGAGTGGCTGATGGGAAAGGGTGGATAGAGATGATCTTTGTGGCTGAGGTGTCTGTTCACAGGAGCATGCTAGGCTGATACGGCCGTAGGACAGAGTCTTAGTTGAGAAGATCGGGCCAGAAGAACGGGTTGAGGCCTTTGTCCCCTTACCCTGGGCTCCACAAATGTCAAGGTCACAAGCCTGCAAAGCATGTGACCTTGTATACATGCTTTCTGCTGGCTATCAGATGGGGAATAGGTACAATGAGGGCAGAGTGTAAGTTTTCATTTCTAATGTGTGGCTTCTGTTTCTATCTTCTTTAATATTTTCATTTGCTTCAATTCATTTGCCTTTTGCTACATTTGCTTTTTGTTTCTTTTTTCTGTTCTTCTTTCACCTTGCCACATTGCTTTTGGGATCTTAGTTCCCCAACCAGGGATGGAACCCATAACCACTGGACTGCTAGGAAATTCTCTTGGTACATTTCCTTGTAGAAATTTCACCAATGAATGGGTATTTGAAAAAAGAAACAAACAAACAAAAAATTCCATATTACCATTAACAACAACAGCACTGCAAAATAAATCTAGTTTCTCTTTCCTGTACCTAGCGTTTTAAAGGCTAGCTCTCCTAATGCACCCAGGTGCTCAGTTTAAGTGCTAACCATTCTCCAGAGACCCTTTGGTGTGCTAAAACATAAGCTCTATTCATTTTAGAAGTAACACAGCATGAGTTACAAGTGCAGATTCTATTTGTCAAGAAAAAAAATTAAGTAGCTGGAAGACACAAGAGAAAAGTAGGCTTTTGGGGAACTATCATATACTAGGTTGTTTATAATATAAACAGTGCTTATTTAGCCTTGTAGAGAAAAGTTAATATTTGCCTAAGGTCCAGGGTTACATGAATCCACCTCTGTTGGTATGTGCCAGGAAGGGAATTTAAAAATGGTATGTTGTACCAGTTAGATTTTTTTTTGCTCATTGTAACAGGAAGCCAACTCTAGTGGCTTAAAAAATTCAGGCATTTCTTTTTCTCCCATAAGAAACATCTCCGTGATGCCACTGAATACCCAGGTTCTTTCTGCCTTTCTACTCTGCCAAACCTGACTTTCTTCCTCATGCTCAATATGGCTGCTGCCCTTCTAGGCTGGAAGGAGGAAGCTGAAGAAAAAAACAATGTTGTCAAGTCTTTTTAAAACTGAGGTATAATTGATTTACAACATCGTGTTAATTTCAGTTGTACAGCAAAGTGATTCAGTTACATATATATGTATATTCTCTTTCTGGTTCTTTTCCATTATAGGTTATTACAAGATATAGAATATAGTTCCCTGTGCTATACAGTAAATCCTTGTTGTTAATACGTACAGTAGTCTGTTTCTGTTAGTCCCATGTGCTTAGTCACTCAGGTGTGTCCGACCCTTTGTGACCCCATGGACTGTAGCCCCCGGGGCTCCTCTGTCTATGGGATTCTCCAGGCAAGAATACTGGAGTGGGTTGTCATGCCTTCCTCTAGGGGATCTTCCCAACCCAGGGATCGAGCCCAGGTTGATTCTTTATCGTCTGAGCCACCAGGGAAGCCTGTCAATCCCATACTCCTAATGTATCCC
The DNA here is from genome assembly GCA_006410675.1 of Oreotragus oreotragus. Lineage (NCBI taxonomy): Eukaryota > Metazoa > Chordata > Mammalia > Artiodactyla > Bovidae > Oreotragus > Oreotragus oreotragus. Next base: position 37,967 of record SJYX01002541.1, read on the forward strand.
TCCTTTGACTTCCCTTTTGGTAACCATAAATTTGCTTTCTATGCCTGTGAGTCTGTTTCTGTTTTGTAAATATGTTCATCTGTATTATCTTTTTAGATTCCACATATAAGTGATATCATATATTAGTTGTCTTTCTTTATCTGACCTAGTACTTCACTTAGAATGATCATTTCGAGATCCAGCCAAGTCTTTCTTTTCTAATGATTTCTTGAAGGTTTCTAGTTCGTATCTCATTGGTCATGAATGTGTCAGAGAGCCACCTCCAGCTGCAAGGGAGGTTAAAGTGGTCAGTGTTTCAGCTGGACACACCGGTGCCCCAAATTATATTTGAGTTCTCTTAGGAAGAAAAATCGGAGAACGCAGGGGCACCCCACTCCAGTACTCTTGCCTGGAAAGTTCCATGGATGGAGGAGCCTGATAGGCTGCAGTCCATGGGGTCATTAGGAGTCAGACATGACTGAGCGACTTCACTTTCACTTTTCACTTTCATGCATTGGAGAAGGAAATGGCAACCCACTCCAGTGTTCTTGCCTGGAGAATCCCAGGGACAGGGGAGCCTGGTGGGCTGCCGTCTATGGGGTCGCACAGAGTCGGACACACCTGAAGCAATTTTAGCAGCAGCAGCAGCAGGAAGAACAATGGTAAAGTTGGATGTGGGTAGGTAACTAGCCATCTCTGCCACAAATGGGAACAAGGATACAAACTCTTCAAAATACAAGTCATTTCTCTCTCCCAACATAGCTTAACAGGATTATCAGTTCAGTTCAGTTCAGTCACTCAGTCGTGTCTGACTCTTTGCAACCCCGTGAATCGCAGCATGCCAGGCCTCCCTGTCCATCACCAACTCTCAGAGTTCACTCAGACTCATCTCCATTGAGTCAGTGATGCCATCCAGCCATCTCATCCTCTGTCGTCCCCTTCTCCTCCTGCCCCCAATCCCTCCCAGCATTAGTCTTTTCCAGTGAGTCAACTCTTCGCATGAGGTGGCCAAAATACTGGAGTTTCAGCTTCAGCATCATTCCTACCAAAGAAATCCCAGGGCTGATCTCCTTCAGAATGGACTGGTTGGATCTCCTTGCAGTCCAAGGGACTCTCAAGAGTCTTCTCCAACACCACAGTTCAAAAGCATCAACTCTTTTGGCGCTCAGCCTTCTTCACAGTCCAGCTCTCACATCCATACATGACCACAGGAAAAACCATAGCCTTGACTAGACGGACCTTTGTTGGCAAAGTAATGTTTCTGCGTTTGAATATGCTATCTAGGTTGGTCATAACTTTCCTTCCAAGGAGTAAGCGTCTTTTAATTTCATGGCTGCAATCACCATCTGCAGTGATTTTGGAGCCCCAAAAAATAAAGTCTGACACTGTTTCCACTGTTTCCCCATCTATTTCCCATGAAGTGATGGGACCGGATGCCATGATCTTCGTTTTCTGAATGTTGAGCTTTAAGCCAACTTTTTCACTCTCCTCTTTCACTTTCATCAAGAGGCTTTTTAGTTCCTCTTCACTTTCTGCCATAAGGGTGGTGTCATCTGCATATCTGAGGTTATTGATATTTCTCCCGACAATCTTGATTCCAGCTTGTGTTTCTTGCAGTCCAGCATTTCTCATGATGTACTCTGCATATAAGTTAAATAAGCAGAGTGACAATATACAGCCTTGACGTACTCCTTTTCCTATTTGGAACCAGTCTGTTGTTCCATGTCCAGTTCTAACTGTTGCTTCCTGACTTGCATACAGGTTTCTCAAGAGGCAGGTCAGGTGGTCTGGTATTCCCATCTCTTTCAGAATTTTCCACAGTTTATTGTGATCCACACAGTCAAAGGCTTTGGCATAGTCAATAAAGCAGAAGTAGATGTTTTTCTGGAACTCTCTTGCTTTTTCCATGATCCAGAGGATGTTGGCAATTTGATCTCTGGTTCCTCTGCCTTTTCTAAAACCAGTTTGAACATCTGGATCATCACTGTATAAAAAATTAAATAGATATGAATAATAACATTTTGAAACATTGCTATTTTCAAGTGCTATTTATTTGTTCACAAGTTAGTTCATAGGTTGAGAGATTGTCTTTCCAATTGTTTATCTGAATAGCAGCTAGTCAAAAATTCTTGACCACATTATGTTTCCTGCCTATGCAAAAATATACTACTGTTACATTTAAAAGGTCATTTAAGAGCAAAAAGCAGGTGACTTCCTTGGAGGTCCCGTGGTTAAAACTCTGCACTTCCAATGCAGTGGGTCCAATGCAGGGTTCCATCCCTGGTCAGGGAGCTGGGAAGTAAGATCCCATATGCAGCTATGCGGCCAATAAACAAACATTTTAAAAAGAAAAAGATATATTTGTTAAAAACACTTGATTGTTAGTAATAGTAGATAGGATATATTAATATCTTGGTTTCCCAGGTGGCACTGGTGGTAAAGAATCTGCCTGCCAATGAGATAACTCAGAGAAGCGCTTTCAATCCCTGGACTAGGAAGAGCCCTTGGAGTAGGAAATGGCACCCCACCCCCGTACTCTTGACTGGAAAACTCAAGGACAAAGGAGCCTGCCGGTCTACAGTCCATGGGGCTCCAAAGAGTCAGACATGACTGAGGACACAATTTATCTTATTTTGAAATTTTAGTCTGAAAGCTAAACTTATGATATTGATTCACTGCATGGCATAATTAAAGCAGTGAAAAGATGACCCAAACGATCTTTGACCTCCTGGAGCTCATAAGCTGCTGGGTTATAACCTAGAGGGGCTGGGAACATAAACCTATGACTGTGGCAGGCTGGCCTGGGAGATGAGAGTGGAGGGTCCTACAAGACAGAAGTCAAGTGCAGTGGGAGTAGGCAGACTCAAAGAGGTGAAGTCTCATCGGATTGAGATAAAGCGAATAAAGTTCAGGAGAAGAAGCTGTCAATGCAGGTGGGAAACAGATACACTTGCAGTGGCACCCCACTCCTGTACTCTTGCCTGGAGAATCCCATGGACGGAGAAGCCTGGAAGGCTGCAGTCCAAGGGGTCGATGAGGGTCAGACACGACTGAGCGACTCCACTTTCATGCATTGGAGAAGGAAATGGCAACTCACTCCAGTGTTCTTGCCTGGAGAATCCCAGGGGGAGCCTAGTGGGCTGCCATCTATGGGGTCGCACAGAGTCAGAGGACTGAAGTGACTTAGCAGTAGCAGTAGCAGCAGGTAACTACTGCTAATTTAAAAACACAGTAGNAGGAAATGGCAACTCACTCCAGTGTTCTTGCCTGGAGAATCCCAGGGGGAGCCTAGTGGGCTGCCATCTATGGGGTCGCACAGAGTCAGAGGACTGAAGTGACTTAGCAGTAGCAGTAGCAGCAGGTAACTACTGCTAATTTAAAAACACAGTAGCAACAGCCAAACTCCTGTGATGTTTCAGGCAATATAGGCTGGAGGCCTAGCCAGAGTCTCTACTTAGCACACAAGGAAGCTTGCCTTCCTTCTTAGACCCAGATGGCTTAGGAAATTGGGCTACCACCGTAGAACTATGTAATAATCAACGTGACTTCACAGAAGACAGTAACTGCAGAACATTTAAAACAGAATGTTGATGCTAATTATGAAAAGTGTTATTACAGAAACGTCAAACTGTCCCTTGATCAATTGACGTGAAGCCTTTTGATATTTTCAAAAGATCCCTGATGATAAGTCTACCCTTTGCTTAATTTAATTCATTTAACTCATTTCAAAGTGTGGTCCTTAATCCTGCACTCAAAACAGTCAGATTTTATTGCAAGAAAATCTTCTGAATGTGTCACTTAAAACCCTGCACTCTATTAAAAAGACAAGGCCACATAATTTTTTCGAGAGATTCTTTGCAATTTTAACCTCTTGGCCTGTTTCAGACCTAGTCTGGTAGACAGTCTAGGGTATTATTTTGGAAGCAGGAGAACATGAAGAATGTGAGGGAAAAGGAGCCACTGGCATTTGAAAATAACCCTCCTGTGTTTGCCACTCAATAAGCACAGAAGAGCAGGTGTTCGGGGAGGCAGAGAAAGGGCATCTTCAATGCCCCGGAGGAAACTTCTGATGATAAATAACTTGAGGGTGGGACGTAACACCATCCCTGTCTCCACGCGGTCCCCACGCAGCCTCCACGGTGCTGCCGCGTCTCGGCTGTCCCCGCCTTCCCCTCTCCTACAGGGCGGGTTCCAGCCTGCGCTCACCCGGCCCTCCCCGCCCCGCCGCCCGGCACCGCCCGCCGGTCCTCCTCCCGCGCCGACGCGGCGGAGCGCACCGGCCGCGGGGTCAGGTGGTTGGGTGACGCCCCGGGAAAGCGCTCCCCACCGCGCGCGGGCGGCGCCACTGCGCCCGACGCCTCCGGGGGAGGGGACTTCCCGGGAGCAGCGGGCGGAGGACGGGAGGAGCGCGGCGCGGCGCGGCGGGCGGGCCGAGCGGGGACGGGCTGCCGGCGGGAGGGAGACATGGACCGCAGCGAGCAAGGTGAGGGCGCGGGCGCCTCCGGGGTGGGCACGGGGCCCGGCGCCGTGCGGCTGGGGGCCCGGATCCGGGGTGCGGCGGCGCGCGGCCTGGCGCCCGGGCAGGTGCGGAGCCTGCGGTGCCGGCGCCGCGAGTTGCGTCCCCGGAGCCGGACCCCGGGTCTTGGTGGGGCCGGGCTGCCGGGAACCGGCGGCCGGAGGGGGCGGATGGGACCGCGCGAGGCTGCGCGGGTGTTGGAGACAGCAGAGAGGAAGGGAAAGAGAGAAGGTTCTGGGAGGCGGCGGAGGGCCGGCGCCAGGCGTTCGGAGCCGGGGCGGGGGATCGAGAAGCGCTTTGGTGAAAAGCGGCTCCCGGGAGCCCTGCTCACCCCGGTCTGGGACCGGTGGGGACTGAGGACGGTGGGTCGTTTGGCCCCGCACGAGGGGCGCGTGAAGCCCTCCCAGCCGCATGTGAAGACTTTCTGCTCTCTCTTTCTTAACGTGGTTAGGAATTTTGGTGGCATTTGAGCCCGTGGCGTTGGTTTTGGTTGCGAACATTTAATATCCCCCAATGGTGGAGCAATGTGTCTAGGTTTGTTTGGAGGCGGGAAAGTTTTCGTAGCGGGGGTCCTGCTTTATCCATCAAAGGTGAAACCCCCCCCCCAAACCAAAACCTCAGTCTGATTACTCTAGCTTTGGATGCATTTGTTTCTGATAACAGTATCTCAAGGGAAATTAACTTCCAGTAAACATTATTTAAGAGAGATGTGGCATAGTAGAACTAGGTTTTCAGATTTAAATATTGCCACATCGTAGAAATCTTTACTTATAACATGGTAACCACACTAACCATAACACAGATTCACGGCAAGCTTTTAAATATATACATATAAAGGCTAAAAAAAAAAGTAACAATAGTGAGGTTAATTTTGGGAAGTGGGGATAGGAATTATTACGATTTTGAGTCTTAACACAACAATTTTTTTTTAATGTACTACCCTCTAGTATCTGCCTTCATGCATAGGAGTTTTCATTTAAGTCAAACCATATTCCACGTATACTGTTTTGTAGTTTACTTCTGGTCAGTTGTAAAATGGGATTTTTGGAGCCTTCCAGCTTTTCCTTTCTCTCAAGCCCTCAAATTAATCTCATCTTACATTCATTTTATATAGTATGTACATGTGTGCACCGTTGTGTCCAACTCTTTGCCACCCCATGGACTGGAGCCCGCCAAGGTCACCTGTCCATGCAGTTTTCCAGGCCAGAATGCTGGAGTGGATTGCCATTTCCTTCTCCAAGGGATATTCCCCACCCAGGAATCGAACCCAGATCTCCAGCACTGCAAGCAGAGTCTTTACCAGCTGACCAATGGGGAAGCCCCATACAATATGTAGTTTATAGTATGTATGTAATACATTATATATGTACATATATACACATGTCCACATATTGTCTAGATTTCAAACTTCTTGAAGTTAGAAACATATATTTCATTTTTGTCTGCAGTTGAGTAACCTGGTGATTTGCACATGGTAAACATTTAAATGTTTGAGTCGGAAAGCTCCTTACAGGTCTCAGGTGTATTATTGTTAGGAGAAGGCCTAGGGGCCACTACACAAGTCAGCATTTTTCTATCTGGATTTTCATGGAGTAGTGAGGGTGTCCAGCATGTGAGCATGCATACGTGTATATGTGTTACACTGTGATATTTAACATAATGATCTTTTTAGAATATGTGGCTATGTTTGGTACTCCTCCAAGTAGATGAAATATTAGTGTTTGAATTAGGTGAATGGAGTGACTGCATTTATTAGATTTTGTATTCTAGTTTGGCTGGTAAGAATCACAGCCAGTGGTATTTTTGTAATATTCCAATTCGCTGATACACTTTATGTGGTTATTGTAGGATTACTGTTTGTGTGTTTGTGTATATATGTCTAAGACATGTTTAATAAGTCCCTTGGTTTATAAGAGGAGTCTTTTTCTGTCTCTAATTTTTGGATGTTATTCTTTGGTAAAGATATTTGTTAGTCATGTTACTCCTTGCGTTTAATTGTCATTCTTGGAGGGCGAGGGAAGTCCATCTTCTTAAAGTGGAGAAACTGGATGCTAGACTCTTAAGTGAAAGACGAGCTAACTGCCTGGGCAAGGTCAACTGAGGCTACATAGCTTTGCAGTCTTAGCAACCACTTGGCCTTTCCTTATACTTTGGGTTCCTTCTGCCTCTTTCTTGTCTTTTCATCTTTATGTTCCCTCCGCACACAGTTTTTCAGAAATGTTTGTTGACTGCCTCAGATGAAAGGTAAGTGCCCAAGGGCCAGTCTCCTCCCAGCCCCTGGAACCTGATTCCCTCTGAGTTGGTCACTTGCTTCCCACTTCCTCCTGTTTTTTTTTTTTTTTTTGTGTTTTAAAGAAACAGAACTCTGGTTGGAGGGACAAAGTTGCTGATAAGACTGCAGTGGGTGTGAAGAGTAAGTTCATCTGTCAGCTCTCTGAGCTATCAGAGGAGACAATTCAGTCTTGAGCAAGTCCACGTAGATTCCTGGCTGAACGTGAGAAGGAGGAACCTGGATTTTTAACTTGCAGGTTCACCAGCAAAGTGTGTTAGCTGGAATAAGGTTTATACAAAATCTGGTGATTGCTGACTTGTGATTTTTTTCAAAGTACCTGAAACCAAATCAGAATATTTTAGGATTTAATTTACTTTTTTAACACGTGTGGATTTTGTTGTGTTTGTCCCTTTAAAAAATACTCTAGGGACTTATCTGGTGGTACTGTGGTTACGATTCTGTGCTCCCGATGAAGGGAAGCCTTGGTTGGGGAATTAAGATCCCACATGCTGCACAGTGTGGCCAGGAAAATAAAATCCTCTAGATACAAAATTAAATGGCCTACTACTTGTCTTGAATGCATGTCTCTGCTGAAATGTCTCCTTATCTGTTCCTTCTTTTATGAAGTTGTCAAAATCTAGCCTTTGCTACTGATTTTATTTAATAGAGCTATAATGTTTTGAAATGAACAGTTTTATTTTCAGCGCTGTATTCTGAAGGCTTTTCAGTATCCGTCTGAGATTTGCCTATTTTTCGTGCCCTCCCGCATACCCAGACTCTGTATACAGTACTCTGCTTACGTTGAGAGCAGTCAACATCAGATGATTTAAAATCCACCATAAACAGCATCCTGCCTCTTAGGAGTTTCTATGGATTCAGCACACTTAACGTGTGTCCATTTCCCACCTTGAAAGTGCAGCGGCCTGCTAACTGTAGAATACACTATGTAAAAAACTCCTGACTGCCTTTTTGGGGCTGAATAGATAATTGTGTTCGAGTACTCTCTTATATTGGCTTCCCAGGTGGCGCATTGGTAAATAATCTGCCTGCCAATGCGGGAGACACTAGACATGGGTTGGGTCCCTAGGTTGGGAACATCCCCTGGAGGAGCAAGTGGCAAGCCACTCCATAGTCTTACCTGGAAAATTCCATGGACAGAGGAGCCTGGAGGGCTACAGTCCATGGGGTTGCAAAGAGTCAGACATAATTAAGCACGTGTGCGCATACACACCCCACACAGGCACACACTCTTTTAATATAGTAATAACTTGTAGTTTAGCACCATTATATTGACAGTCACCTAGCCACTAAGCATTTTATCTGTGTTTGAATTAAAACACCACCACAGCTTTTTAAGGGGGTAGGGGAGGCTGCTATGGTCGAAACAACTGGGGAAAGGGGAAGCCTGCAATGAAACAGTGACGATAATAATAGGTCACTATAATTTCAGCCTGGTAATTATGCCTTCGAAATAACAAAATGGTGAGGTGGTGTTGATTTACAGATAAAACAATCGTAGAAATGAATGGGTAACAGCTTTGAGGGTCTGCTCACAGGTCTCTGGGTGTGAGTCACTCAGCTTCAGGGTTTCTTTGGTCAAGTCTTGCTTTCTTTCCATATGGTGCTAATGTCTTTGTTAACTTGCATTCACTTCCTGCATCTGTTTCTATGCAGCAGTCTGCTTGGTCCCTAGGGGCGAGCTAAGTGGTAGGAGGGGTTGTGATCCATCAGTGAGATCTCAAAACAGAATAATCTATGTACACAATAAAAGCAAATACACTCACGGTTCCCAACTGAAAAGAACACCCAAATCCCCTGACCTTCTGTGCTCCTGGTCCTTGTATTGGAGGCTCACATTATTTTATTTTCCTTGTAGGTTTAATTATTTCTGTTTAATTGTTGACTGTTTTAAAATCTCTCTTCTGAGACTCTCCCAGATTTTATTGAAACTGGGTGGGTACCAGAAACTGTAATCTTAGCAGTGTATTTTTATTAGAATAAATGTCCAAGGGATCAAAGGATTTAATGTCTAGTGCAAGTTAAAAAATGCTTGAATTAAAAATACTTCTTGGTAGCTGAGAGGAATTGTTCATTTTAGAAAAATCCGAAAATACACATGGAGAGAAAGAACATAAAACCACCTGTAATCCTATTCTGGAAAATCACTGTTAGCATGTTGGTTTGTATCCATCCATATAGCTGTTCTTTTAAACAAATCACAAAATAATCTCCTATTGAATATGTCATCTTGTATCTTGCCTCTTCTTTAAAACTCAGTATTTTAAAATACCCTTCTGCAGAATCATTTTGGCTAGTGTGACCAGGTAATTAATGCACATGATAGAGTTCAGAATGATTAAAAGGTTGCAAAATGTTATATCTCCCTTCCGTTCCTATCTCCTTGGCTATGTCTCTTGGGTAATGATGTCACCATTATTAACAGTTTCTTCTCCATCCACCCAGAGAGATTCTACTTAGGTAGGTTTACACACTTATGTTTAAATCTGTACAATATTAGTGTGTGTGTTATATAAGCCGTAGTGCACAAATTATTTAGCACCTAACGTCTATATTTCTATATATACTATATATACTAACAGTGTATATTTTAGAGATCATTCAACACAATGTTATATAGAGTTGTTTCATTTTTCAGGGCTATTTGTAGATGTCTATTTTTAGATGTACGATGTTATGTACCATAACAGATGATACTTGTTCCCTACTGAGGGACATTTAGGTTTCCCCTAATATTTTGCTATTAAAACAAAGCTGCGGCAAATAAATCTGTATGCAGATTATTTGATAGATGTGCTGGTGTATCTGTAGGAAGAATTCTTAGAAGAATGTGACTGTTCGATTTTGATAGTGCTAGATTCTGCTTCATGGGAGTGGTGCCAGTTAGAATCCACCAGCTATGTGTGGGCATGTGCTTCTCTCTATCCTGTGGCCAGGGTGTTGTCGCATTTTTCATCTTTGCTTCTCTTGTGGGGAAAGATGTTTCGCAGGCTGTATTTTATTATATATTTTTCTTAATATGAAGGCCATTATACTTCTTTTGGTATGTTTGAGATCTGTCTCTATTCATTTTCTGTGACATGTCTGATCATATACCTTGCCAGTTTTTTCTATTGTTGTATCCTTTTCTTTTTGATTTCTTCATGACATGAATTGCTATTATATTTTTTCCTAGTTTGTCCTAGTTTTCCTTTTTTGACTTCCTGGTGATATTTTTTTCTGAGCAGAAATATTAGTTGATGGCAGTTTTCACTTAATAGCTTCGAGCTTTTGAATCATTCATAGAGATGCTATCCTCACTTTGAATTTATGGTTTTACTTTTTACCTTTAAATCTTTCATCCATCTGGAGTTTATTTTGACTAAAAAATGTGAGTTATGAATCTTAACGTCCTTCCCAACTCAATTGGCTCCTCAATTGTCCAGCATCATTCACTGACTAATGGGTCTTTGAAATACTGCTACTGTCACTACTAAATTTCTGTATTATTTTCTTTCCCCCTGTTCTGTTTGTTCAATCCTAGTAACTAAACTGTTTAAATTATTGTGGTTTCATAACATGTTAAAATGTCTGGAAGGACTAGTCTCTCCTGATCACTCTATTTTTCTTTTTATTACTAGATGTTTTTCTAGCTGTTATTGCCAGATTTTATTTCCAAATGAACATTAGACTCAACTTGGTCTGGATGAAAATCCAAAAGAAATGTAGTTGATATAGCTTTCTTCCCTTCCCCTGTTTTGTATCCTCCTCATTTCCCTCTCTCTCTCTCTCTTTTTTTAATAGACCTGTTTTCTTTTTTTTTTCTTTATTGAATGTCCCAGTATGTTCATCATAGTTGTATTGCACATACTATATATACAGTTTTATATTGCATTTTGGATACTACTAGATAATAAGAATTTTAACGTACCATTGAAAAAAGTATCTTCAAACTATATTTTTTGATGACTGTACCCTTTCAGCATTTGATGTTTAACTGTTTTTTTTTTTGGTGTGTGTGTGTGTGGGGATATAGATTGCTTTTTATTTTAGCTATTATGATATTTTAAAGAGAAATTGTTTTAAGATTAATTTCTTGAGACAGGACAAAGAATGTGAATATGCTTAGGTTTTTCATGCCTTTGGGTAAATGCTTTCTGGGAAACATTACTGCTTTTTTATTGTCGTAAAAATGCATGACAAGAAATATATTATCACAACTGTATTTAAGTGTTTAGAATAGTATTGTTAACTCTGTGTACTTTATTGTGTAACACATCTCTAGAACCTTTTCATTTTGATGACTGGAACCCTGGACCCACTGAGCAACACACATTTTTTTCTCTCTACAGCCCCTGGTAACCACTATTCTCTTTTCTGCTTCAGTGAGTTTGATTACTTAGATACATCATTAAAGTGGAATCATGCAGCATTTGTCTTTTTAGGACTAACTTATTTGACCTAGCATAGTGTCTTCAGGGTTCATCGTGTCATTGCATATTGTAGGATTTCTATCTTTTTTAAGGCGCTATAATATTCTAGTGTGTATGTGTGCCACGTTTTCTTTATCATCTTTTATTTTCTTTGTTCATCCTTCACTGGGCATTTAGGTTACTCCACCTCAGGTTACTCCACCTCTTGGCTGTTGTGATCATGGGTGTGCAAATTCTCTTTTATGTCCTGTTTTCCACTCTTTTGGGTATATACTGTAGGAAAGGAATGTTTATTTTCCCTACCTTTCTTAGTTCTTTGGCTTGACTAATAATTAAATCACCATAGGGCAGACTAACAGGAGAAAAACAAATTTAGTTGCATATGTTCAGGGGTCCTACAAGAATATGAGACCCCCAGGCATTTAGCCAGTTGAGACTTACATGACATTCTGAGCTATGGAGAAAAGGGATAGGGTTCTGGGTCTTGAAAGGTGAGAAAGACAATTCACAGGAAGATGGAGAGAAGGTTTGGTAAAGTGTTTTCCATTCCCTGCAGGGCGATGGGGCCCAGAGAGGACTTTGATCTCTAGCCCCAGTCTGGCTGCCCACAGTTCACCCCACCTCACCTGTACTATTTGTAGTTATCTCTTGTGATAGTTCCCTTCCTGGACCAGACCCTCTATCTAAATTCTTTTAGACAGGTAAGGTAGAGATAAAAGGTTTTCCTCAGTCTGCTGATTTTGATTGCATTCAGCTCAAAATAGTCACAATTCTAAAGTGGTAGTTTGAGGGAGACTTGTTCTGAACTCCTCAATACCCAGAAATAAAATTGCTGGTTCATATGGTGGTTCTGTTTTTAGATGTTTTGTTTGGTTTGGTTTGTGAATTTCTCTCCTGTTTTCCATTGTGGCCGTACCATTTTATATTCTCACCAAGTTATTTTAAAGAGAACATTGTAGGGACCAAACACCTGCAGAGAGAGGGAGCCTGTGTAGGTTCTAATTTTTCTATATCCTCAGCTACACTTTTCATTTTCTGTTTTTGATAGGGGCCATCCTAATTGAGCTGAGATGATTTAATATCTCAGTGTGGTTATGATTTGATTTGCATTTTCCTGATGATGAGTGACGCTGAGTGCTTCTTGGTCAACTTTATGTCTTCCTTGGAGAAATTTCTATGATTGGATTATTCATTATTAATGTATTCTGGATACTTAGGCCTTATGAGATATGTGGTTTACACATATTTTCCTCCTATTCTGTAAGTTGCCTTTGTCACTCTTGGTTGTTTCTTTTTCTGCACAGATGTCATTGCCTTGGGGAAAAAAAAAAAAGAATTAGAAAGCTTATAGGTAAAAAAAAAATGCCATCTCTTTTTGTTTAAACTTCTTCCACCTTCTAAGAGGCTGTAGATGATGTTAGCCATTGTGTTCCCCTTTTGACATTGGTTGTTCCTTCACTGTTTTAGTATCTTTTTATTTTATTAAATTAAATTTTTTAATTGACTTATTTTTTGGCTGCACTGGGTCTTCGTTGCTGAGTGTGGGCGTTCTCTAGGTGTGGCGAGCAGGGCACACTCTCTGGTGTGCGGGCTTCTCGTTGCAGAGGCTTCTCTTGTTGTGGACCCTGGGTTCTGGGTGTGCAGTCTTCAGCAGTTGTGGGGCACAGGCTCAGTTGTTGTGGTTCACAGGCTTGAGAGCATGGGTTCAGCTGCCCCAAGGTGTGTGGGCTCTTCCCAGACCAGGAATCAAACCCACGTCCCCTGCATTGGCAGGTGGATTCTTTACCACAGAGCCACCAGGGAAGTCCTCTCCTTCACTTTAAAATTGTGTCTTTGCCTTCTGCTGCTGCCTACCCCCTCCCCTGTTCATATTAAACCTTTGTGTTTTGTGGAAACTATTTATTTTTTCTATTTTGGTTTTGGTTATGTTGCATCTTTTATGTTATGTTTCTAACAGAAGACATTATTAAGAGCAGATATTTTCTTGGTGACAGTTTTTAGAGTAACTTTCATGGCTCTCAGTTGCCTTCAATACTTTTTTCTCTGTGTGTTTATGTCTCTTTAGATGCTTTTGTAATCAATACTAAAAGTAGTGGTTTTGGGTAGGACTGTTAATTTACATGCTTTGGCTTATAGGCATGGTGACTGTATTTCATGTTACAGCTATGCAAATGTAAATGTCAGCTTAAAAATGATATAAAACACCACCATATAAAGTTTTGGATTGAGAATTTACTTAATAGGATTAAACTTCACCCTTTGTATTCTGAGCGTTTTGGAGGCATTGTGGTGTGGTAAAGGAGCTTATGGTGTAATGAATAGGAATAAAGAAAGCAGTTTATCCAACTTGGCTAGAAATGAAGTGTCAGTAGGAGACTGTTCTTCTGTTTGTTTATTGTTGGTACTCCATAAATATTTGTCCTATTAAACATATATTCATTAGAAAGATTTCTAGTGTATATAGAGTCATATGGGATTAGATGGAAACAGTTAACAGGGAAAGATAATAGTTTGGCAGGGGGACAAGAATACCTGTTCCAAATGTGCTTATAGTTTTATACATAATCACTGAAAGTCTGGTCTGTAAATAGAAGCCAGATTGGTACTTTACTTCTCAAGTGTACAGGTAAGAGTATTTATGGATACATTTATAAGTAGAGGAGGAGACAGGGCTGATTAAATGTTTATTCTCCAAAGGAAGTTGGATGTCATGCTCACTAAGTAACTTTCTTAAATGTTTTCTATGCTATTTCATCAAAAGTAGTTATTTGCTTCTAATGTATCCTGAATTAAAGAGGCACAGATGGTGTTGATACATTTTAGAAGTTTTCTTTCAATGAAATTGAGGACAGTGGGGATGTTGACAGTGGTGGAAAGGGTTTGCTACTAGTTAACCAGAATGAAAATTATATAAAGAGGGAAAATGCAAACATTTTCTCTGGCTGGAGCATTTTAGCAAATTGATGACCAACTTTCCATTTTGGTATATACTGAGTATATCACTTTTGGTATATCAGTTTATTAGCAGTGGAAATGATGATGATTCTACCTGCTTTTTGCACAACTTTTTCTAATTTTTCTTCATATTATTTCAATTCGGTGTTTCCTAATGCAAGGTAACAGGATTGGTATCATTTTTGTTTTATATATGAGGAAACAGAAGCTGAGAGATCGACTTCCCCCTTCTCTGCTAGATGTGGAGATTGCTACAAAACCTTTGTCCCACACCTGTTGTTTCTCAAAGGGTAACTGGTGGCCAAGAACAGTTGCAACTACATTTGCAAATCAGTTTAAAGGGCTGGAAACCGTCACACTTTTTAGAAATATTTTCCTTCCAATAAATTAAAACAGAACTGAAATCTGAAGGGACACCACTTCAAGCTCTGCATTATAATGACCTAAGTTTTCTAGCTGGGGTTTTACTGGGCAACTTTTAGTAATACTGCTGCTGCTGCTGCTGCTGCTAAGTCACTTCAGTCGTGTCCGACTCTGTGTGACCCCATAGACGGCAGCCCACCAGGCTCCCCCATCCCTGGGATTCTCCAGGCAAGAATACTGGAGTGGGTTGCCATGTCCTTCTCCAATGCATGAAAGAGAAAAGTGAAAGTAATACTGCTACTACCACTAATACCAGCAACAACATCTCCTCAGGGTTTTCCGAACACCAGGTTCTGTTCTAAATGTTTTTCATGTTTCATTTTGAAAACGTTTAGAACAAACCTATGAGCCACATCCTTGCTTTACAGATGAAGAAACAAGGTGTGAGAAAATGGAGTAATAACTTCTCCAGGGGCACAAAGCTTGACACAGACAGAAGTGAAGTGAAGTGAAGTCGCTCAGTCGTGTCCGACTCTTTGCGACCCCATGGACTGTAGCCCACCAGGCTTCTCCGTCTATGGGATTTTCCAGGCAAGAATACTGGAGTGGGTTACCATTTCCTTCTCCAGGGGATCTTCCCGACCCAGGGATCGAACCTGGGTCTCCTGCATTGGAGGCAGGCGCTTTAACCTCTGAGCCACCAGACACAGAGCTGGGTTTTAAATCCGAATTATTTGGCCATAGAGTTCCTGTCCTTATGCTATCTAAAAGTATAATGAAAGGTGTTGTTCAAAATGATGCCATTCTGTGGGAGCTACCACAGAGAAGGGAGCACTTGGACTGGTATCCACCCCAGAATGTGGTCTGTCCTCAGGCGCCAGAACCAACTGAAAATATTCAGGGTAAAGAATGCTAGAGCCGAGGTTGAAAATTGGGCTTCATCCTTTTCTGGTTATGAGACACTGGATAAGTCACTCAACCTCTTTGAGGCTGATTATACCTCAACTATTTGTGAAATTTAAGTAAAAATCTGTGACTGGTATGGGGGCTCAATAGGTACTAATTCTAAAATGGACTGTTTGTATTTCTGTAAAATGCTAACTCACTGATTTCCAATTCAGATTAAACATTTCATTTATTTGGAGACAATTATGATATGATGTGGGCTTGCCTGGTGGCTCAGCAGAAGAATACGCCTGCAATGCAGAAGACACAGGAGATGTGGGTTCAGTTCCTGGGTTGGGAAGATCCCGTGGAGAAGGGCATGGCAACCCACTCCAGTATTCTTGCCTGGAGAATCCCATGGCCAGAGGAGCCTGGCAGGCTGCAGTCTGTAGGGTCGCAGAGAGTCAGACACGATGAAAGTGACTGAGCGTGCACGCACACGTGATGTGATGCCTGCCCTCACAGACCCGGCTGGAGAAACATATGGAGAATTCTGCCACTGTGTGAAGTGGAGGTTATAAGGACTGCTTGGCTGACTGAGGAGGAAATGAGGAACTCTGGCTGGTCATCAGGACAGGAATCTAACCTCTAGTAACCTTTGAACTTGAAGGCGAAGTAGGAATCCTGGTAAGAGGTAAGAGAAGGAAGGGTGGGGAAGAGGATTTGGGAAGAAGCTTCAGTGTGTGCAAAGGTGCAGAGGCATGAAAGGGCAAAAAGATGCTCAGAAATTCCCTGTGACTGGAGTTCACGGTGGTCACTAGGGGTGTGTGAGCTGTCTTGTGTGCTGGGATCAGGATTCAGGACTGTGCTGTACAGCGGTAGGCTGGTGGTCGCAGGTGGGAGTTTCATTTTCGAGTAACATTTTGGCGGCTATGTAGAAGGGACTAGCTAACCAAGCAGGGGGTGTCACTGTGTTTCATGCCGGTGGTGGGGGGTGCTGGATTCCTGAGGGATCTTTGGGTAGAATGGGTCAGATGTGAAGGGCGAGGATCTGAGAGTAAAGAAGAGCAGACAGTAAAGAAAAGCCCTTGGACTTTTCAGACCGCATGGATTCGGAAAGGGACCAGAGGCAAGGGAGAGACAGGGAATTTCACTTGGGGTGTGTGTTACATCTGAGGTCTGTTCCATTTGTCCAAAGTTGTATAACAGACCATCCCCACACCTAGTGGTTTAAAACAACAGCAATTTTTTTTTTTTTTTTTTTTAATAGTCACAGACCTGTACGTGGGCAGAGCTTGGTGGGGACAGCTTGTCTCCTCCACTCAGCTCAGCTGGGAGGCTTGTAGCATGAGGCAGGGCTCATCTGAAGGCTTCCTTACCCACGTGGGGGCCAGCAGTTGGGGCTCCTCAGGCACCTGGTTCAATCCCCATGGTCTCTGGTGGAAACACCACGATCTGTTTGAGGATGGTGATTTGCTTGCCTGTTTTTAGCTGGAGACCATGCTGTTGATGCAGCAGCAGGTCCCCTCTGGATGCCCCGTAACAGGCTTCTTACATTACCCCAGTGCTCCCAACCCATGGGTCCTAAAAGAGAGGCTGGCAGGGGCTGTGTGGCTTTGTATGACCTAGCCTTAATGTCATGTGGAGTTGGTTCCTCCTCGTTCTGTTAGGAATGTGTCACGAGGGCCAGCCCAGATTCAAGGAGGGAGAGTTAGACACCACTTTTGGTGGGAAGAGGGTGCATTCAACAGATGTGTGCACATGTTTTAGAACCACCACCAGGTCCTTGTGGGATGTCGGTGTGGCTGGGTTAGGGGTGAACTATGGAGAAGCCAATGACATGCCACTCCAGTACTCTTGCCTGGAAAATCCCATGGAGCCTGGTAGGCCGCAGTCCATGGGGTCGCTAAGAGTCGGACACGACTAAGCAACTTCACTTTCACTTTTTACTTTCATGCATTGGAGAAGGAAATGGCAACCCACTCCAGCGTTCTTGCCTGGAGAATCCCAGGGACAAGGGAGCCTGGTGGGCTGCCGTCTATGGGGTTGCTCAGAGTCGGACACGACTGAAGTGACTTAGCAGCAGCAGCATGGATCTCCAAGAGAAGGAACTGGGCAGGAGAGCATGTGATCATTTGTAGCTGTTAATTATTAGCATGTTACTTCCATATTAGCACGTGTGATATTTGAAGCTATTAAGTTGCTGAGACGGCCCAGGAACAAAAGTAGAACAGAACATGGAATTTGAAGATTTCAGAGCAGGGAGAGGAAGGTGCAGGATAGGGAGTGTAACTTTCACAGGCTCTGGAGAGGCCAGGTAGATTGAGAGGAAATGGTAGATAATGGCTTTGGTGATGAGGACCAATTATGGATAATGCTGAGGGATTCAAGCTCCAGCAGTCGGGAGGAAGTTGAGGAGAAGGAACAAGTCAGATGCTATGGATTTGGGCCTTTGAGAAGGGTCAAATGTGTGTGTGTGTTTTGTTTTTTTTTAAATACAAATTGAGAGACTGCCCTTTTGAGAAGCAAGATGATGTTTTAAAGGGAAATCTGGGTTACCTTGGTGATTTGCTTGCCTACATTGAGTGTTGTTTTTTGCTTCCAGACACAGAGAGGATGCTGTTTTGACCTTTGTGCCTGTTTGTAAAATGAGAGAAGAAAGCGAGGCAAGGGAGAATAACTGGATGTGCCAGTCCTGTGTAGGTCACTGGTTTTGGTTACGATGCTTTTAATGCACAGTGTATTTTACTAGCCCTATCCGAGGGTTTGATCTTCAAGGTGCTCAAGTCTGTAAGCAATAATTCACTTGAATGTGTAAGAACCTTGTGGGGAATAAGTACTTATTAAATATCTGTGAAATGAAAGCATAATACGTTCTCCAGGTAGAATGAGGGTCACAGAAGCAATTTAGCCTCGAGTTGACATTAGAGCCAAATCATAGTAAAGCTGTGATTTTTTTTT
>SJYX01002541.1:61181-87217 GCA_006410675.1 Oreotragus oreotragus
AAGACTCTGATGCTGGGAGGGATTGGGGGCAGGAGGAGAAGGGGACGACTGAGGATGAAATGGCTGGATGGCATCACGGACTCGATGGACGTGAGTCTGAGTGAACTCCGGGAGATGGTGATGAACAGGGAGGCCTGGCGTGCTGCGATTCATGGGGTCGCAAAGAGTCGGACACGACTGAGCAACTGAACTGAACTGAACTGAAATCAAGTATACTTCAATAAATTAAAAAAAGAGAGGAATTAAAGGAAGTGGTTAGTTGCAGCTGTAGTCTGTTGCCATGCCAGGATATGGACCTTTGTCATATTGTCACTTCCACCTTGGACTCTAGATATGGCACGTTGGCCACCAGCAGGTGCTCCAGCTCCCTGAGTTGAGGCGGGGCCTCTGGGTGGGTGGCCCCTGCCACCCGGGTTCTGGGTGCTGTTACTGGGCGAGAGCTTCAGGAACCCCTGTGCTCTCTGACTCTCCTGCTTCTCCTGACCGTCTTGCCTGTCTGCCCAGCCACCCTCTTGCTTTTGACAGTGAAATGCCATTTGGGGGAATTTTTTCTGTGTGTTCATGTTGCTGTTAATAGCAGGAGGTTGCGCCCGTAGCTTCCACACTGAACATCCATTTCAGATGTTGTCGTGTCCTTTGCAGGTGCGTCCTGCACAAGAGTGGCACTTCTGATGTCCTTTCTTCCGAGTTTGCAAGAGGTGGATGAAAAGGCGCAGAGGACTAGGTGGGGATGGTTTTGGTCTTTCAGTTTTGGGAGAATTTGAAATTCTTAATTCTTTTCGACTACTACTATGTGCATAGAAAGGAACTTTTATGTGGCAATGATGCTAAAACATTAATTCAGTGCGGTCTTGGCTCCAGCCAAGCAATGGTGGGTGGGCGAGTGCGTCTTCCTACCCTCGCCTCAGCTCTCTGTAGATGTTCTCTTCCTCTCCTGTTTTCCTGGTGAGAGGGTTTGATATGTAGGGGGCTTAGAGAACCCCCCCAGGATCATGTAGTTTCTATTTACCACCTCTCAATAGGTGCGTTCTGAGTTGCTTCAGTCTTGTCTGACTCTTTGCGACCATCCTACCCTCGCCTCAGCTCTCTGTAGATGTTCTCTTCCTCTCCTGTTTTCCTGGTGAGAGGGTTTGATATGTAGGGGGCTTAGAGAACCCCCCCAGGATCATGTAGTTTCTATTTACCACCTCTCAATAGGTGCGTTCTGAGTTGCTTCAGTCTTGTCTGACTCTTTGCGACCCTATGGACTGCAGCCTGCCAGGCTCCTCTGTTCATGGGATTCTCCAGGCAACAACACTGGAGTGGATTGCTCTGCCCTCCTTCAAGGCATCTTCCCGAACCAGGGATCGAACCCGTATCTCGGATTCTCCTGCATGGGCAGGCGGATTCTCTACTGCTGAGGCACTTGGGAATCAGGTAGAGAGATCTCATTTTAAATTAATTTGTTGCAGACATAGATTTGCCTCAGTGGAGCTGATTTATTTAATAATATCAAGTCTCCAGTGTAAGGAATCTTGCCTGTGAAACATTGTGGGAACCGTGGATGCGTGAACTATTTTGATACCCATATGGCAAAAATCCCTGGGTCTGGGACTTCCCTGGTAGCTCAGTGGATAAGAATCTGCCTGCTAATGAAGGAGACATGGTTCAGTCCATGGTCCGGGAAGATCCCACATGCCAAGGAGCAACTAAGCCCCTGGGCCACGACTACTGAGCCCACACTCTAGATCCCATGCTCCACAGTGAGAAGCCTGTGTACTGCAAAAGGCCTCACTCTTTGCAACTAGAGAAAGCCTAAGAGCAGCAATGAAGACCCAGGACAGGAGGATAAAAAAAAGAAATTTTGGATCTGTAAATGCAGTCTTGATATGGCTATTGTAGGGAAGAGGCAGAGATGGAGGCAAGAGAGAGCTGGGAGGGAGGCGTGTCCTCACATCCGCTGCTGCCCGTGGAAACCTGGACTCCCTTTGAGGAACTGTTGTTCTTACCGAGGCTCATCCCAGTGGGAATGGGAATAGTGAGCAGTGGGAACAGTGGGAGCAATGAGCAGCTCTCAGGCAGTCCCATGGCCCCCCATTTTTTTTTTTTTTTTTTTTTTGGAAGCACCTATGGCCAGCCTGGCTATGGTTCATAAGATCACAAAGAGTCAGACACAACAGAAATGACTTAGCACATAGCACACGGCCATTGCTGGCGCTTCCTTGGTGGCTCAGATTGTAAAGAATCTGCCTGCAATGCAGAAGACCTGGGTTGGAGCCCTGGATCGGGGAAATCCCCTGGAGAAGGGAATGGCAACCCATTCCAGTACTCTTGCCTGGAGAACTTCATGGACAGAGGAGCCTGACAGCCAGTCCATAGGGTTGTAGAGAGTCGGACACAGCAGAGCAACTAACACTTTTAACTTTCACTTTTGTGGTCATTGTTAGTTTCCTTCAGTTCCTGGGCATTGTGTCATTAAAGCAGCTGTACTTAACATGTTTAGCATTTTTATATGCTTTGCAGTAATTCTTTATCATGCTGGGGGGCGTAAGTTAAACATAATCTTATTAGAGAAGCATGTAGAAATGCAAAGCAATAAAACATTTCTTTTTTTGAAGATGTGACATAATTCTAGACTGTAATAAAGCATTCCTTTTATAAAGAACTGAGTGGCCTCTGTAATCTTAAGTACTCTCCCACATTTATTTGTCGGTTTGTAAGCATCATTCTGCCTTTGAGTATACGTGTTAGTAAACGGACAGAGGTACTCAGGGAAATAAAAAACGTTCTCGTGAAAGTGAAGCCAAGGCGCAGGCCTCATTCTCTTTATTCAGAAATACTTGTCTGCCCGCCCTCCACCCCATGCCCTGCACACACCCTGTCGAGTTAGGACTCTGGTTCTTAATCACAAGCCTTAACTTGAAACTCAGGCTGCTTTCTTTGGCAGGCCTTCAGGAGGTCAGGGTTCCTCGGTTCAGAGGGAACCTAAGAACTGCTTGTGCCGGACTTCTTTCACCCAAGAGATCGACTTTAGCTGGGATCGCCAGGCACAGTCTCCAGTATTCAGTGCAAGGGACATTTTGGTGGGGCTGGGTGTCGAGGAGCACAGATGTTTTCACAGCTGCTTTGGTACCTCCTCTGGGAGCTGCAGCTGTCTTGGGTCCCATCGCAGCCCAGGTGGTTCATTTCTGCCCACCTGGTCCTGTCAGTTACAGCGGTGGGCTGGCCTGGCTCCTCCAGACTACCCTGAGAATGTGGCCAGCCCCTCATCTCAGCGTCAGCTCTATACCTCTGGGTGGAGGTGATGAGGAAGGAGTTGAGGCAGGGGAGAAAAAAGATGTTCGAGACTGACCTGCTTCCAAGGTCAGGGGGCCCTGGTGGGGAGGTTGAGGCAGGGCTAACCTTTTTCCTTTCTTCAGCTGTTACTGGACATTCAGAAGTATCTGCTCTAGAAGGTGCCTTTCAAGCCCACACGCCCGCAGAAGGCACAGCCTCCCAGAGTTGCAGTGCTCCTTTGTTGAACTAACAGATGCCTGGCTCTTGCTTATACTGAGAGCTGCATATCAGTAAAGGCTTAGGCCTTCTCTGACAAATATTGACCTAAAGGCAATTGTATTCCATGTCTTGCTTTTACATGAACTTGCTTCCTAATGCATTTAGACATAGATATATTGCAATAGACAGATTGCAAAATGATCTCATAGTATGGTTTGCACCTTACAGTTACTCTCTGTTTCTTAAGTTTCAAGTCTGTTCTCTTTAGAGGGAAAGTATGTTTTTCTTAAATGCTTTTTTCTTTGGTTGAAGTATAGTTGATTTACAGTGTTGGGTTAGTTTCTACTGTATATAGCAAAGTGATGCAGTTATACATTATATATATGTATATACACACACATACATTCTTTTTCATATTCTTTTCCATTATGGTTTATTACAGGATATTGAATATAGTTCCCTGTACTGTCCACTTGGATCTTGTGGACAGATGCAAACTATATAGAATAGTTTGCATCTGCTAATCATTCCCAAACTCTCAATCCTCTCTTCCACCTCTCCTGCCCCTTGGCAGCCACCAGCCTGTTATCTGTGTCTGTGACTTTAATACTCTTGATGTAGTGGTAATTTTTTTTAATTGGACATTTCCATTATATGAGATTGTCACTACATTTTTTGCTTCGTCTTCTTTGTGTAAAGAACCCAAGCTTCTTACATGGATACAAGTAAAAATTTGGCCTTGTTAAAGGGAGAAAGATAATTGGTTGAATGATGGGAGATGAGGAGAACTGTGCTTGCTTTTAGGCTAAAAAAAGAAATTATTTTTCTCTGTACCATGGAGAAACATGGCCCAGAAAACTGAATGGCATGCAGCTGTTTTTTTGTTTTTTTTTGTAGGTTTGCAGTTGCTTCCAGCATGGGGTTTTGCTTGTATCAAAGAACAAGTGGGTTGTGATGACCTCAATATATCCAAGAGGATAAAGCTTGAAACTGTAGGAGCTGATGTTCCTAAAACCCCGGAGTGAGAGTGTACTTTTATTCAGCTTTTTCTCTTCAGTGAAATTTGAAAAGCACTTGTTATAGAAAGCAGAACTTTTACTTGATCTTTTGTGGCAAAGTTAAGGAATAGTAGGCTGTTTTAGATGTTGGCTGTTAAAATTGTTGTATGTGTCAAGGGTGACACCATGCACTTTTGATACAAAGTCAGCTAAGCTCTCACTTTTTAAAAAAATTTAGAACTGGAAAATTAATAAATCTTTATAAAATACTACTTATTTGTATCTCTGGGTTAGAGCATGACTTTTAGCAATAGTATGGAGGTTGATAAAAGTGAAAGTGAAAGTGAAGTTGCTTAGTCGTGTCCGATTCTTTGTGACCCCATGGACTGTAGCCTACCAGGCTCCTCCCTCCATGGGATTCTCCAGGGAAGAATACTGGAATGGGTTGCCATTTCCTTCTCCAGGGGATCTTCCTGACCCAGGGATCGAACCCTGGTCTCCTGCATTCCAGGCAGACACTTTAACCTCTGAGCCACCAGGGAGGTTACCTCTTATTGCCATCACTCAACTGAAGAATAAATATATAGGTTCATGTTTTAAATATACAGATTCCTCTATATGTTTAAATATTTAGCCTTTAAATGCATGTTCCTATAAGCCTTATTTTAAAGAGGATTCCTGACTACATTTTTGTGTTTATTTTTTTAAAATATTGACAGTAATGGTTGATTTTACTTCTGATGTTCAAGTTAAGAAATAAAATACAGTGTGTGTGTAGGTCTTTGTGTGCGTGTGTGTTTCCAGGTCCCACTCCCTTGAAGGGGGATAATTAACACTCCAAAGCATAGTGGCTAGAGGTGAGCACTAAGATTTATTACTTCAGTTTCAAAGCTCCATTTTTTGTCACCTGCAGAACAGTCCCCAGTAGATGCGAGGATGACAGTGGTGTAGCGCGTGGCCTTGACAACTGCAGAGTGATGCTGAAGAATCAACCAAACAGCACCACGAAAGACTATAAAAGTTTAGCTTTTCCAAAACAATGTCCGCATTGTTCTTCTTTCTCCTCTGATAGCTAGCTGTCCTTCCCTAGGGTTGACTGTCCTGCATTTTCCCCCCAGGAGACACCAGTAAGACCAACTAAACTCTGTTGCTCTGGAGTAAAATTCCTACAGGGCTTGTTTTTCCTGTTTGTGACCTCCAACATTTCAGCAGCCCTTAGGGAACTCCTGTTCTCTCTTTTCCATCAATGTTTCCTCCACTGTTAATACAATCGTGTAGTTAATCATTCCCTAATCTCTACATGTAGTATCTGAAAAAATTTATTTCTATCTTATGGAGCAATACATGAATGTAATCTCCTTGTTTAAAAAGGAGGTTAGGTGTATAGATAGAGATAGTTGCTCAGAGACCTCAGTTGGTATGAGTTCTGTCAGTCCCTTCCTTGGGCACGTGTAGATAGAGTTGTGTAGATAGAGTTGTGTAGACTGGCAGTCCTCTGGCTTTTGCTTGCATCAGAGGGCGTGGACAGCTATGTGTTGCTGAATCCAGATGGCTGATTCAGTCCTTCTGGGGGAAGGTCTGAGAACTTGCATTTTGAGCCAGTTCCCAGGTTCAGGTACCACAACTTGGGAAACTTGAAGAGTTGATTGGTGCGTGTTTGTGCTCACCTATTAAAAGAGCAAATGCTCTAGGACTTCCCTGGTGGTCCATTGGATAGAAGACTCCACTCTGCCAATGCAGGGAGCATGGGTTCAAGCCCACGTCAGGCAACTAAGATTCCACGTGCTCTGTATGCCATGGGGCACAGTCAAAAGATAAAATGTAAACATATAAATACAACAATAGTGCATTTAAAATTTTAATTTAATTTAAAAATTAAAAAAACAAAAAAGCAAACATTAATCAATACCATACATGGTTCTGTATTTTTTATCAGCTCTGGGTTGTGGGCAGCTTTCTAAATTGGTGCATATTGATCATTTCATTCTTAGCTGCTGCATAATGTTCCAGAGAATAAATATGCCTTAGTTTGACTTCTGTTAATGGGCACTTTGATTCATTATATTAATAGACTGACTTGGTAACTCAGCTGGTACAGAATCCACCTGCAATGCAGGAGACCCCAGTTTGATTCCTGGGTTGGGAAGATCCCCTGGAGGAGGGTATGGCAACCCACTCTAATATTCTTGTCTGGAGAATCCCCATGGATAGAGGAGCCTGGCGGGGTACAGTCCATGGGGTCACAAAGAGTCGGACACAGCTGAGAGACTAGGCACACATATTAATAGTATTTTTTTAAAAAAGCTATAATAAACAGATGCTGCACTGAGCATCTTTTTATTTTAATTCCTGTTTCATGTAAGCTGTTTTGTCTAGGGTAACATGAAGAAGTGAAATTGCTGAGCACGTATCTTTTTTATGTTATTTTTGTTCTAAGAGATGATGTCTCCCTGACTTTTGGCCATATTTACCACATTAATGCCCAGCATTGGGTAGTTTGTTTTAATTCTTCCAATCTAGGGCTAAGCCAAGTTGCCAGGAAAACTATAAAAGAGTGCTGACTGGGCTCTTTACAAATTCAACCTGAAATGAGCTTCCGGCTGCTGGGCAGTCTTTTTTCAGTTTTTGTGGACTTCCTAAAACAGTGATATTCAACTGTTTTTCCCTCCTCAACACCCTTGACGGATCAGCATTGTCCTCAGTAACAGTGGCTCATGTAGTTTCTAGAGAGTTTAGGTCCAAATGTCTCTTTTAGGTAAAGTCATCATTAGACTCGTCTTGGATACTCTCTCCCCTGCCCCTTCAGACTCTCTTTTTATAACCAGATGCAACATTCCTTGTGCACCAGTTATCTCTCTTTTTCTGTTCTCTCCTAGGCAGTGATATGTGCTAAATGAGTTGGGAGGCATTAGGGGGGCTGTGGTCATAGGTAAGTGCAGGCTAAGTGGGTGTTCCATCCTAGAACTAACATTCCTAATACTTGGGATTTCATGGCAGTGAAAGTTGATCAGTTGTGTCCAACTCTTTGTGACCCCATGGGCTATACAGTCCATGGAATTCTTCTAGCCAGAATATTAGAGTGGGTAGCTGTTCCCTTCTCCAGGGAATCTTCCGAACCCAGGGATCGAACCAAGGTCTCCTGCATTGCAGGCGGATTCTTTACCAGCTGAGCCACCAGGGAAGCCCTGGATATGCGGGTTTGATCCCTGGGTCGGGAAGATCCCCTGGAGAAGGAAGTGGCAACCCACTCTAGTATTCTTGCCTGGGAAATCCCATGGACAGAGGAGCCTGGTGGGCTATAGCCCATGGGGTTGCAAAAGAGTCAGACATGACTTAGCCACTAAACAACAACAACAAAATTAAAATTGGGGTTGGGGAGCTCACACTGGGTCCCCGTGTCCTTGTTTTGCCAAGTCATTAAAAGCAACAAACACAAAGCCATCATTTCTAAAATTAAAATACGAGATTTTTTTTTAACATTGCTCTTCCTCCTCGAGAATCAGAAAGGATACCTCAAAATAAGGGTTATTACTTTTAAGTTAATAAAATTTCAAGAAAATTTCTTCTCTCTTTTGCCTCAGACAAGTGAAAATTGATGATTTAGTCTGGAGTCATAGTGTGTAAAGGAAACTGGTCATTTCTTGAATGAAAGATTTTATGTCTGCACTAGGTGTTTTTGGGCTTCCCAGGGGACACTAGTGGTAAAGAACCCACCTGCCAGTGCAGGTAGATGTAAGAGCTTCAGGTTTGATCCCTGTGTCAAGAAGATCCCCTGGAGGAGGGCATGGCAACCCACTCCAGTATTCTTGCATGGAGAATCCCCATGGACAGAGGAGTCCATAGGGTCGCACAGAGTCAGATCCACCTGAAGCGACTTAGCATGTGTGCATGCCAGGCTTTACTGGTCTGTCAGACTGTCAGTCCACATTGCTGGCGTGGACTTCTGCGGGTGGAGTGGTCCTGTCATGCCAGGCACTGAGCGAGTCCTGGAGAAAAAGAAGCAGAGGAAGGACTTCTTACATTTCAGCAGCTCCCTTACAGCCTGGCTTCTGGAGCACACAGATGGCTTTCCCAGGAAGATGTGTTCAAACTTTCATGGCGACAGCTGCCACGCATGCCTAGGATCACCCGCCATCAAAATCTTTCACTTCTGGCCCCAGGCCGGATTTAAACAAGGTCACTATTATATCTTTAGCTCCTTGGGAGGATCAGCTCTTCGTGGAAAGAAAATCCTTTCAGTCATTAAGAAAACCTGGGCGTCTGTTACCTGCTATAATGCCTCCGCTCCTTTGGGATGTGAAGACACTCTAATGAGTGACGACAAAATTTGTGCTGATTTTACCCTGAGAGCGTCCCAGGTACAGGGCAGCCTCCTCCAGGGGTACTCGAGCTGAGCTTGAGACAGCTGTGCATCTTGCGGAATCTTACTTTGTGTGTGGAAACCAATTAAAAAATAACCCACAGAGTAACTTATTACAATGTTAATTCTTTCCAAATAGCCAAGATCTAAGAGGCTTATTAGATTTTAGATACAGTGCTTTATTAAAATTTTGTTTTCTGTTACAGCTTATTGGATGAGGTACTTGAGGGGATTGAGATGACATCAAAAAAATGGAAAACAGTTAGATTTGATTAAAATGGGCACTGCTGCTGCTAAGTCACTTCAGTCGTGTCCGACTCTGTGTGACCCCATAGACGGCAGCCCACTAGGCTCCCCCATCCCTGGGAGTCTCCAGGCAAGAATACTGGAGTGGGTTGCCATTTCCTTCTCCAATGCATGAAAGAGAAAAGTGAAAGTGAAGTATTAAAATGGGCACTGCTGCTGCTAAGTCACTTCAGTCGTGTCCGACTCTGTGTGACCCCATAGACGGCAGCCCACTAGGCTCCCCCATCCCTGGGATTCTCCAGGCAAGAATACTGG
The DNA here is from genome assembly GCA_006410675.1 of Oreotragus oreotragus. Taxonomy (NCBI): domain Eukaryota; kingdom Metazoa; phylum Chordata; class Mammalia; order Artiodactyla; family Bovidae; genus Oreotragus; species Oreotragus oreotragus. Next base: position 70,575 of record SJYX01002541.1, read on the forward strand.
AGTGGGTTGCCATTTCCTTCTCCAGTGCATGAAAGAGAAAAGTGAAAGTGAAGTCGCTCAGTCTGTCCGACTGTTAGCGACCCCATGGACTGCAGCCCACCAGGCTACTCCGTCCATTGGATTTTCCAGGCAGGAGTACTGGGGTGGGGTGCCATTGCCCTCCCCGAAACACCTGAAATAGACACTGAATATACCATGTAAAAAGGGACAGACCAGTGCCTGCCTGACCCAAGGAACCAGTCGTGGACACTCCCTTTCTGGATTTATTCCAGTGAACCTGATAGAATGTTTGGGAACTTCGCTGGTGATCCAATGGCTAAGACGCCACGTGCCCAGTGCAGGGGGCCTGGGTTTGATTCCTGGTTGGGGAACTGGATATCACATGCCATAAGAGTCTGCATGCCACAATGAAGATGCTGCACGCTGCAACTGAGACCCAGTGCAGCCACATAAATACATGAATAAATACGTATATATTTTTAAAGAGTGTTTTGGGGGAATTCACTGGTAGTCCAGTGGTTAAGACTCCACGCATTCACTGCTGAGGGCTAAGGTTCAATCCCTGGTCAGGGAGCTAAGATCCCGTAAGCCAAATGGTGCGGCCAAAAAAAAAAAAAAAAAAAAAAAGAGTGTTTTTGAAGGAAGAAAGGTGGGCTCTGAGTGGTGTGTGCTTCCCATGAACTTCCCCAAGAAGCCCGCTATTCTGAAACCTGGTAAGTATTTAAGGAGAGGCATCTAGTGCCCTTTCAGGCACTGGAGGGCTTGCTGCAGTTGCCATGGAGACTTGACAGGTGCTGGTCTCAGCTGTGTGACTAGACACTCAGGCGCTTCAGGAAGGGGAGTAGGAGCCAAAGGTCATTTATCCTCAGTCAGCTTGAAGAGCCCTGTTGGTTCGGGTGAGTATTGATCAATTTCTCTGCAGTTTCCCGTATTGTAAAATGTTATTTTTAACTATTAAGTATTTTTTTAAAGTACTGTATTACTTTAGTCAGAATTGGTTTTCTGTTGCAAAATCCTAGTTTTGTGTATTGGTAAAACTAAGATGTAAATTGCTAATTGTTTGAAATATTCTTCCTAGTAGATAAAAAAGCAAAACATTATGATATACATTTGCCTGACAAGGATTACTTTCATTGGTAGAAGCATGACTACCCTGGTTTGGTTCTGACTATACTTTGCTTTTTTTTTAAAAGTGGATTACAAAATTTGTCATATGTAATTTAAATTTTGGAATCTTTTACATGGATTTCACCTTACAGATTGACCAACATGTGAACTAACCGTGGCTTTTGCGATTGTTCAGAAATGTAATCTTTATATTTCGTGAGTGTTATGGGATTGTAAATAACAGTTTTTGAAAAGCGTCTTGCTTCTTTTTGTCTGCTCTGGTGTTTGATACGGGGGAATGTGCTGGAATCTTCTCTGGGGCTCTGTGCTGGGTCAGGTTTTCTCTAGTTGCAGCGGGCAGGGGCTGCTCTCTCACTGCAGTGCGCAGGCTTCTCTTTGCGCTGTCATCCTTGTCACGGAGCACAGGCGCTGGGCCTACGGGTTTCAGCTCAGGCTTAGTTGCACCAAAGCATATCGGATCTTAGTCCCTGGGCCAGGGATAGAACCCATGTCCTCTGCACTGGCAGGCAGATTCTTAACAACTCGACCACCGGGGAAGTCCCTAGAATCTTAATAGACATGCTTTTGAAAATTGAACTATCCAGGTTTTTTAATGTTTCTACTTTCTCGGTTCCCAGAGTAGGCTTATGTGATACCTATATGTTCTAGAATTAATAATTCCTAGTTGATTGGTACCATGTCCTCTGCACTGGCAGGCAGATTCTTAACAACTCGACCACCGGGGAAGTCCCTAGAATCTTAATAGACATGCTTTTGAAAATTGAACTATCCAGGTTTTTTAATGTTTCTACTTTCTTGGTTCCCAGAGTAGGCTTATGTGATACCTATATGTTCTAGAATTAATAATTCCTAGTTGATTGGTCAATTATTTGTCTTTAAAGTGGTGGACATTGTGCTAATTATGAAGCTTAACACACACACACACACACACACACACACGAAATGATGCTAATTATGAAGCTTAACACACACACACAAGAAATGATGCTAATTATGAAGCTTAACATATACACATACACGAAATGATGCTAATTATCAAGCTTAACACACACACACACACGAAATGATGCTAATTATCACGCATAACACACACACACACGCACACGCACGCATGCACACACACGAAATGAATCCCTGGCTCTGGCACCTGAGGAAGCTATAGTCAGGTGGGGGAGGCCAGCTTATTAATTAACTACAATAAATTCTCTGGAGTGAGACTACTTGCAATTGGCCTAGAACATGTTTATGGGTGGCCTTTTGCTAAGTTTTCATGAGTTCTGATCAAAGAGAAAATATTTGTTTGGAAGGAGTCAGATTTTTAAATTGGGGCTGTATGTAAGTATATAAGTGAATATGGGGGTTGTCTCCCCAGTCCCAGAGCCTCTTTTGGGATTTATAGTGACAGGGGCAATAGAGATGGCTTGATTTGGTGTCCTCACGTTAGGGCTTAGACCCTCCCATTTGGGGCACACCTTCTCCTGAAGTTTGGCTTCAGTGAGGAGAAGGAAAGTGGCTGAGATGATTTCCCCTCTTCTGAATGTTTCACATAAACTGGTAGGTTGATCTCATTTAGTCTTTCAACAGCTGTCTTAGCCATTTGTAGTAATTTACAAGGGGAAGATGTGAATGTTCAAAAACTGGGTGGATTCTTCCTAGGTCTGATGGTTTCTGATTGTGGGATCTAGATGCAGACCCAGATGGCTCTGATTCCTGAGTTCAAGCTGTGTGACCGCCCCCATCAGCTGCTGGAATCCAGTGCAGCTGACTCAGGGAGGGGGATGTTCTGTTGCTTCCGAGACCACCTGCTCTACTGACTCCCCTAGTGAAGATGCAGACATGATATTTCTGTCAATTATTCATCTTTCCTTACTCTCTTCTGATGGAGTTATTGGGGAAGGTATAGGGGTGCAGCATTCCTTGGGCTTCCCAGATGGCTCAATGGTAGAGTTTGCCTGTAGTGCAGGAGCTGTGGGTTTGATTCCTGAGTCGGGAAGATCCCCTGGAAAGGAAATAGCAAACCATTGCAGTATTCTTGCCTGGGGAATCCCATGGATAGAGGAACCTGGTGGCTGTAGTCCACGATGTCGCAAAGAGTCAGACATGACTTAGTGACTAAACAACACAGGGAAGGGAAGGGTTGGATTCTGCCCACATCCAATCTGATTGTGCTCTCCCCCACTTTCTCTGACTCACTCCATTTTTCAAATCGTGGTCTCAGCTAGAACTGGTTTCTCCATGGATAATCAAGTCTTTATTACTGAGGACCAGCCAAACCCTAACTAAAGTCCAATAGAATTACTCTGTAGCTTGTTCTGTACACCGGTGTGGGATGGGTGAGAATCACCGACCTGATCTGTGCCTTGGAGAGCTTATTGGGTGCAGGCCTGTGAGCCTTAACTACAATATAAGACAAAGGAAGCTCTGTGTTAAAGAGTGACCTGTGTAATTTGAACTGAGGGGAAAAGTAAGTAATTCTGGTGAGGGGACAGTCCAGTGCACTTTCATAAAAGATAAGCCACCTTCACTGGATCTCAAATTTGAGAATTTTGATAGTCAGAGCTAGGAAAGAACATTTCAGATAAAAGTGGTATGGAGATTGCTTTAGGATTTATTGCTGCATAACATAATATTCCAAACTTGTTCAGCCGCTAAACTGTGTCTGACTCTTTACGACCCTCTGCACTGCAGCATGCCAGACTTCCCTGTCCTTCGTCATCACCCGGAGCTTGCTCAGATTCATCCCCTCTATTGAATAGGGGATGCTTTCCAGCCGTCTCATCCTCTGTCGTCCCCTCCTCCTCCTGCCCTCAGTCTTTCCCAGCATCAGGGTCTTTTCCAATGAGTTGGCGCGTCGCATCAAGTGGCCAAAGGATTGGAGCTTCAGCATCAGTCCTTCCAGTGAATATTCGGGGTTGGTTTCCTTTAGTATTGGCTGGTATGATCTCCTTGCTATCCAAGGGACTCTCGAGAGTTCCAGAATTTAACAGTTTTAAAAAAAAGCCCAAACATTTGTTTTCTCGTACAGTTTCTGAAGGTTGGGAATCTGAGACTGGCTAGCTACATGGTTCTGGCTCAGGGCTTCCCATGAGGTGGCAGTAAAAGTGTTGGGTGGGGCTTCAGTCATCTCAAAGTTGACTTTGGGTTTGAATGAGAAGAAAAGTGAAAATATATGGTGTTTAAAACAGTAGTGCAGAAGAAGTATGAAGGATTCATTCATGTTTTGGAATTATCTTTGTCCTAGTAGAAAATAAGCCATAAATATTCAAGAGGGCCAAAAATGTCTTGTCAACTTTGACAATATCCACATATACAAGTCTTTGAGAGGAGGTGTCAGTTCCTTACTGCATGGGCATCCCTGTAAGACTACCTGTGACATTATTCCCTGAGAGTGAAGAATACTAGAGAGAATGCAGGAGCAGTGTTCTATAGTTCATGCAGACCATCCCTGGTACCATGTGGGTACCATCCAGCCATCCTTGGCCACCATCTTGAAAACCATCTTGTGGCTTTTGGAAGAGATGGCCTGGGGAGTAACAGGTGTGGAAAAGGTGCTGAGCATCTGCCATTGGAACCTATTGGGGCAGAGGTGATGTCTAGGAGGTGAAATTGACATCAGTGCTGTGTGAGCTCAGAGGGGTATGAATGGGATGTGAAATTAACCTTCAGACAGCTTAGACTTGTGGGAAGTTACATTTTATACATAACTGTGCTCCCAGGTGGAAAGCAGTGTACATACAGAGCTGTAGATCACATGTGTGAGAGTTCAGAGGTTACTGCCAGTTAGGGAGCTGAGTCAGATTTGTGCATGCATATATACGCACACTGTGTGTCGTCCCTGTAAATGCTTCTCTTGGCTTATTCCTCCTGCCAGGATGAAAGAATTTGAAACAAATACTGGATTTTGAGGTTCAGTTTGAAGTGTCCTCACTAGTTAGTGTGATGGTGTTGAACCCTCCACTTTTTTTCTTTTTTTGTATCTTTTGGAAATAGAAGGTGTGGAAGTGTTAGTTTCCTAGAGGGCAGAGCAGCTAACCATTAATTAATGTGGGATTGTGTAGTGTTTGTTACCATATGTAACCAATTCAGATAAAGATAGAGTAAGTGCAGGAGGTGTGTGTGTCAGTGTGTGTGGTGTATATCTAAGTGGGTGGCAGTGTTTAGATGTCCTGCACTGTGGGTATTTTCTGTAGGCACTGGGGAAGCCATGGTCATTGTTACTTACAATGGATTACTTTCCAGAGCTTCCTTAATCTCTTTCAGGCCATTAAAAGCTTCGTGACTAATGAGTAAACCCACTAAATACTACCCTCCGTCTGAAAAAGGAGTTCATGTTCCTGGAAAAAGAGAAAAGCTGTTTTCTGTTGTTAACCAGGTGGAGCAGGGTGTTCCCAGGGGCTCAGGTTATATTAAGCACTTGGTGAGTAAGAGATGATGTGATTCTGGAGACAATTAGAATGTTAAGTAATTAGAATTTTACCTCACTTTAATTAAAAGTGTCTAACCCGTCTGGCCAAGCATCCAGGCAAAGTACTGTACTTCTCCTCTTGAGCCTGGCTCCATTCCTACTTTGGCTTGACCTCAGGATGGCCCGGACGAGGGCTCACGTTTTCAACACTAAACAAAGAAAAAACACTTGCAGGGGCCATCCAACCAGTGTGTGTGTGCCGCAGCTGGGCTAGTGCTGACCAAATCTCCAGGGCCTTCTCATAAAACAAAGGCATGTTTTGTTGCGTTGAGGGTATAAATAGGCTTCCTTTCTTTTCCTTTCTCTAGGCAGATATAAAATTGGAATTGCTTAATGGTCACATACAGCCAGCTCACTGTGCTGGCTGTGTGCTTCTTTCCTGGGGTGGAACAGTGGAGAAAGTGTGGGTCCAGTGAGAAGACTGGGAGTCAGAAGAGCTGGCCTGAGGGACCTGCTGGGGTAAATTTGTGGGCCAAGCATGCACTCTTAAACTTAAGGCTCTTGGGTCATTGTAAAAGCTCTATATTTAACCTACCTGGAAGCTTGAGAGTATGGGAAATAAAAGCCCACCGACCCAAACCTAAAGAATGGACTTGGAGACACCGGGTGCAGCCAGAAGGCAGGCTCTAATGACGGCCTTGCAAGATCGGGTTTCTGGTGGACAGGCACACCCAGAGTCGGTATAGCAAGCAATTTATCCCCTAACACTCAAGTCCCTCCCCCAGTTTCTCATTGGCTAAGTACTATGGGGTGAACTATCTTCCCAGGTGGCTCAATGGTAGAGTGTTTGTTTCCTCCCTCTTTATGGGCAGGCCCTTCCCTAACATCTTGTTTCCTCCTTTCCTGCGGACATATTCGTGTTCTTATGTTTTGAATTCACCAATAAAATCAGCCTGCGTGAAAATCCTAGGCATCCCATTCTCCATCTGTTTGCCCAGACTTTCCATTTTTGTAACCCTTACAGCTGCTACATCAGCCAGCTGTCACTCAAAGCTAGCTAACCTTGAAAATGGACCACTTTAAATTTTTATTTCTTACAAGAGGATAGAAAAAAAGCCACGTATTAAGTGTGTTTTGTAAGCCATGAGGCACTATCCAAGTGTAAACTGCTCTTTACTGTTGCTTGTTAATAGTTGTACTGAACTTTCCCCCCAGTGGAAACCCTTAGCTCTGCCCTTTAAGTTACATTATGTCCAACAGTGTGTAATTATTAACCATTTTAATCTAGATCACATACTATACAGTTTTTTGATAGCATGAATGTTTTATAATTTTACATGTTCTAAAGTTTGCATGTCTGAAACTGCAAAAAAAAAATGCATATGTGTAAGTGCATTTGGGTACAGGGTTTCTTTTAGGGATGATGAAATGTTCTAACAGTAGATTGTGGTGAGAGTTTCATAGCTCTGTGTAGATTAAAAACTACTGAATTTCCCCCCTTTACAAGATGGATTATTTGGTGTGTGAATATTGTCTAAGTAAAGCTGCCATTAAAAAATAAAGCAAAACACTGTCCTAAATGTTATCTACAAAAATCCCATCACTGCTGCCTCCCCACTAGTCTCTTGGATGTAGAGGCTGTTCAGTGCATATAGGTGACTCAGGGTTGAATACTGTAAGTGAAATAATCTGAATAAACATAGATAAATGAATGTGGAAGCAGGGGCTGCAGTGGTGGGGATAAAACAACAGGGGGCTGTGCAGTGATGGGTAGGGACTCCTAGGGCGGGGCTGGTATGGAGTTGAGGCAGGCTTTTGTAGACTAAAAAGATGCACAATGTGAGAGTTGCGAGTTAAGTTTTGTTTGGGGCGATACGAGGACTGCAGCCTGGAGTCAGTACCTCAGAGAATTCTGAGAGACTGTTCCAAAGAGGCAGTGGGGGCAGGCCAGTATATGATTTTGCTGAAGGAGGAGTTCAGTGCAATCAAGCCTCATTTTACAGAAGGTTTTCTGCTAGTCACGAGGAGCTGCTGTCACCAAGAAGGGATTTAGTGCTTTTCTAAATATGTTGGGAAGATCCCCTGGAGAGGGAAATGGCAACCCACTCCAGTATTCTTACCTAAAAAATCGGGTCCATGGGGTTGCAAAGAGTCAGACATTACTGAGTGATTTCACTGTTTCCACTACTTATAGATATGAGGAGGTGTAAGGATTGGGATCGTGAAATCAGTTCCTGAAAATATCTGTCTAAAGACTTGTTCCATCAGTTTCCTTGGAGCACAGAGTGCCTCACTTTGCAGCCTGAACTCCCTTTGAGGCATGTCGCAGGTCGCAGGCGCATGGCAAATGTGCTTGGTGGTGGTGATGTTCAGACTCTGGCAAATGCTCCTGGCAGGAGCATTTTCTAGTTGACATTTTGGTGGTGGATATTTGCCAAGGTGGTGCGGGAGGAAGAAGATGCATCGCATCAGGTGAGGAGCTGCGTGGGAGGGGCCATGGATGGCCTTGGGTGAATGTCACCTGTGAGTCTCCTGTTTCACCCTTGGGAATGCTAGTATTTCACGGTCCAGATTCTGGGTACCTTTGCCTTCTAAATCTGGAAGCCAAGTGGTGACAGAGCAGGCTGAAGGCAGAAGAGGACTGACCACCACATCTTGGGAAGTTGGGGGAAGGGAGATGTGCTGAGTCACAAGTTCCTAATCTTTACAGTGTCCTTGAGCAGCCAGGTGAAGAACCCTTTCAGGTCCTCTGATGAACAAAAGCCAAGAAACGAGGTGAGGCCAGAAGGCAGAAGCCAGGCCTCCATCTGGGGCAGGAACCAAGATCTGGTTATGAGCTTCGAGACTGTGTGTTCAGTGGCCTTGTGGGGTTCATCTTTAGCTCTTTCATTTGGGTATCTTTATTTATTCATTTGGCTGTGTTACGGTTAGTTGTTTGGTCTTGTAGCACACAGGGTCTTCGTTATGGGATCTTTCATTCTTGCACACGGATGCTCTAGTTATGGCTCATGGGCTTAGTTGCTCCGAGGTGTGTGGGATCTTAGTTCCCTGATCAGGGGTCAAACTTGCGTCCCCTGCATTGCAAGGTGGATTCCTAACCTCTGGACCACCAGGGAAGTCCCTATTCCTTTTGGTCAATCGTTACGAGGAGCATATTTACCGTTCCCTAGTTGCAGTACTCCTGTACAGAGGAGAAGGTATTGAATGCCTTTTCAGATGGACAGTTGCAAAGCAGAAACCACTCTGCGTTCTTCTCCAGCAGGACTGAAGCCGACTGCTCAATCTTAGGAAACTGTGTTTTCCTCTTCAAAGGCAATTTGCATTATCTTCCTGTTGGGTTTTATGCTGTAAGGATTGAGGAAAGATTGTGTCAGTTTTTATATCTTATTGTCAGTCTCCTGGTTAACATAGTCTTCTACTTAGAAATATTTAAATTCTAAAGGACCAGACAGGTCCCTCCCTCAGACAATATGAACTAGCGTCATAATTTACTCATGACTCCTGAGAGTCCTGCCTATGAGGGCTTCTCACGAGCTTATTTATGTACTTAATGTTAAAGACAAAAGATTTCAAACAGTACAAAGGGATATACAGTTAAATTAAAACTCTCACCTTCGACCCTGGTGGCTCAGATGGATAAAGAATCTGCTGCCTGCAACGCAGGAGAACCGGGTTCGATCCCTGGGTCGGGAAGATGCCCTGGAGAAGGAAACGACAGCCCACTCCAGTATTCTTGCCTGGAGAACTCTATGGGCAGAGGAGCCTGGAGGGCCATAATTGATGGGTTAGCAAAGAGTCGGACAGGACTGAGCGACTAACACTTTCACCTTCGACCCATTTCTCAGAGACAGCTATCTTGATCAGGCTCCTTGGATGTCCTTCGAGAAATGTCCATGCAAGCGATGTGTATAAAAAATCCAAGTTGGGGGACTTCCCTGGTGGTCCAGCGGTCAAGACTCTATGCTTCTATCGGGGGACAGGTTCAGTCCCTGGTCAGGAAACTAAGATCCCACATGCCACACAGACAAAATAAAGAAATCCAAATTGGAACACGTCATACGGATTAGTGTACACTCTGGTTAGTCTGACCGTAAATGCGCTCTGCTGTGCCAAGTCACTTCAGGTGTGTCCAACTGTTTGTGACCCCATGGACTGTAGCTCACCAGGCTCCTCTGTCCATGGGATTCTCCAGGCAAGAATACTGGAGTGGGTTGCCATATCCCTTCTCCAGGGGATCTTCCCGACCCAGGGATTGAACCTGGATCTCCTGCATTGCAGTGGGTTCTTTATCACTGAGCCACCAGGGAAGCCTCATTGTGGTATANGGACTGTAGCTCACCAGGCTCCTCTGTCCATGGGATTCTCCAGGCAAGAATACTGGAGTGGGTTGCCATATCCCTTCTCCAGGGGATCTTCCCGACCCAGGGATTGAACCTGGATCTCCTGCATTGCAGTGGGTTCTTTATCACTGAGCCACCAGGGAAGCCTCATTGTGGTATAACTCATAATAAATAATAATAGATAATTTACCTTAAAATTCACTAGCTTTAGGTGTATCGTTCCGTGACTTTTAGTAAACTTAGAGTTGTGCAACTATCACCACAACTCAATTTTAGAACCTTCTCATCTGCTCTCTCTATTTGCAGTCCCTCCACATTCCCACCCCCAGGCAACCGCTAATCTACTTTCTGTCTCTGTAGATTGATTGTATTCTTTTTAATTGCAACCAGCGGTCCATTTTGTGGAAGTACGAAAATGTGTTTACTGTCTTCTATCCAAGCAAATTTAGTTTTTTGCTGATGTTTTATTTTGCTGCCTTCCTGCTTCCTTTTTAAAAAACATTTAACAAGATTGAGTATTTGCCTTTGAGTCAAACTTGGTAAGAATGATAAGGGAATTTTAGCGAGGGTTGTGTGTGGATTTTCCAGTCTCTAGCATTAGGACTGGAAGAATTTTAGGGCCTGGGTAATATCTGCATTTGAATAAAACTGCCTGAGGTTGTCCTTGATTAGGTGGAAGCCCAAGTATTTATGAATGTGGGGAAGTGGAACGAAGAATTTACATGTCATTGGGGCTAAGTGAAATTTATTATTTCAACTTTTATTTTACTTTCTAACTCAGAGGATTCCTGGAGTTGCTGAGTGTTCAGTAGTATGTCACAGGATATATTTTTCACACCAAATGTTGGGAGTTATTATTGGGTGTAGATTCTGATCAGCTCTCTGTCTCTCTCTCTTTTTTTTTTTTAAGTAGAACAAAATACTAAAATGCCTTGCATGTTGTAATGGTAAACACTGTTTTCTGAAAAGTCAGTTTTAATTGTAAATTGTGTGTGTATGTGGGGTTTTCTCTGAGATCTCAGATGGGAAAGAATCTGCCTGCAAAGTGGGAGACCTGGGTTCGATACCTGGGTTAGGAAGATCCCCTGAAGAAGGGAATGGCTACCTTCTCTAGTGTTCCGTATTAGAGAATCCCATAGAGGAGAATTCCATAGAGGAGCCTGGCAGGCTACAGTCCATGGAGTCACAAAGAGTAAGACATGAATAAGCGACTAAACATGCAGAGCACATGTGTGCTGTAATTAACACAACAGACTTCTCGTCCTCAGAATAATAGTTTCATAATGATGAAGAGAAACAGGACAGTCATGCTGAGTAGAAATTGGGCCAATTGGGCAACTTATTTTCCCTGTAGTGCATGCCTGTGCGCTCAGTCGTGTCTGATTCTTTGCGACCCAATGGACTGTAGCCCACCAGGCTCCTCTGTCCATAGAGTTTTTCAGGCAAGAATACGTGTGGGTTGCCATTTCCTCCTCCAGGGGATCTTCCCGACCCAGGGATCAAACCCTTCCGTCTCCCGCGTTAGCTGGCAGTTCTTTACCACTGGCACCACAGGGGAGCCATTTTGACATCTCAGACGTCTGCTTTGCTGATCCTTCCTCAGCATCTCAATATGAAGCTTTCTTCTTGGCCCTGCTCCTTTGTTGTGACCCTCTCTAGGTTATCTTGCCCAGGACCATGGCTGTAATTACCATTCAGTCACTGACTCTTACAACTACAACCGCTTCCCCCTTCAGCGATTTCCAGAAGGCACTCTGAATGTGAGTGGGAACAAAAATAACTAAAGTCTTGGGGAAAAGTCTGGGGGAACTTATGGGTAAACTACTTTCATCCTGGAGCTCTCAAATTTTTTTTCTTTTTTTAGCCCTTGGATTGAGTGATAATTTATTTTGAATGGTGAAAACAGTTGAAACGTGTTAAAGTGGTTCATCTTTTCCTTAATGAAGCATGAAATCAGATACTTATTTTCCATCTTTTAGTTGAGACTGTAGAGCTTCTCAGGTGGCGCTAGTGGTAAAGAAAACGCCTGCTGGTGCAGGAGAAGGGCATGGCAGCCCGCTCCAGTATTCTTCCCTGGAGAATCCCTTGGACAGAGGAGCCTGGCAGGCTGCAGTCCATAGGGCTGCACAGAGTCAGAAATGACTGAAATGACTTAGCAAGCATGTGTGTGGTGAACTGAAGACTGTCATTGGGAAGAAAATATTCCTGATGGGTTGGATGAAGGGTGACTGCTAACCTTGAGGTTAGGCAAGGTTCAACTAGACATCTCTGCCCCATCCAGCTGGTAGCTCTGCATCTTAAGGTTTAACTGATATCACCGACTGTTACTTCAGTCTACAAGCTTGCAGAATTGTTTCTAGTGTGTTACTTGTGACTTCTAAACTTCATATGGTCCATTCCAGTTTAGAGGGTATCTACAAATCCCTGCTCTGGGCAAAAAGAGGGCTTTGGAGGGAACAGATGTGAAACTGCTAACTGAAGAGATTGGTCACTTTATGGGATGTGATGGGGGTGTATGCAGGGGACTAAGGATCTTCAAGTAAATCAGATCCTAAGGGCATTGGGGAGCCTTTATGGGATTTTATGCTGTGCTGTAGTATGATCTGCTTCCCTTGTGGCTCAGCTGGTGAAGAATCCGCCTTCAATGTGGGAGACCTGGGTTCGATCGCTGGGTTGGGAAGATCCCCTGGAGAAGGGAACAGCTACCCACTCCAGTATGCTGGCCTGGAGAATTCCATGAACTGTACAGTCCGTGGGGTCGCAAAGAGTTGGACATGACTGAGTGACTTTCACTTGTTTTGTGATATGATCTGGCCTTTTCCCAAGCATTNGGGTTGGGAAGATCCCCTGGAGAAGGGAACAGCTACCCACTCCAGTATGCTGGCCTGGAGAATTCCATGAACTGTACAGTCCGTGGGGTCGCAAAGAGTTGGACATGACTGAGTGACTTTCACTTGTTTTGTGATATGATCTGGCCTTTTCCCAAGCATTGAAAAATGAGTTAGAGTTTTTAAAAAGTGGTTCTATCCAGCCTATGATATAGGCTCCATGTGCCTTTCTCTGTCTGTGTCAGTTGCCTTGCCCACTCTTGCCACTCTTATCATCATGTCTTTTCAAACTTGGACAGTGTCTCCAAGCCCCATATTCAGCCCCTGCCTCGTCTTCCTCCCACCACAAGCTCTTGCTTTTTTCACTCAAATCTGAGCCAGTTACATGTGAACCTCTCACCCTCTTAACTTTAAAGATTTATCGCTTTCCCTGTTCAGGTGTGAAGTGTGTGAGTCGACCGTCCTCTTATCCAGGGTAAACATTTAGAAATACAGCAGGGGAATTGGTGTTTCAGAGGAACACAGGATGCTCCTGACTTCTAGCCCTTCCAGTTGTTGATGTCAATGAAGTCAGCTGCGTAGACCCTAGAATGTGGTGAACTGTGATTTTTTGGGGAAACATAAAACAATGCCACCAAAAGCATAAAGATAGAAGACGAGAGCAAAGAAAAGCTACAAGCACTTAGATAACTCGGCCAACAGATTCCAGCATTGACATTTCTGTGGCTGACTTGCTGTTCCCAGTGCCTGGGAGTTTGTTCCTCCTGGGGCTTTAGCTGATTTGGCAAAGCTGGCATGTGAATTTCAATACAAATTTGGTGGATATATAACTTTCAATTTAGGAATGTTTAATTTTAATGTAAAGGATATGCTTTAATTATTTTCGTATTTTATAATTAGACATTTGCTTGATATTTTGTGTTCAGTTGAGATTTTTAAAAATAATAGCAATGATACAAAATTGTCCTTTTTAAGGATTCATGTTTTGAGGTATGAGTGGTGAAGTGAAGAGTTGGTTAATCAGTCGTGTCTGAATCTTTGCAACCCCATGGACTGTGGCCCGCCAGGCTCCTCTGTCCATGGAATTCTCCAGGCAAGAATACAGGAGTTGGTTGGTATGCCCTTCTCCAGGGGATCTTCCTGACTTTGGGATTGAACCTGGGTTTCTTGCATTGCAAGTGGATTTTTTACCAGCTGAGCCCCCAGGGAAGCCCTGAGATATGAGTGGTAGGAACAATTAAGAACTTTTCATCAGTAATAAATTCATGAATTTCTTACTGATGAAAAATGAATTTATTACTGATGAAAAATCCTTAGTGGTCCCTTCCACTCGTACCTCATACGGAGATGAGAATGAGGATATTGCTTATGCATTTTCACTCTTTCAAAAGTAAGTGATGGAATGTATCAACCAAAAATTTACCTGTTAGTTTCAGGACATTCAAGCAGACTTGAAAGGTTTAAAGATTTAAAAGATGCAACAATTTATATATTTCATAGATGAAATATAACATTATAATGAGTGACCGTATTCTGGTAGTATTCTACCCTTCCCACCCAAAAATCAAGATGGAAAAATGGAGAAAGTTAAAAGCATGAAAGGGGTGAAGGAATGAGTGTTTTAAATTTTTTTGCAAATTTTGATGAAAAAAGATAAAACATTCAATGACAAATGATTATCTGTGCATGTGAGATAGAAGAAATGGAATGTACCTGAAATTCACAGTCAGATATTTTACTTACTGAAAACAGAATTTATCATTATAAAGTATGACGTCTTTTCCTTCAGAATATAAAGATGAGTAAAAATCAGAATAAAAGCTAAAGGTAAAAAAAAATTCATTTTATGAATTCTAAAGCTTAATATGTACAAATGAACAGATGTCAAGTAAAATAATAAATGCTGAAATATAGTAGAGTATTATAAATGAGATTACTATTTCTTCTGTTTACATTACTGTTTCTTCTGTTTGTACAAGATGGTCAGTAGAACTGTGGATAGCTGGCAGTTTGTTTAAGATCATCTTTCACATTTACAGCAGATATCTGATTTCATGAACTCCTTTTTAGTGAATGTACAACAACAGCATCCAAAAAATCAAATAGCATAAAGGAGCATAAAGTGAAAAACAAAAACATTCCCGTCTATTTTCTGACCCCTAGTCCCATCTCTGAGACAGAACAGCTGTTAATGATTTAATATTTATCTTTATATTTTATATGATATATCAACATGTGTGTGTACTCACACGTGTGTTTGTTTAGAAATCAGAAATGGGACCTGTATTTGTCAGGTTATAGGCTAAAGGACGGGGAAGGCAATGGCACCCCACCCCAGTACTCTTGCCTGGAAAATCCAATGGACGGAGTAGCCTGGTGGGCTGCAGTCCATGGGATCGCTAACAGTCGGACAGACTGAGCGACTTCACTTTCACTTTTCTCTTTCATGCACTGGAGAAGGAAATGGCAACCCACTCCAGTATTCTTGCCTGGAGAATCCCAGGGATGGGGGAGCCTGGTGGGCTGCCGTCTATGGGGTCACACAGAGTCGGACACGACTGAAGTGACTTAGCAGCAGCAGCAGCAGGCTAAAGGATGACACCTATAATCACCTCAAAATTTAGGGGATTGCACAGTAAATTTTAAAATCTCATATAATGGTCAAGTGTGTGGTGTCTTGGCTGGGTGGTCCTCCTTGGCAGCTTTGTATTAAGCAGAATCTTGGGGACCAAGGCTCCTTCCGTCTGATAGCTTTACTTGTACCTGTAGGGATATGAAAGAGAGAACACCAGAGATCGCACAGGAAGTTTTTCTGGGCCAGGTCTGAAGGTGGCAGGGATCACTTTCACACACATTCTATTAGCCAGTCTCAGTCACATACTCCACATATCTGCAGGGAAGCCTAGGAAATGTAATCTAGCCACATACCCTGGAGGAAGAAGAGATGTGATTTAGTAAACAAACAGAAGTCTCTGCCATAGCAGTTTTTTTTTTTTTTTTTTCATTTTAGCAATGTAATGAGACATGTTTTCGTATTGACATTTACAGCAATCTCACTTTAAAAGTGGAGTCAGACTAGGCTGTTGCATAGCAGTATCCTAATGGACACTGTTTTCTTCCCTTCTTCATAATCAACAGTGCTATAAAGGATAACCTCATGTATGATGTAAGTATAGTAATAGGATAAACTTGTAGAATTGTTGAATTATAAGGTCTGTATTTAACATTTTTGTAGATATTATCAAATACGAGCAAAAAATTTGCAATAGTGTGTCTTCAGTAGTGAGTCAAAGAGCTTCCCTGGGGTCTCAGTGATAAAGAATCCACCTGCTGATGCAGGAGATCACAGGTTCAATCCCTGGTCTGGGAAGAGCCCACATGCTGCTGAGCAACTTTAAGCCCATGAGCCATTTCTGGAGCCCAGGAGTCACAGCTACTGAGCCCATGCGCTGCAACTTTTGAAGCCCATGTGCTCTGAAGCCCATGACAGAGAAGCGACTGCGTGAGCACCGCAACTAGAGAACAGCCCCTGCTTGCGGCAACTAGAGAAAAACCTGCACAGCAGGCAAGACTCAGCACAGCCAAAAACACTGGAAATAAAAGCAAATATAAACAAATGGGATCTAATTAAAATTAAAAGCTTCTACACAACAAAGGAAACTATAAGCAAGGTGAATTTTCACCCTCTGAATGGGAGAAAATAATAGCAAATGAAGCAACTGACAAACAACTAATCTCAAAAATATACAAGCAACTTATACAGCTCAATTCCAGAAAAATAAACGACCCAATCAAAAAATGGGCCAAAGAACTAAATAGACATTTCTCCAAAGAAGACATACGGATGGCTAACAAACACATGAAAAGATGCTCAACGTCACTCATTATCAGAGAAATGCAAATCAAGACCACAATGAGATACCACTTCACACCAGTCAGAAT
>SJYX01002541.1:88843-114690 GCA_006410675.1 Oreotragus oreotragus
GGCGCTCAGCTTTCTTCACAGTCCAACTCTCACATCCATACATGACCACTGGAAAAACCATAGCCTTGACTAGACGGACCTTTGTTGGCAAAGTAATGTCTCTGCTTTTGAATATGCTATCTAGGTTGGTCATAACTTTTCTTCCAAGGAGTAAGCATCTTTTAATTTCATGGCTGCAGTCACCATCTGCAGTGATTTTGGAGCCCAAAAAATAAAGTCTGACACTGTTTCCACTGTTTCCCCATCTATTTCCCATGAAGTGATGGGACCGGATGCCATGATCTTCGTTTTCTGAATGTTGAGCTTTAAGCCAACTTTTTCACTCTGCTCTCTCACTTTCATCAAGAGGCTTTTTAGTTCCTTTTCACTTTCTGCCATAAGGGTGGTGTCATTAGCTCCCCCTCACTTTCTGCCATAAGGGTGGTGTCATCAGCATATCTGAGGTTATTGATATTTCTCCAGGCAATCTTGATTCCAGCTCGTGTTTCTTCCAGTCCAGCGTTTCTCTTGATGTACTCTGCATATAAGTTAAACAAGCAGGGTGACAATATACAGCCTTGACGTACTCCTTTTCCTATTTGGAACCAGTCTGTTGTTCCATGTCCAGTCTAACTGTTGCTTCCTGGTAGATATTTCCAATAGGAGTTATAGAATCTTCATGAGGTAACATTTGTCCATCTTTCCCTTTATAACTGAGTTTTCTGTCATAATGGAAAGTCCTTTCCACTCCAAGATTAATTCTGAAAAAAATCATAATATATGGAAGAAATGTACAAAGTAAATGTACAAGAAAATAGGCAACTATTTTTTTCACCTGGAATGTTTTTGTGTATAAGAAATTACTGAGGTGGGAAATGAAGCTTTATGGTTCATGATGCGTGTTTTTCCTAATGGCTGTCTTGTTGTTTTTGCCAATTACTTAATAAACTGTCATTTCTTTGCTTCTCCAGCTAGCTATCTTGATGAAGTCAAATAACATCTTCAGTTATTGACGGCATTTCTTTAATGAATGTATGTAGGCATTAAGTTAATTTATTTGCAGCAAAGTGGAATTGATTTGAGTAAAATGTGTGTTCAGTCCTAGCATGGCTCCATTTTTTATGAGTCGAGAATTTTACTTGCATAAATTAGAGAAAAAGAACCACAAGCTCTGTACTTATACTGTCATACACATCTTCTGAGTTTATCAGTAATTAGATTTTGTGAATATGTGAACATTCTGTTAATTTTTTGTCAGTCTCTTTCATTTTGCAATTATATTCATGCTTTTATAAAATGGTTATCAAATTATCGAAATAAATGGAAACAAACTGAAAGTACAAAAAGCAGGAAGAATGTAATCTATCAAAAACATTCAGGCCAGAAAGTGAAAATTAAGAGCTGGAGGATGTTAAAATGTTGCAAGTTGTATCAAAAAATTCTTTAAATTTACAGTTAGCTGCTGAATCAGTTAGTTGACAATGATTTTTACTTGTGACTTTCTTTTATTTAAAATTTCTTTTGATGTACCATCTTGAATGAAAATATTCTGAAGAATTTAAAAGCAAAATTTTAAACTTTTGTCTTCAGAAGCAGTATTTTAGTCAGAGAGAAATAATGGCTATATTTAAAATCGATTTGGAGAAAAAATTCTTTAAATTTACAGTTAGCTGCTGAATCAGTTAGTTGACAATGATTTTTACTTGTGACTTTCTTTTATTTAAAATTTCTTTTGATGTACCATCTTGAATGAAAATATTCTGAAGAATTTAAAAGCAAAATTTTAAACTTTTGTCTTCAGAAGCAGTATTTTAGTCAGAGAGAAATAATGGCTATATTTAAAATCGATTTGGAGACAGATGTGTAGAGCGGACTTTTGGACTCTGAGGGAAAGGGAGAGGGAGAGGGTGGGATGATTTGGGAGAATAGCATTGAAATATGTATACTATCATGTAAGAAACGAATCGCCAGTCTATGTTCAATGCAGGATGCAGGATGCTTGGGGCTGGTGCATGGGGATGATCCGGAGGGATGATGTGGGGTGGAAAGTGGGAGGGGGGTTCATGTTTGGGAGTTCATGTACACCCATGGTGGATTCATGTCAGTGTATGCCAAAACCAATACAGTACTGTAAAGTAAATAAAATTGATTTGGAAAGAACAGAATGTTTGCACAAAGCATCTCAAAAGGTTTAAAAAAAAAAAACAAAAAAACCAAAAGCAAATTAAGGAATGAAATCTTTCCCTTTTGAAGAGAAGAATAGAACCTGAAATAATAATAAACTGTGGCATTTTGGATACACATTTTCCCCTTTCTCAAAATAATAAGATTTATATTCTCATGCATGGATGCAGATTTGTTTTCAGGCTTTCAGAAATTAATTAGAGCAAAATAGAAGCAATATCTGAATTATCTAAATAAACAAAATACACATGTTTAATAAAACAAACATCAAAGGTGTAGGAGACTTTTAGATTCTATTTAACTATGAGTGTGAGCATTTGATTTTATCGAAACTGTGCAGTGCTCAGCTTATCTATATTTGTCACCTTGTTAGTTCAGGTTCTCTGTTTACTTAGTGTTGTAGACAGTATGCAGGTATGTATGGCTTATTTCCTAAAGTGAATATATACTACTTGGTGTGATCATTCAGGGCAGCCAATGGAGAATGCTTCTAACATACTCACATGGACCATGGGTGGTGATTCTGGGATGGGATTTGTTTCTCTCCTTCTTCTTTTTTTTTTTTTCAGCTATGCTGTGTGGCTTGTGGGCTCTCAACCAGGGATTGAACCTGGAGCCTGCCACCAAAAGCGTGAGTTCTAACCATTGGATAGCCAGGGAAATCCCTGGGATGGGATTTCTTAACTAAACTAATAGAGCATGTGGCTGTCATTGGTTTTATATAGAACTTTACTGTATCACCTTAGACACTGTTACTGAGTCTAAGCTCATACTGGTCACCCTATAGTAAGCCAGTAAATCAAGAAGCGTGGTGTTGGGGCAAGGAATAGCGACTTTATTCACAAAAGCAGCACACCAAGAGGGTGATGGACTAATGTCCCAAAGAACCATTTTGTCCGGGTTTGAATGCTAGTTTCTTTCTTTTTAAAAAAAAAAATTTATTTATTTATGTGGCTGTGCTGGGTCTTAGTAGTGGCATGGAAGATCTTTAGTTGTGGCACGTGGGATTTAGGGATCACCACTGAGCGACTTCACTTTCACTTTTCACTTTCATGCATTGGAGAATGAAATGGCAACCCACTCCAGTGTTCTTGCCTGGAGAATCCCAGGGATGGGGGAGCCTCATGGGCTGCCATTTATGGGGTCCCACAGAGTCGGACACGACTGAAGCGACTTAGCAGCAGCAGCAGCAGCAATGATCAAACTCAGGTCCCCTGCATTGGGAGTGTGGAGTTTTAGCCGCTGGACCACCAGGGAAGTCCCTGGATGCTAGTTTCTTTTTATAACAAAGAAAGATAGGTAAGGAGATAAATAAAAAGGTAATAAGCTGTTGCAAACATTTCATGGTTCTAGTCAGACTCTGAAGGGGATATGTAGATTTCTTTTTTCTTGCAGCAGGTGTGCTGGTCAGGATGTTTCCTGTTGCTAAACAAAGGTATTTTAGCTTTACACTCAGGCATGGGAGGCATTATTCCTGGAGACAGGCCATCATATATACTTTATAGGCAACATCCCATTAGTGGTTAACTTAAATGTGACTCTTCGCGGTCCCATGGACTATAGCCTGCCGGGCTCCTCTGTCCATGGAATTCTTCAAGCAAGGATACTGGAGTGGGTTGCCATTCCCTTCTCCAGGGGATCTTCCCAACTAGGAATTGAACCTGGCTCTCTTGCCTTGCAGCAAGATTCTTAACCATCTTAGCCACCAGGGAAGCCCCATAGCAAGAGTAATAGGCCATAAAGGTTGAAGTATAAGAAATGGATCCAGTATGGAGTCAGATTTGTTATTCCCTATTACAGGATGGATGATGATTAATAGTTTATCTTTAAAACTTGCTGTGTTATCATATTTCATATTTAAACTTGTAACCATTCCAGCAATCTTTAGGACCTTAAACTAAAATTGGGATGACATCATAGAAATGAACAATTATTAAAATGTTGTATTTTATTGATTCTAAAATTGGGGTACATACCATAGTCAGTGGCATTGGAGATTTGATGAAATGCAGAAATTTTTTTTTTTAATTAAAAGGACAGATTAATTTTGGAAAACATTAACTTCAGATCTCTCAAAACTTTTGACCTGCTTATTCATCACTGCTTGGAAAAAGAAAGACCCATATCATCTCTCCCTTACAACTACTCTAAGGTTCCATCTTCATCTCTACCTGAGATTCTGTTGCTCTTCAGTCAGCCTTTCCCTGTTTTGACCCTTCACTCTTCCGTTTCAGATAAACTAATACCTCTGACTCCAGTGGTTCTTGAATCAGCTGCACGTTAGCACCATCAGGGGAACTTTTAACGATGACTGATGTCTGTCTTAGGTGGAGAACCATTGTTTCATCTGTGAAACATGCCCGCACCCCCCTTCTTTCCCCATTGGTCCCTCTCCAGTACTGTCTATTATTTTACCTCTATTTCTGCAAAGTTCTCCAAAGAGAGGGTAGCGCTCAGAGTCTTCACTTCCTGCCTTGCGCTCTTGGTTGGGACGTCTTGGTTCTAGGAACGTCACCACTTTTCTGAAGTGCTGTTGCCAACACCGTCAGCCACCACCTGCTTCCACTGATTTTTCCTTCCTTATTTTACTGGGCGTTTCTGTTGCGTTGAATACCACTGCCCATTCCTTTTCTCAAAACTCTTATTTCCTAATCTTTCTAGGTGTTGAACTTTCCCAGAGCTCCTCATACCTCCTTGACTAGGACTTAAAGACTCTAGATTCTCTGCTCATCACTTAAAGATTCCTTTCCTTGCCCCCTTGCTTATGCTCCTTTAGGAAGCTTATATGTCCTCACATTTTCAGCTACCAGTGTATGCTAACATAAACCTGTTTCCTTGGTTATTCTATCAGTATCATAATCTTATTTCCAACTTGTGCCTTCTCACATTGCTCTTCCATTGTAATCAGAAGAAGTGAAGTGAAGTCGCTCAGTCGTGTCCGACTCTTTGCGACCCCATGGACTGTAGCCTACTATGCTCCTCTGTCCATGGGATTTTCCAGGCAAGAGTACTGGAGTGGGATGCCATTTCCTTCTCCAGAGGATATTCCTGACCCAGGTCTCCCGCACTGTAGGCAGACGCTTTACCCTCTGAGCCACCGGGGAAGTCCATTGTAATCAGAAGGACTCATCTAAGATGGACATCTAAATTGTCACCTCTCTACTTTCCATCACCTACGTTTATCTCCGTTTCCCCCTTTCCCACTCCCATTGTCTTTCTTGAGTCTCAGCTGGTCTCTCCTGCCCTGAGGCCCTGAATGGTGCCCGTGACCACTGTGTTTGCCGTGCTTGCCCCTGGTCTGCTCCCCTTTGGAGGCAGAAGTCAGAATTCTCAGCTTGTCAGTGAAGGTTCTCCAGACCTTGCTTTCTAGTAAACCAATTTGTTTATTGTCCTGGAACTGTCATTTCCTTGTTTATTGCCATTCATTAAGCCCAAATGCTGCTTCCTGTTCAATGCCTTTTCCCTCTGTGCGTTCTTGGTTTAATCTTGTTTTCTGTGTTGTTTTGAGATGCAGTGGGCCGTAATAGAGAAGGACATTGTTATAATGTAAGATCTGATTTCTAGTTCTCAGGACATTTTAGCCGAATGAAATAATTGATTTGATTTTCAATTTTCTCATCTGTGGGCTTCCCTGGTGGCTCAGATGGTGAAGAGTCTGCCTTCAGTGCAGGAGGCCCAGGTTCATTCCCTGGGTTGGGAAGATTCCCCTGGAGAAGGAAATGGCAGCCCACCCCAGTACTCTTGCCTGGAGAATCCCAGGGACGGGGGAGCCTGGACAACCCCAGTCCATGGGCCTCAAAGAGTTGGGTAAGACTGAATGACTAACACTTCCACACTTTCACTTCTTTTCACTTTCTCATCC
Organism: Oreotragus oreotragus; assembly: GCA_006410675.1. Classification (NCBI taxonomy): domain Eukaryota; kingdom Metazoa; phylum Chordata; class Mammalia; order Artiodactyla; family Bovidae; genus Oreotragus; species Oreotragus oreotragus. The sequence continues at coordinate 94,869 of SJYX01002541.1, forward strand.
CTAAAACGGTATTCATGATGAAACATAGTGGTCCAGGTGTTTTTTCTGGTTGGGGGAAGGCCTAGGTGAGATAGTATGCTGAAAGCACAAGGTGAATCTTTAAAATGGAAATAATAATGATGAACATAGTGAAAGTGAAAGTCACTCAGTTGTGCCCAACTCTTTGCGACTCCATGGACACAGTCCATGGAATTCTCCAGGCCAGAAAACTGGAGTGGGTAGCCTTTCCCGTCTCCAAGGGATTTTCCCAACCCAGGGATCGAACCTATGTCTCCCACATTGCAGGCAGATTCTTTGCCAGGTGAGCCTCAAGGGAAGCCCAAGAACACTGGACTGGGTAGCCTATCCCTTCTCCACCGGATCTTCCTGACCCAGGAATTGAACCGGGGTCTCCTGCATTGCAGGTGGATTCTTTACCGACTGAGCTATGAGGGAAGCCCATGATGAACATAATTCCTTTATTATTATTTATAGAATGAATAACTGAAAAAGACTTAGCTGTAGCTCTTGGAAGTCAGGTGAAGATCAGTAAAGCTCTTCCAAATGAATAAAGAAAAGGGGTAAAGTCAGACTGGAGCCCCTATCTGTAAACCTGGCTATCTGTGTGAACTCAAGGAAAGAAAAAATGATCAACCAACACAAATTTTTCATCTTAAATACAACCTGGTGAAGTCCTGGCATGATTTGTTTTGGAATTAATTTCAGGCATTTGTACTGAGAATGCAATCCCAGTAGGAGCTCCTTGTAACAAACATACAGGGTTCAAGGGGAGATAGTTGTGGTTAAATTTGCTTAGTGGCTCCTGAGGTCTCTGAGAACCATTTGGCTGATCTGTTGGGGGTTGGCTATTTTTATACAGTGTATTTGTTAGCTTTGCATCATGGTGTTCATGAGGATTAATGACTGCATTAAGTAAGAGTAACCCTAAGACTTTCTGAAAGCTCCTTACACAAACCTCCAGTCTTTGTGACCATCATCTTTGACCTGAATTCAATAATGTGACCTCTTATGCTGCACAAAGAAGGATTCTGTCACTTCATGGGCATTTGGGACTCCTGTCATACCTTGCTTTTCTGGGGCTGTGAAAGGGTGGCAGTTTTGCCTTGTTCACCTTAAATAATCCTTAGTTTTTAAATTGATTATCTTAGTGGAAAATGGTAGAGTATTGATTTTAATCTTCTTGGTAATGATCTTGTACCTGACTGGGTATATGCACAAATTTGCGTAGGTAAAGGAAGAGAAAAACAACTTAAATCAATTTGAGTGTTTACTTTAGTATGAAGGTTTTGTTTTAAATACCACACACACACACACACACACACACACACACACATCTTTGTATTGTAGGATGTGGTCATTGAAGAAAACATGCTTACTGAGAAATATTCATCTCAGATTTTTTTAGCTGAAATTATTATAATCAGGTTTTTTCACTTTTGCTATGTTGAAAGCGTTGCTCTTTTTATTATTATGTAAGTTTCAGGCGTACTGCGTCATTTGATATCTGTATGCACTGTAGTGGTCACTGCCATAGCCTAGTTACCAGCCCGTCACTATGCAGTTGACCTCCTTCACTTACCCTCTGGCAGCCACTAATTTGTCCTCTGTATCTATGGCGTTGTTTTTCTTTTATTTTGTTTGTTCCTATTTTGCTTGTTTTAGGTTCCACTTATGACTGAAATCACATGGTATTTGTCTTTCTGCCATGTACTTATTTTAGTTTGTATAATACCTTTGGGTCCATCCAGGTTATAGCAGATGGCAGTATTTCTTTCTTTTTAATGGCTGAGTAATATTCTGTTGTAATATGGACTCAGTAGTTGCGGCTCACAGGGTTAATTACCCTGTGGCACGTGGAATGTTCCCAGATCAGACATCAAACCCATGCCTTCCATACTGGCAGGCAGATTCTTAACCATTGAACTATGAGGGAAGTCCTACAAACTACTTTAAGTCTAAAGCTGTTCTTCACTGCTCTTCATAGACATATGTGAATATATATATGCAATCTTCATATTGTATATATACTATATATTGTATTTAAGTTTTATCAACCTGTAATTCAATATATTCATTATTTTAAAATGTTAATTTTGATTTTTTTATTTTAAGATACATCTACTGAATTGTTATTACATGTATGGATTAAAGAAGTATGTAAACTCCCTTCTGTTGTAAAAATTTTCTTACACTCTCACTTGTGTGTTAACTTAAATTTTATTGTAATAGAGTTTAAATTTGCATGTAACCAAATTTGTCAGCCTTTTAGTGACTTTGAGTTTTAAATCTTAGAAAAGTCATCACTCAAATTATGCAGGTAATCTCATATAGTTTTTGAAACATTTTTATTGAGTATATTTTTTCATATTTTTAAATAACTTTTCAATCCAGCTGGAATTTCTGGCTTGAGTTAAGGAATGGTTTATCTTTTCTCCACTGATACTGACCTTTGTAATATATTAAATTCTTTTGTATGCAGAGATCTGTTTATTCTCCTGCCAGTACCGTGTGGGTTTTTAAAAATTTTTATTGAAGTATACTTGATTTACAAAATTAGATTAGTTTCAGGTGTACATCATAGTGGTTCAGTATTTTTACAGATTATTCTCCATTAAAAGTTATTGCACGATAATGGCCAGAATTCCCTGTGCTATACAATATACCCTTGTTGCTTATCTGTTTTATACCTAGTAGTTCATAGTTCATGTCGCTTAATCCCTTTTCTCTAATGTACCCCTCTCTCGTTCTTCTCTCCCTAATGGAAACCAAGAGCTTGTTTTCTACATCTGTGAAGTACTGTGTGGTTTTAATTACCATACAAAGGTCTTGTTCTTTAATTTTTAAAGTTTACATTTCCTTCTCTTTTTTTGTGGCCGCACCTCATGGCTTATGGGATTTTAGTTCCCTAACCATGGATTGAACTTGGACCCTTGGCGGTGAGAATGTGGAGTCCTAACCACCGGACTGCCAGAGAATTCCCTACATTTTCTTTTACATGGTGTAAAACAGTTTTTATGTAAAGGATGAAGTGAAAATGGAAATCCCTTTCTTTAACCTATTCACTATAATTTCCCTTCTCTATTATTAATTATAGCTAAAATTTTTAATTTTTTCCCAGAAAACTTTTAGCCATGTTCCAGGACATTCATTTACCATCAGTAAAAATGTATACAGATGGGATCATACTATACATACTATCTTTTATACTTTACCTTACTTAAAAAAAAAATGGCTTTATTGAGATAAAATTCTTGTACCATACAGCTTACTTATTGAGTATATAATTTATTTTTTTAGTATATTCATATACTTGTACATATACTTGTACATATACTTGTACAGTCTCTACCACAGTTTTATTTATTTTACTTTTTATATAGACATATTTTTTGGCCCCAACTTGAAACATGCAGAGTCTTAGTTCCCCAAGCAGGAATCAAACCCGCGCCTCCTGCAGCAGAAGCACAGAACCCCACCTGTTGGACTGCCAGGAAATTCCCTACCCCAGTCAGTTTTAGAACATCAACACAAAAGATACCCACCACTATTAAAAGTTATCATTCATCTCCCCCCTGCCCCAGCCCCCGCCTTCAGCCCTAGGCAGACACTAGTCTGCTTTCCCTGTATTTACCTATTCTGGACATTTCATGTAAATGGATTCATACTTACATGGTCTTCTATGACTGGCTTCTTTCACTTAGCCTGATGCTTTCAGGTTTATCCATGGTAGACTGTGTATTCATACTTAATTTTTTTATTGTCAAAAAATATTTCATTGTGTGGTTATACCGCATTTTACTTAATCCATTCATCACTTAATGAGCCTTTGGGCTGTTTCCACTCTTTGACAGTTTTGAGTATTCAGGCACACTTGTGTTCATGTCTCTTCTCATTTCTTTTGGGTGTATATCTAGGAGTATAATTGCTGACTCATCTGATCTCTGCGTTTAACCTCCTAAGGCACTGTTGACTGTTGTCTGGGCTTCCCTGGTGGCTCAGATGGTAAAGAATCTGTCTGCAATGCAGGAGACCCGGGTTCGATCCTCGGATCGGGAAGATCCCCTAGAGAAGGGGATGGCTACCCACTCCAGTAGTCCTGCCTGGAGAATCCCATGGACAGAGGAGCTTGGTGGGCTACAGTCCATGGGCTCATATAAGAGGTGGACATGACTTAGCGACTAACACACACACTCACACACAGACTGTTGTTTACAGTGACTGTACGAACTTACATTCATACTAGAGTGTATGAATAGTCTGTATCTTCACCAATACTTGCTATTACCAACTTTTTGATATTTGGTAGACTTTACCAGATGAATTTGGCAGAATTTATCATTTGGGCCCAGGCTTTTCCTTGTGGGTAGTATTTTAATTACTAATTCAATCTCTGTACTATGGAATGTCATATTCAATTTTAGTAGATATTAGAAAATTCATAAGAGTTTTCACCAGTATGTATGCAAGTTTCTTTTCAGTCTTTCCAGCATTAAGAATAATGTTACTTTTTCTTATTTGCCCCATGCTGTATGAACATTTTTTATCTTATTTTGATTTATACTTAATTAAAGCTGAGTGCTGAAGAATTGATGCTTTTGAACTGTGGTGTTGGAGAAGACTCTTGAGAGTCCCTTGGACTGCAAGGAGATCCAACCAGTCCATTGTAAAGGAGATCAGTCATGGGTGTTCATTGGAAGGCCTGATGCTGAAGCTGAAGCTCCAATACTTTGGCCACATCGTGCGAAGAGTTGACTCATTTGAAAAGACCCTGATGTTGGGAGGGATTGGGGGCAGGAGGAGAAGGGGATGACAGAGGATGAGATGGCTGGATGGCATCACCGACTCGATGAACATGAGTTTGGGTGAACTCGGGGAGCTGGTGATGGACAGGGAGGCCTGGCGTGCTGCAATTCATGGAGTCGCAAAGAGTCGGACACGACTGAGCGACTGAACTGAGCGGAACCGAATGAAGCTAATGTTTATTTTTTTCCCAATATATTGGCTATTTATATTTATTTCTCTGTAACAAACTTTTAACCTTCACTCTCTTTTGTTGAATTATTGATTTTAGTGAGTTTTTTGTTACGTTTTGGAAATTAGACTTTGACATATGTCTTTTAAATATTTTTCCCCACTTGTCCTTTCTTTTACTTTTTTTGGATGTTTTTGCCTTATTGAAGTTTTACATTTTTGTGTGATCAAATTTATTTACCCTTTCCTTTCTGATTTTGGCTTGGTGTCAAGTTCATTTTCTTAACCACTGTTTATTGCTGCCTCCCATGTAACTAAGCTCTTTTACACTTGGAGAAACAAATATACTTGGTTTACCTATGTTGATGTGTTTTATTGTAAACATTCATAGAGAATAGGAAGAATAGAATCTGCCATGTAATCAAGTTGTGTTGTTGGGACACAGCAGTGGTCCTGACGTTAGTCTGCAGCCTGTTCTCTGCAGGTTGTGTATGTTCAGTTGGTAAGAGTTGTCCAACTCTTTGTGATCCCATGGACGGTAGCTCTCCAGGCTTCTTTGTCAGTGGGATTCTCCAGGCAAGATACTGGAGCAGGTTGCCATTTCATTCTTTAGGTGATTTTCGCAACCCAGGGATCGAACCCATGTCTCCTTCATCTCCTGGATTAGTGTGCGTGCGTGCTAAGTAGCTTCAGTCGTGTCTGACTCTGCAACGCTATGGACTGGAGCCCACCAGGCTCCTCTGTCCGTGGGATTCTCCTGGCAAGAATACTGGAGTGGGTTGCTGTGCCCTTTTCCAGGGGACCTTGCATTGGCAGGTGAGTTCTTTCCCCCTGAGCCACCTGGGAAGCCCTCTTTGCAGATTAGATGAATAGAAAATCCCGAAACCATCTCCTTAGAGACAGTCCTTCCACGTGCTCTGCTGTAGTGTTCAACTGCTGGGTTCCACCACCTTTTCTTCTGCTTAAGTGAGTTGATGTTTCTCCTCTGCTGGCTGGATTCTGTGCTCTTCTTGTTGTCATGTGTCTGTGCCATCGTGGCTTCTGTTCTCATTACTGACTCTCTCGTTGTCTCCATTTTAGCCTCCTATTCAGAGAAAAGATCAGATTGGCTGGCTGCTCACACTGTTCATTGTAAGCCACCCCAGATGGGTGGAAATTTCCTGTCCAGCCTCTTTTCAGTCTTCCGATGGGCTGCTCTTTGCACTTGGTGGAAGCTCCCTAACTGATCAGCTGTGGCTTCAAATGTGGGGTCAAGTGATAGAAACTAGGACAAGTTTTATGTTTAAAAAGGTTAAAAAGCTTGCAAAGGTACATGTGACAGGAATTTTGAAAAACCAGAGGGAGCATGATAAGTGGTAGGCACCTTGCTTGACTTGACCTGTGAAATGGGCAGCACACCAGTCACCTGTGCTGTGGGGAGCAGCTGTACCCCCAGCCCCAGATGTGATCAGTGACTTCTGTTAATCACATCAGTGGAGGAGATGTGACTCAGATATGACATCCTAGTGGGAAGTAGATGAAGTCAGGTGCTTGGCAGAACTAAGCCTTTGGAGTAGAATTCAGGCTTCTGAATTCAGGCAAGTGTTTGAAAAAAGACAGCCTTCCAGAGGCCTTGGAGAGTGGAATCTCTGACAAGTGGTATGAGGTTGATGGTATGGGCATCATAAAGGACAAGGCATTCCTGGAAGAGGAGATACATGAACAAAGGCAGCAGGGAGCAGAGGAATTGCTGCCTCCCTGGGTTTCTGAGTCTGAATTATGGGAATTAAAGTTGGGGAGAGGTCAGTTAGCATCCAGAGTCTTTGAGAAGATGCTTGGACTTTATTTGATAAGTGGCAGGCAGTTTTGGAGGGGCTTCCCAGGTGGCCCTAGTGGTAAAGAATCTGCCTGCCAATGCAGGAGACTCAGATGCAAGTTTGATCCCTGGGTCAAGAAGATCCTCTGGAGGAAGGCATGGCAACCCACTTCAGTATTCTTCCCTGGAAAATTCCATGGACAGAGGAGCCTGGTGGGCTACAGTTAATAGAGTTGCACAGAGTCAGACATGACTGAAGTGACCTAGCACAGCATGGAGCTATGGAAAAGTTTAGGGTTGGACAGTGATGTTTATTTGTACTTTAATTCAACAAACATTTATTCATGTCAGCCACTGTCCTGGGCACAATGTGCATAAAAAACCAAAAAAGAAAAAATGTTGCTCTTGTATAACTTATGTTCTACTGGGGGAAACAGGTCAGTAATCAATGTGCATAATTAAGTGTATATTATGGTAGGTAATATATACTGTTGACAAATAGAACAGGATAATGGGAACTGGTTATGTGTGTGGAGGGGTGGTTAGGAAAGAACATAGATGTGAGTTGAAATAGGTGGACAATGTAGGCTTCAGTGAGCAGGTGGCAGATGATAGAACCTGGTGGCTCATTAGGGAGAAGAGTCTGGGGAGCCAGGTCCTTGAGGTTGAACAGAGAGAGGAGGGAATGGAGAGATCTGGAGGTAGGACGATCACATGGGAGCTGATTTGATGCGTCAGCTTGCATGTCCAGTTTCTTTTCCACTTGCTATGTGTTTTTACCTTAGCAATAAAGTCCAACGGTTCACTAACCTGATAAACTCTCCTTTTCTTTTTAGATTGAGGAGAGAGACAATTTTGAAACTAGCATTATTCTTTATTACCAAGAGTTCAGTGTTTCTTGAAGTGCATTTATGGACCACCTGTATCAGAATTACTCAAATACCACTTAAAAATATACATGCCTGGGCCCTGCCCTTGACCTGATCTTAGAGGTAGAGGGGATAATGGTTAAGAACAGACTTGTGTGATTAGTCCCTTTGGGTTCACCCTCTTAATCTTGCCTGCTACTTGACTGGGCAGTCTTAGGCAAGATACTTAACCTTTCTGTGCCTTAGTTTTTTCATCTTTAAAATGGGAATAATACTAGTGGTAAGGATAGTAATATCTATTTCATAGCATTGTGAGAGTTAAACACAGTTGATTGTTGAACAACACAGGTTCGAACTGTGTCCACTTATATGAGGATTTTTTTCAATAAATATAGTATCTGTATTTTCATTTTACATATCTTTAACCTAACTGGAGGAGGGAAAGCTTTGTGACCAATTAGACATCACAGTATGTGGGATCAAAAGAACTAGGTTTGGGGCTTCCCTGGTGGCTCAGGTAAAGAATCCACCTGCCAATGCAGGAGACACGAGTTTGATCCCTGATCGGGGAAGATCCCACCTGTGGTGGGGTAACTAAGCCCATGCCCCACAACTAATAAGCCTGTGCTCAAGAGCCTCAGAGCCACAAACTAATGAGCCTCCTCATCCTGGAGCCTGTGGCCCACAACGAGAGAAGCCCTCATATTGCAACTAGAGAGTAGCCCCAGAACCTGGCAACAAGAGAAACGCCCATGCGGCAGTGAAGACCCAGCACAGCCAAAAATGAACAAACATTAAAACAAAAAAGAATTAGGTTTGAATCCTGATTCTAACCAGACTATTTCAGCTTCTTGCCCTTGGGCAAGTCACATTCAGTTTCTTTGCTTTTGAGGCAGATTTTTGAGTGCGCTGGGTCAATGAATGCCCTTAGCCTCCACTTTGTTCAAGGGTCAGATGTCAGTCAGTTCTTAAGAAGTGTTTAGAACACTGTTTGTCATATGGTAAGCCGTTAGTTTTAGATACAGTCATTTTGTTTTTACTAAATCATAACTTCTGAAGGTGAGGCCATTAATCTTCATTTTTAATAGATACCCTGAATGGCTTGTTTGCCCATATGCTATATTGTTAATACTTTCAGGGCTAGGGTAATAATACTTCGTGACTTTTGTTAGAATGTGAGTCAATTAATGTCTTAATTTTCCAGATAGAGTGGTTTATTGAATAACAAATGCTATTGTTTGCTGGGTGTATGTGCTAAGCATGTTCTAGGCTGTTTGCAGCATCCCTAAAGCGGTAGGTCGATATTAATCAGTTTCACAGATGATAAAGTTGAGGCTTATGCTGGTGAAGAAACTTGCTAGAGGTGAGACACCCAGTGAGTTGTGGAAATGTCATGGATCTCCAGCTCTGCCCAACTCCAGAGCACTTGCTTCTTACATGAAATCAGCTTCTAGTTACTCAACCTTTTAATCTTGCAAGTGTATGGTCTTTATGCTCAGATGCATTTGTGCAAATCCCTCCCAGTACTGGAGAAAAACCTCATTGGGCATGCTTTATCTGTGTTAGGCAAGTAGCATCACTCCGTATAGTTGAGAACTTAAAAAAATTTTATCTTCATGAGATATGCTTGATGCCTTTATTATTTGCGAATTTGCACACTCACTCACTCATTCAGTTGTGTCCGACGTTTTATGACCCCATAGACTGTAGTCCACCAGGCTCCCCTGTCCATGGAATTTTCCAGGCAAGAATATTGAAGTGCGTTGCATTTCCTTCTCGAGGGTTTATTCCCGACCCAGGGATCGAACCCGCATCTCCTGCACTGGCGTTTGTCACTGCGCCACCTGGGAAGCCCATTTGCCAGTTTCCAGTTTTGCAACTGGTGACTGAAATGTTCTTCCGGAGCCCTTGTAGAACCAGCACACACTAGGTTGGTACAGCCTTGGAATGTTTCCAGCAATCCTGGTATTCACACCTTTGTGTGGTCTCCTTCTGGACAAGGTACCAGGTGTAGAATATGGCATAAATGATGATATCTGATGTCACTTCTGAGATTAGGTTATAAAGGACTGGCTTCTCTCTGTCTCCCTCTCTTGATTCTTGCTCTGGGGGAGCTCACTGCCCTGTTGTGAGCTGCTCTTTGGAGAGGCCCACATGGGGAGGAACTAAAACCTCCTGCCAACAGCTCTGTGAGAGAGCTTGGGGGTGGCCCCTCCAGCCCAGATGCTGCTGCCTCAGTAGATGTCATGAGAAACCCTGAGTTAGAACCACCCAGATCAGCTGTTCTCTGATACCTGGCTTTCAGAAACTGTGCAGTAATGAATGGGTGCAGTTTTAAACAGCTGAATTTTGGGATCATTTGTTAGACAGCCTTAGATCACTAGTACATTTTGCAATTTTATTATGAATTTCTGAGTTACACCCTTTTATTCCCAACATCCTGGTGCCCCTCCATGTCACATACACATTTACAGGCACATCTTTCACTAGGTTGCCTAATTCACTCCTTTGTTAGGCTTATTGATTACCTAGATCTTTTCTGCTCCCTTTCTCCTAAGTATATCTGTGACTGGGTCCCAGGTGCTATTTACTTGCAAGTCTATTACTCAGCACTCAGTACAACAGTCAGTGAGCTTCCCTCATACAACACTCAATGAGCTTCACTCGTAGCTCAATTGGTAAAGAGTCTGCCTGCAATGCGGGAAACCCGGGTTTGATTCCTGAGTCGGGAAGATCCCCTGGAGGAGAAAATGGCAACCCACTTCAGTATTCTTGCCTGGAGAGTCCCATAGACAGAGGAGCCTGGCAGGCTACAGTCCCTGGGGTTGCAAGAGTCGGACATGACCAAGCAACTCAGCCCACAATGCTGAAACACACTGGTCGCATGGCTGAGGGCAGCAGATTGACTCTTCCTTGTTTAAGATGCCACTTGGTGAGCTGGCCTCCGCCAGCAGCCAGACCAAACCTTGATTCAGTTTCCCAGTGATGAGGATTCTAGTTGCTCTTGTGAAAGCTCTGTGGGTTTTAGATGAAAGGGCTGAGAACACTCCATAATGTTCCTGCTTCTCTTCCTCTGCTTGTTCTTAAGCGCCAGAGCCAGCCAAGGGGGAAGGGAGGATGGGACGGATTGGGAGATTGGGACTGACTTATAGACACTACCATGTATAAAACAGATAACTGATGAGAACCTACTGTATAGCACAGGGAGCTCTACTCAGTGCTCTGTAATGGCCAATATGGGAAGGAAACCCCGAAAGAGAGGGTATGTATGTGTATGGATAACTGATTCATTTTGCCTTATAATAGAAACTAACACACCGTTGTAAAGCATCTATACTAAAAAAAAAAATAAAGCACAGTCAACTCTAAAAAAGAAAAGTTGTTTGGGGTAGTATTTATGTTTTTGTTTAAGAGAAGATGGCAGAGAAAAATTGTTAGGGTGTGTATCAGCTTATTTAAATCAATAGTGAAGTGAAATGAAAGTCTCTCAGTTGTGTCCAACTCTGTGACTCCATGGACTGTAGCCTGCCAGTCTCATCTGTCCACAGAATTCTCCAGGCAAGAATACTGGAGTGGGTAGCTCTTCCCTTCTCCAGGGGATCTTCCCAACAAGCAATAATCTTCCTATTAAGATAAATATCCCCTTATCTTGTGGTTTCCTGGTGGCTCAGCAGTAAAGAATCTGCCTGCAGTGCAGGAGCCGCAGAAGACATAGGTTCGATCCCTGGATCAGGACGATCCCCTGGAGGAGGGCATGGCAACCCACTCTAGTGTTCTTGCCTGGAGAATGAATCCCCATGGACAGAGGAGCCTAGCAGGTTAGAGTCCATAGAGTCGCAGAGAATCGGACACAACTAAAGTGACTTAGCACGCAGGCACACATCCCCTTATCTTAATGGTTTGGGTCTTTGGGAGAATTTTCTGGGTGTCATTCTCCCCTCTGCAGTTATCAGCCTTGGATTTCCAGATCTCAAAGTTTGAAGGCCAGATTTCTCTAGAGGTTTATCTTTCTAATCCAAATCCTCTTATAGAGAATCTAAATTTGGTATTGCTCTCTGTTTTGATCAACATGATGGTTAAATATTTATAACAGTCTTTAGTGGATACGCTGAGGCCACATCTGTCTTCTTAGGAATCCAGAGAAAGGCATGAGGGCTGCCCACTGGAATTACATCATTGGGCAATGATGGGTTTGCTCTCTGGCTAAAGTGTTTTCTCTGAATTTTGCCAAGAATAAAAGATTTTCAGGATAAGTGCAGTCCTTGAACTTGGTGTCCTACTTCTGTGTTGAATAGATAGATATCTGTTTCTGGTTAGTTCTAGAGAGGCAACCCACGCTAGTATTCTTGCCTGGAGAATCCCAGGGACGGGAGAGCCAGGTGGGCTGCCGTCTATGGGGTCGCACAGAGTCGGACACGACTGAATCGACTTAGCAGCAGCAGCAGAGAGGTATTAGCCCACTAGCCAGTTCTATGAGCTAACCTCACTTGCAGTGGAAGATTCTTTGAAGATGACAATGCTGCCGCTGCTGCTGCTAAGTCACTTCGGTCATGTCCGACTCTGTGCGACCCCATAGACAGCAGCCCGCCAGGCTCCCCCATCCCTGGGATTCTCCAGGCAAGAACACTGGAGTGGGTTGCCATTTCCTTCTCCAGTGTGTGAAAGTGAAGTCGCTCAGTCGTGTCCGACTCTTAGCGACCCCATGGACTGTAGCCTACCAGGCTCCACTCTCCATGGAATTTTCAAGGCAAGAATACTAGAGTGGGGTGCCATTGCCTTCTCCGATGAATGTCTAGTTCGCCTTAATAATGGAGCTTGATCATTAAGTCGTCATCTCTTATCGTGAACTGAGACCTGCTCTAAGCATGTGAAGCCCTGACAATAGCCTAAGCAGATGAGTTTCAGTGCCCGGGTGCTTTCCTATAGGCTGAACAGCAGAGTAGCTGAAGCGCGTTTGTTTGTTTAATTAGCAAATTAGTTTTTAGAACAGTTGTAGGTTTATCGAAATTGAACAGATAGTACAGCATTCCCATGTTTCCCCCACTGCCCTGCCTATTTCCCCTATTATTAACATCCTGCATTTGTGTGGAACAGAAGTTGTAATTAATGAACCAATATTGACACATTAACCAAAGTTCATAGTTTATAGTAGGGCTCACTATGTCGTACTGTTGGCTGAATTTTGACAAATGCAGTTTTGGCAAATGTCATGTATCTACCATGACACTATTGTGCAGAATAGTTTCACTACCTTGAAAATCCTCTGTGCTCTGTCTCCCTTCCCCCGAACCCTTGGCAATCACTGGCTCTCCTGCATTGCAGGCGGATTCTTTACTGTCTCAGCCACCAGGGAAGCCCCAAATTTGTATAGTGCTTTATGTCAATTATATCTCAATAAAACTGAAGAACAAAAAATAAAAAAGGAATTTAAATAATCCATCTGAACTGTGTTTAGGAAAATCTTTTTGTCATTCAGCTTCCTCTTAAATTTTGCCTGCAGAAAGGGCCTCCACGTCTCAGTGGCTCTCAGCAGTCTTTCTTTGCCCTTCACATTAATAGACATCACTTTCATGCGGCCAGAGCTGTCATGTGGCCCCATCTAAGTGCAAGGGAGGCTGGGAAGTGGAGTCTAGCTGCATGTGTAACAGTAAGAGGACATTGGTTGTGTGATTAGTTAGCAGTCTTAGCCGTATTAAGTAAATGGCTAAATCATACAATAGTTCTTTACTTTGGTCTTTCAGGGATGATGGGACAGTACTTGCGCGATATCACAGTTCTGAGGACTTTTTAGAGAAGCATTTCCCACTCTGTGTCCCTTCCTATTGCATCTTGAATTATCCTATCACTTTACCTCTGAGAGAGCTTATAGGAATAAATGAAAATATGTGTTGTTTCAACCAATACCTGCTTGATAACAATGGCTCCTCGGGGAAGGCAATGGCACCCCACCCCAGTACTCTTGCCTGAAAAATCCAATGGACGGAGGAGCCTGGTGGGCTGCAGTCCATGGGGTCGCTAACAGTCGGACAGACTGAGCGACTTCACTTTCATGCATTGGAGAAGGAAATGGCAACCCACTCCAGTATTCTTGCCTGGAGAATCCCAGGGATGGGGGAGCCTGGTGGGCTGCCGTCTATGGGGTCACTCAGAGTCGGACACGACTGAAGTGACTTAGCAGCAGCAGCAGCAGCAGCAACAATGGCTCCTGAAAGTGAGAAAAGCCTGTAAGAAGCCTTAACTGTAATAAACACAGTTGTTATTAAGTCAAATATTTTAAAACTGGCAGGTCCTTCATCCTTGTGTCAGAAGACGGAGGCAGTCTTGAAGCCTTCTGGCCTTTGATTTACCTTCAAGATAACAGATTCCTCTTCGTTTACTCGTGACATTGATATTCTCCTGTTGCCTTTAAAAAGGAAAATACGTGAAATTCGGTATTGGAAATGGCTTTCCTTTTTATTTAGGTGTTTATTTCTCTTTGGCTGAACATGGACTTTGTCCAGCTGCAGAGAGTGGGAGCTACTCTTGGTTGTGGTATTCAGGCTTCTCGTTGTGGTGACTTTTCTTGTTGCAGAGCACGGGCCCTAAGTCCCTGGGCTTCAGTAGTTGTGGCACCTGGGCTTTGCTGGTCCACAGAATGTGGAGTCTTCCCAGACCAGGGATTGAACCCGTGTCCCCTGCATTGGCAGGCAGATTCCTAGCCACTGGGCCGCCAGGGAGATCAGGAAATGACTTTTCTTCAATGAAGTAGCATGTTTTTAGAAAGAAATGCGGTATATTTCAGCATGAGATTCTGCTGCTGCTGCTGCTAAGTCGCTTCAGTCGTGTCCGACTCTGTGCGACCCCATAGATGGCAGCCCACCAGGCTCCCCCATCCCTGGGATTCTCCAGGCAAGAACACTGGAGTGGGTTGCCATTTCCTTCTCCAATGCATGAAAGAGAAAAGTGAAAGTGAAGTCGCTCAGTTGTGTCCGACTGTTAGCGACCCCATGGACNCACGGGGAAGGCAATGGCACCCCACCCCAGTACTCTTGCCTGAAAAATCCAATGGACGGAGGAGCCTGGTGGGCTGCAGTCCATGGGGTCGCTAACAGTCGGACACAACTGAGCGACTTCACTTTCACTTTTCTCTTTCATGCATTGGAGAAGGAAATGGCAACCCACTCCAGTATTCTTGCCTGGAGAATCCCAGGGATGGGGGAGCCTGGTGGGCTGCCATCTATGGGGTCACACAGAGTCGGACACGACTGAAGTGACTTAGCAGCAGCAGCAGCAGCAGCAACAATGGCTCCTGAAAGTGAGAAAAGCCTGTAAGAAGCCTTAACTGTAATAAACACAGTTGTTATTAAGTCAAATATTTTAAAACTGGCAGGTCCTTCATCCTTGTGTCAGAAGACGGAGGCAGTCTTGAAGCCTTCTGGCCTTTGATTTACCTTCAAGATAACAGATTCCTCTTCGTTTACTCGTGACATTGATATTCTCCTGTTGCCTTTAAAAAGGAAAATACGTGAAATTCGGTATTGGAAATGGCTTTCCTTTTTATTTAGGTGTTTATTTCTCTTTGGCTGAACATGGACTTTGTCCAGCTGCAGAGAGTGGGAGCTACTCTTGGTTGTGGTATTCAGGCTTCTCGTTGTGGTGACTTTTCTTGTTGCAGAGCATGGGCCCTAAGTCCCTGGGCTTCAGTAGTTGTGGCACCTGGGCTTAGCTGGTCCACAGAATGTGGAGTCTTCCCAGACCAGGGATTGAACCCGTGTCCCCTGCATTGGCAGGCAGATTCCTAGCCACTGGGCCGCCAGGGAGATCAGGAAATGACTTTTCTTCAATGAAGTAGCATGTTTTTAGAAAGAAATGTGGTATATTTCAGCATGAGATTCTGCTGCTGCTGCTGCTAAGTCGCTTCAGTCGTGTCCGACTCTGTGCGACCCCATAGATGGCAGCCCACCAGGCTCCCCCATCCCTGGGATTCTCCACGCAAGAACACTGGAGTGGGTTGCCATTTCCTTCTCCAATGCATGAAAGTGAAAAGTGAAAGTGAAGTCGCTCAGTTGTGTCCGACTGTTAGCGACCCCATGGACTCCAGCCCACCAGGCTCCTCCGTCCATGGGATTTTTCCAGGCGAGAGTATTGGGGTGGGGTGCCATTGCCTTCCCCCGCATGAGATTCTATTTAGTACAATTTAGAAAGAGATGGGCGATATTTGTGCTGTGTATTTTTTAATGATCAATCCACTGGATTATTTTATTTATTTTATTTGCTCAGTTGTGTCCAATTCTTTGTGACCCCATGGACTATATACAGTCCATGGAATTCTCTCGAGTGGGTAGTCACCCGTTCCCTTCTCCAGGGGATCTTCCCAACCCAGTGATCAAACCCAGGTCTCCCACATTGCAGGTGGATTCTTTACCAGCTAAGCTGCAAGGGAAGCCCTCCACTGGATATGTCCAAGTAACTGATTATAGTTAAAAGGAAGCTCAGCTGCTTTACATGTATGCTTGGCCTCAGCTTGCTGATGATTGAAGTTCATGGCCAGATATTAATTTAAAATAAGTGCCTGCTGTTCTCGAGCAACTCCCATTCCGTTAAGGAAAAGCATTTCCTGTGAAGCCCCTAGTTGCTGAGGATAGTTGTGTAAGCACTGTGTAAGTTTATCCAAATTAAAATTTGCTCCTCCAGCTCATTTATTCCCTTCAGGTCTCTGACAGGCAGGTGTGTTTATCTCCCCTACACCCTCAAAGCCCTGTTTAAACTCAGTCAACATTCAGCTTGGGTGAAACCTCTTTATCTTCCAGTAATCTCACCATAGATATCCTTTGCTCTTAAATACATCATTAATACTCAGGCAGGATGGCCTGCTGTCATTTCCTTACTCCTGAGCAGTTGTTCCAGACTTCATATTATTGTAATTCCAGACTCTAAGTAATTATCACATTGAAAAGACCAGGCAGGTATTCACCACTGTGACATAGCCAGTTTTGTCCCCCCTCTAAACTTGCTTGCTTCATTAACTGCTAAGATAATAGAAACACAAAAACAAACTCCGTAGAAACACATGCCCTTTGGCTACAAAATCTCTTATTTTCCAAAACAGATATTTAGAAAGTACTGAGGTCATGTAAAATGGCAAGTATTAGATTAATTTTTCTAGAACTAACCATTTTACTTATTTTTTTGGCCATGCCTCGAGGCATGTGGGATCTTCCCTGACCAAGATCAGGGAAGGGAGGGATCAACCCATTCCCTCTGCAGTGGAAGCGCATACTTAACCACTGAACCATCAGGAAAGTCCCACAGGTACTAACTTTTGCTTCAGTTTTCTTCCTTGGATGAGGGAGCCTGGCGGGGTACAGTCCATGGGGTCGCAAAGAGTCAGACACAACTGAGCAACTAACAAGAGCTTTCTTCCCAAGGGCAATTTAGCCGCTGTTGTCCAACGCAAACATCAGGAAACACCTGGAGCTTGTCCAGAAGGCAGAGTCTCCGGGCCCACCCATAACTATTAGGTCAGAATCTGTAGTTTATCACGGTCCCAGGTGGTTTGTGAACATTAAAGCTGCAGAAGCGCCAGCTGGAAAACTAGCTTGACCCTGTAATGACCGAAACAACCCATCAGTTCAGCCATAACATTTGAACTCAAACTCTATACCATGAAAAATTTGTATATTGTAGTTACCTATCTGGGCACATGGCGAAAAAATGAAAAATTTGTGTATTGTAGTTACCTATCTGGGCACATGGTGAATATCGAGCTGTTCTATTATTTCCTGCTCTGTTGACGAAACCTCTTCAGTCGGAGGGCAGTAGTGGCAGGAGCACGTCCGAATGGATGAGAGATGACCTCTTTGAAAGAGACTTTTTTTGCACAATTTTAGATTCTGGTCCCCTGAGGGTAGAGAATTCAGGCATTCTTGAGATTTCTCAACGGGTTCTGGTTTTCCCAGTTCAAGGACTGATCAGAAAGGGTTTGGTTGTATGTTGAGGGGAGGAAATGAAACCTCTTGACCTTTAATGTTCCAAAAAACATTTCTTAAAGGAAAAAGGCCCATGACCTGTTGATTGGGCCGAAACTCAGTTTTAATTGTTTTGAGAGAGCAGAAAGGCACTCCACCCAAAGTGTTCTGTTCTTTTGGAGTTCCTGCCAAGTAAGAATTTCTTGGCAAGTCAACAGGTTAAACANAAAAAGGCCCATGACCTGTTGATTGGGCCGAAACTCAGTTTTAATTGTTTTGAGAGAGCAGAAAGGCACTCCACCCAAAGTGTTCTGTTCTTTTGGAGTTCCTGCCAAGTAAGAATTTCTTGGCAAGTCAACAGGTTAAACAGAGTTGTTTTATCACTTAAAGAGTATTTGTATTAAGGTCTGAGTAATATGAATCCGTTCATTAGTTTATGCATTTTTGTTCTCGAGGAGTTTCCAAAGAGGATAGGTTTTCCTTATAACATAGTTCCGCAATAGACTCTTCCCTTTGCAGTAGAAAGGGCTTCCCTAGTGGCTCAGATGGTAAATAATCTGCCTGCAATGTGGGAGACCTGAGTTCAATCCCTGGGTCAGGAAGATCCCCGGGAGAAGGAAATGGCAGCCCACTCTAGTATTCTTGCCTGGAGAATTCAGTGGACAGAGGAGCCTGGTGGCTACAGTCCATTGGGTCACAGAGTCAGACATGACTGAGTGACTAATCCTTTGCAGTAAAGAAGAGAAAAAGTAATGGCATTCCCATAGGGAGTGTGTCCTAAAATCCTAATGTAACATTTCTAATCTGATGGCTGACATAATTTTAAAAGAAAGTCAGATTATCCAGTGTAGGAACTGAAGCCTCCCGAGCCTGGGATGTGGCTCCCGAACTGCCTCCTGTATCTCATTCATCACACACACAAACAGACCAGCCAGCCCCACCTCCTGTTCACTCACTTCTAGCCTCTCTTCCCTCCACTGTCTCTTCTCCGCTCATTTGTCTTCCACCATCACTCTGACTAAAATTTCTTTGCAAGATCTCGGGACACCAAGTCCAGGGGCTCGTTTGTAAGTCTGTGTAGCATTTGGTCCTGTCCGTTTTCTCTCCTCCCATTATTCCTGTGATATTGGTCACTAAAGGTTTTCTTCCATGTTTTTGCCTCTTGAGAGCACTTGAGCCAGAGCTTGAATTTGAATCCTTAGCTTCAGTTCAGTTCAGTCGCTTAGTCATGTCTGACTCTTTGCAACCCCATGGACTGCAGCCCACCAGTCTTCCCTGTCCATCACCAACTCCCAGAGCTTGCTCAGAGTCATGTCCATCGAGTCAGTGATGCCATTTAACCGTCTCATCCTCTGTCATCCCCTTCTCCTACCTTCAATCTTTCCCAGCATCAGGGTCTTTTCCAATGAGTCAGTTCTTCGTGTTAGGTGCCAAAGTATTGGAGTTTCAGCTTCAGCATCAGCCCTTCCAATGAATATTCAGGACTGATTTTAGGACTGATTCAGTCCTTTAGGAAGGACTGGTTGGATCTCCTTATAGTCCAAGGGACTCTCAAGAGTCTTCTCCAACACCACAGTTCAAAAGCATCAATTGTTCAGTGCTTAGCTTTCTTTATATTCCAACTCTCACATCCATTTATGGCTACTGGAAGAATCATAGCTTTGACTAGATGACCCTTTGTCAGCAAAGTAATATCTCTGCTTTTTAATATGCTATCTAGGTTGGTCATAGCTTTTCTTCCCAGGAGCAAGCGTCTTTTAATTTCATGGCTGTACTCACCATCTGCAGTGATTTTGGAGCTCAAGAAAATAAAGTCTGCCACTGTTTCCATTGTTTCCCCGTCTGTTTGCCATGAAGTGATAGGACCAAGTGCCATGATCTTAGTTTTTTGAATGTTTAGTTTTAAGCCAACTTTTTCATTCTTCTCTTTCACTTTCATCAAGAGGCTTTTTAGGTCCTCTTTACTTTCTGCCATAAGGGTGGTGTAATCTGCATATCTGAGATTATTGATATTTCTCCTGGCAATCTTGATTCCAGGTTGTGCTCATCCAGCCTGGCATTTCTCATGATGTACTCTGCATATAAGTTAAATAAGCAGAGTGACAACATACAACCTTGATGTACTCCTTTCCCAGTTTGGAGCCAGTCTGTTGTTCCATGTCCAGTTCTAACTGATGCTTCCTGACCTGCATACAGATTTCTCAGGAGGCAGGTCAGGTGGTCTGGTATTCCCATCTCTT
>SJYX01002541.1:116849-176493 GCA_006410675.1 Oreotragus oreotragus
CCACCACCACCACCACCATCATTATTACTATCACTACCACCAACCACCATCATCACCACCACCACCATCATTATTATTACTATCACCACCAGCACCAGCACCACCACCACCAGCACCATCATTAATACTATCACTACCACCAACCACCATCACCACCACCACCACCACCACCATCATTATTATTACTATCACCACCAGCACCAGCACCACCACCACCACCATCATTATTATTACTATCACCACCAGCACCACCACCACCACCACCATCATTAATACTATCACTACCACCAACCACCATCACCACCACCAACCACCACCACCATCATCATCAGGCATTTCTTGCTCTTTTCAGGCTTTCTGGCCTGCTTCTAACTTGCAGGTATTTGCTACTTTTTTTCTTTCATAGGACTTTGTTTGAATGTTTCTTTGAGTCTAACTGTCATGTCTTTTTCATCTCCTTTAATATGAACCATTTCTACAGCTTTTTATGACAACATTTTTGAAGAATGTAGGCATTTCTTGCTCTTTTCAGGCTTTCTGGCCTGCTTCTAACTTGCAGGTATTTGCTACTTTTTTTCTTTCATAGGACTTTGTTTGAATGTTTCTTTGAGTCTAACTGTCATGTCTTTTTCATCTCCTTTAATATGAACCATTTCTACAGCTTTTTATGACAACATTTTTGAAGTTACGGAGAAGGAGGAGAATTTTTTTGTCTCTTTGAAAGAGTAAAACCTAAACAGACTACAAAGGAGTAAACCTAAACAGACACAAAAGAGTATTCTAAACACAAGACACAAGAAACACACTTATAGAGTATCCATAAGTCGTATAGTGTAAACTTCTGGTCCCAGATGGACTGAGAAACCATTCCTGTGTGTTGATCATCCACCAAAGGTGGGGTTCAGTTTTTCCACTGTGTTGTTACTGTATTTTCCCTTCCAATATCTAATTAATCTGTGGGGAGGTCCCATAAGACCATGTGTATATCTGCTTCTTATTTAAAAATTTCTCCCTCAGGTTAGCATCCATTGATGGTTTTTGCCTGAATCTTTGTGGTGGTGGTTAACATGCAGTTTTTCTGTAGGTCTTCTCTCATCCTCTATTTATCTATTTATTACTTGTAAGACTTGTTAGTCTGGATTCTTCAGAGAAATAGACCAATAGTATATCTATATGTGCTTCTGTATCTATAAATAAGAGATTTATTAGAAACAATTACCTCACAATTATGAAGGAAGAACTCTCCCAAGTAGTCACAAGCTGGAAACCCAGGAGTCATTCCTCCTTAGCTGTGGTTTCACTTTCTGCAGTTTCAGTTACCTGCAATTCAAAAAGAGCAAGCCAGAAATTCCTGAAACAAACAATCCATCAGTTTTAAATCATGCACCAGCCTGAGTCGTGTGGTGAAATCGCGTGCTGTCTCACTCAGTCTTCCCCTCCTTGGATGCGAATCATTCTTTTGTTCAGTGTATCCTGCCTGCTAGTCACTTGGTACCAGCTCAGTTTTCAGATCAACTGTTGTCATATCACAGTGCTTGTGTTCACATCACCCTTGTTTTACTTAGTAAAGGACCCCAAATGCAAGAGTCGCAATGCTGGCAATTCAGATATGCCAAAGAAAAGCCTTGAAGTGTTTCCTTTAAGTGAAAAGCTAAAAGTTCTTGACTTAATGAGGAAAGAAAAACACCACATGCTAAGGTTGATAAGATCTGTAGTAAGAATGAATCCTGTTTGTGAAGCTGTGAAGAAGGAAAAAGAAGTCCGTGCTAATTTTGCTGTCGCATCTCAAGACTGTGAAAGTTATGGCCACAGGGCATGATATGTCCTTTAGTTAAGGTGGAAAAGGTGTTGCTACTGCTACTAAGTCACTTCAGTCATGTCCAACTCTGTGTGAACCCATAGACGGCAGCCCACCAGGCTCCCCCATCCCTGGGATTCTCCAGGCAAGAACACTGGAGTGGGTTGCCATTTCCTTCTCCAGTGCATGAAAGTGAAAAGTNGGGGAGGGAGGTGGTAAATTTTCTGCTTTTGTGCTACAGCAAATATCCCACTTGAGTCATTTGAAGTGTTGTACCTTTTACGTACCCTGTTGAGAATGCACCAGCCCTTATTTGGTAACTCTACATATAGGGAGAACTAAAAAATCTCTTTATGCTGCCCCAAATTGATTTGGATGATAAAAAGTACTCCTGGATCCCACCTTACTTCTGGTCCCTTTTTAGAAAATAAAGTTGTGAAAGGAATGTGAAGAATTTGATTTCATTTTTGTTTTGTTAGCTTAAGTGAAAAAGGAAAAAAAAAAATCAGAGATACAGTTTCATTTAACCTCTGGCCCATTCTGATCTTGGCTTCATAACTGTTTTAACTCTTACCCAGATTTCTTCAGCCTTGCCTTTACAGGCCTTTCTAGCTGTCTTAGGGTGCTGCAAAAGGTTGTGCTTGAAATGGTGGTTAAGTAAAAGACGATGTGATGATGTTGATTTGGCAGTCATGAAGAATTTTGGATGTTCTGTTTTTTGTTTTCTTGAGAGTTCTCCAAGAGGTGGTGATCACTGAACTCTATGTAATGGATATTAGAAAGATTGTTGTTCAGTCGCTAAGTCGTGTCTGACTCTTTGCAACCCCATGGACTGCAGCACGCCAGGCTTCCCTGGGCTTCACTGTCTCCCAGAGTTTGCTGCTACATAGGGTCACAAAGCAGAGAAGGCAATGGCACCCGACTCCAGTACTCTTGCCTGGAAAATCCCGTGGGCGGAGAAGCCTGGTAGGCTGCTTTCCATGGGGTCGCTAAGAGTCGGACACGACTGAAGTGACTTAGCAGTAGCAGCAGTAGCAGGGTCACAAAGAGTCGGGCACAATTGAAGCGACTTAGCATACACACGTGTGTCCATTGAGTNTTCAGCAATACATGAACCCTGTCTCTTATACACATCTAGATGTGTATAAGAGACACGTCTAGTCAAGGCTATGGTTTTTCCTGTGGTCATGTATGGATGTGAGAGTTGAACTGTGAAGAAGGCTGAGCACCAAATAATTGATGCTTTTAAACTGTGGTGTTGGAGAAGACTCTTGAGAGTCCCTTGGACTGCAAGGAGATCCAACCAGTCCATTCTGAATATAAATCAGATTTAACCTCCATAGTGAGGTGATATAGCCCTTTTTTTCAGACGACAGTTTTTAACATATGAAATTTGATTATAATTAGGCTGATTTACATTGCAATTACTATCATTAATGTTTTAATGACATTTTAAGTTATTTAAATGATCATAGTAAAATTTGCTATTGACTTTCCCTTTTTTTTATCTCACTACCTAAAGCAAACATGATTGATCATTCAGTCATGCTTCTACATGAGTAAAAGTAAGTTATAAAAAAAACCCACAGATATTTTCTGTTAAATTTATAATTTACCTAAGAGTGGTTTTAAGTATTTAAAATCTGTTAGGTATGGCTATTGATGCATTTTAAGATATTAAAATGCTTAATGAGGTTGACTTATTTTAAATTGATATCATCAAAGTTTGAATAATTTAATCTTAAATTATTATTATTTTTAAGTTTAATGACTGACTTAGTCATAATATCTTTATCCCTTCCTTTAAGTTTGAAAATTTTCTAACTTACAGAAAAATACTTGTTGTTGTTCAGTCACTAAGTCATATTCAGCTCTTTGCAACCTTATAGCCTGTTGCAACCCAGGCTCCCCCATCCTTCACTATCTCCCAGAGTTTTCTGAAATTCATGTCCATTGAGTCAGTGATGGTATGTAACCATCTCATCATCTGCTGCACCCTTCTCCTTTTGCCTTCAGTCTTTCCCAGCATCAGGGTCTTTTCTAATAAGTCAGCTCTTCACATCAGGTGGCCAAAGTATTAACTTTCAGCTTCAGCATCAGCATCAGTCTTTCCAATGAATATTCAGCATTGATTTCCTTTAGGATTGACTGGCTTGATCTCCTTGCAGTCCTTGGGCCTCTCAAGAGTCTTTTCTAGCGCTACAGTTTGAAAGCATCAATTCTTTGGCACTCAGCTTTCTTCATGGTCCAGCTCTCAAACGTGCACATGACTCCTCAAAAAACCATAGCTTTGACCGTTTGGACCTTTAACAAAGTGATGCTGTCTTGGTTTTTCACAGAGAAGTATAAAGAGAAGTAAAAGGAACTTCTTTGTACCTGTTATACAGATATACCAACTTTTAGCATTTTAGCTTTGGCTTTCTCTTTCTTTACATAAATATATATATATTTTTTTCTGAACCATTTTGTATTCTCTATTTGAGAAATTTAGAATTTATGCAATACTGTTTTCTGATACATTATATATATTCCAATTTCAGTGATTATTCTAATAATTTTATAGTTGTTTGATTTTATTCTCAATCCAACATCCAGTAAGGATTACACATTGCATTTAAATATTTGTCGTATTTCAAATAGTTTTGCTCGTCTTTTTTTTTTTAATATTACATTGATTGAATTTATTATATTTTATTAACCCAGTCTTCTGTGGTGGGACATTTTTTTCCCCAATAATTTTTCATAAGATGTGTATAAGAGACAGGTCCATGGGGTTGCAAAGAGTCGGACATGACTGAGCCACTGAACAACAACATAGTTCGTTAATTGCAGTGCTTTTTAACTGAAGTTTTTTTTGGTTTTTTTTTTTTGCAGTTTTTTCTTAAGTTGTCAAAGGAAAGTATTTAGACTATATGGGGAAAATTAAAATGATTTTAGACATCATTTTTAAATTATGGTAGAAAATATAGATAAATAAAATGTCCTTTAAACTAGAGCAGCTGTTACTTTGAAGTTTCTTGGCAATTGTAGGAGATGAAAAATTCTCCTTGACTCTCATAGGGTCCCTGGCTAGGTTTGAAAATCAAACTGACAAAACACACAGATTTATTTAATATAAATTGTATGTGACGTGAGAGCCTTCTTAAGGCAATGAAGATCCAAACAAACAGTTTGACCTGTGTAGCTAGCTTTAATGAAGAAAGGGAAGTCTTACAGAAATGCGATAGGTCAGAGAGTATGAGCAAGTGTTAACTGGAGGAAATGTAGCAAGGTCTTTTTCTTGGGATTTTTCTCAGTGTCCCTTTGTCTTTGGAGATAAAGGTGCTCTTTTCCTTCAGATACAGGGAGGGCGCTTCACACATGAAGGTTTTATGACCTGTTTCAGGAGAGGAAAGGGATGGTAAGAATGATAATTTTCCTGCCTCTGCCTTTTTTTTCAAATTCCTTTAGCCACTATACTATAACTTGGAGTAGTGTGTCTTAAACCTCCTCAGTGTATTGGCTACATATATATACAACATCATTTCACTTTGTAAGGGAATATAACAAGTTCAGGTAATGTCATGGAAATTTTATATTGAATTCTGTTTCTGAAGACTTTTTCTGTAAGATTTTTTTTTTAATAAATCAAATTTCTCCTTGTAAGACATCCCTATTTTGACCTAAAAGTAAGACTTAATTGTGCATAGCAAGAAAATAAAGGTAGGCCTAATTTTTAAAATCTTGAGAGAATATAGAAATAGAGTATAAATTGTCTGTTTGGTAGAAATCTTATTTCCCAAAGACCTCTGTTGAAAAGCAGATTGAACACCGAGGAAACCAGAATTGAAAGAGACACGTATACCCCACTGTTCATCGCAGCACTGTTTATAATAGCCAGGACATGGAAGCAACCTAGATGTCCATCAGCAGATGAATGGATAAGAAACTGTGGTACATATACACAATAGAGTATTACTCAGCCATTAAAAAGAATACATTTGAATCAGTTCTAATGAGGTAGATGAAACTGGAGCCGATTATACAGAGTGAAGTAAGCCAGAAAGAAAAACACCAATACAGTATACTAACGCATATATATGGAATTTAGAAAGATGGTAACAATAACCCTGTATGCAAGAGAGCAGAAGAGACACAGATGTATAGAACAGTCTTTTGGACTCTGTGGGAGAGGGTGAGGGTGGGATGATTTGGGAGAATGGCATTGAAACTTGTATAATATCATATAAGAAACGAATCGCCAGTCTAGGTTCGATGCAGGGTACAGGATGCCTGGGGCTGGTGCACTAGGATGACCCGGAGGGGGAGGTGGGAGGGGGGTTCGGGATTGGGAACACATATACACTCGTGGTGGATTCATGTTGATGTGTGGCGGAACCAATACAATATTGTAGAGTAAATAATAATAATAATAACAAATTAAAAAAAAAACCCTGAATCCTGTTACAGCACTGTATTCAGGTGCTGTGGTATCTTTTTATCATCTGATTTTGGAGCTTTTGGAAATAAATCTGGGCTACTTATTTTTGATAAATGAAGAAATTAAGTAACAATTTTCAAATAATATAAGTTGTTTAAAAATGTTTTTCAAAATTTAGATGAATAGTTTTGAATCAGTGGTTTTCTTGGTTAATTTGTTGCAGTTTTATAGCCTTCTTACCCTTATGTTTGAAAAGAAAAAGGCATCTACCCTAGCTATAGCTGTGTTCTCCCTGCAGCATTCTTCTTCCCCCTCCTTCCTCTCTGGTGTGGGTAGTCTAATCCCTTTTAAGAATCTAATGAAATTTGTGAATCCTATCTTCTGAAAAATGTATCAGAATTTCCTTATATTTCAGAGAATTCATGGATTCCCTGCTTTCTCTCACATATACCTTGACCTGATTGGAGCCCATGGACCTCAGATAGGCTACAAATTTCATTAGAAAATAAAATTCAAACTCCTTTCTAGTAATCTCAGTATTTAACAGTTTACCTTAGAAATAATAGTATTATTGATACCCATATAATAATTACAATAGTAGTGGTTAAAAAGTTAAAATTTTATTCTATGCCAACGTTATACTCCATCTTCTGTTAAACCTTTAACCCAGACTAATGGTTTATTATTAATGATATCTCCAAGTGGACTTACCCAGTTTACATTTATTGTGTGCTTTAGAAAATAGTGTATCTTTAGAATACAATTTTAAAGAGTAGATTATAAGCATTTTGATTCTAAGACCTTTGCTGATTTATCTTCATTTGCTGCATTTACACAAAACTCCTTTTAGGGATACTGAATTTATTTTTAGTTCTTTAGTTTCAGTAGGCTCTTTTTTGCTTCTGAGCCTGTTTGTCATTCTTCTGCTGAAAATTAACTACCCCACCAAGACCCACATGTCCCTTATTTCCTAAAAATTTCAGTTTGGACACAGGTTCTTGTATTACCCTTAGAATATCTTCTTTGGACACTCCCCAGAGTCTAACATACATGCTACTCCTATGGGCTGCAGTAATGTTCTCATTCTCTCTTGCTCACTCGCTCACTCGCTGTCACACTTTATATATATAAAAATGGATAGGATCAGAAGAGTAGATTCCAGGCTGGTTAATACTCAGGGATTGGAAGAAGAAAACAAGTCTACTAAAAAAAGAATTGTTTCTTTATTTATTATTACTACAGTAATGTTCAGCAGGTGTTCAGTGATCAGAAATACTTGTCAGATGAGCTAAATGAAGTTACACTAAAATTTATTTTTATTATATCTCAGTGTACTGTTATCGTCCTCACTTGTACTTTTGAATAGGTACTGCTTTAGGCACTTTACTTTCATTATCTTAAATTTTCATAATAATTCTGCAAGAAATATAATTTTTCATGAAGTATATAATTTATCATCACGTGACTAAATGAACTTACATATGTCTGAGTCTAAAGTTTATTTGTTTGATTTTTCTAGTAGGCCAAAGTTTCCCAATCTCTTCAGAGAAATAGATGTTAACACATATTTAACAACAGAAATAACTTAAAACCTATTTGGGGGATCATAGTAGGATTATTGGGCATCAGTTTTTACCAATGGGTTGTATGCTGCTGCTAAGTCGCTTCAGTCATGTCCCACTCTGTGCGACCCCATAGATGACAGCCCAACAGGCTCCCCCGTCCCTGGGATTCTCCAGGCAAGAAGACTGGAGTGGGTTGCCATTTCCTTCTCCAATGCATGAAAGTGAAAAGTGAAAGTGAAGTCAGTCAGTCGTGTCCGACTCTTCGCGACCCCATGGACTGCAGCCTTCCAGGCTCCTCCATCCATGGGATTTTCCAGGCAAGAGTACTGGAGTTGGGTGCCATTACCTTCCTGTAGGTAAAAATGAAGCAGCTTTGGTAGGACAGGAGAATAGTATTACTAGTCATTGAAGAAGAATGGATTCTTGATAATATTTGTGAAAATTTTGTTTCACCCTGACTCACTTGGTAGCATAGCAGTCATCTCAGAGAATCACTCCTTTAAGCTTTGTGATATATGCAGTTTTCCTAACCAAAAGTTATGAGCAACCTAGATAGCATATTGAAAAGCAGAGACATTACCTTGCCAACAAAGGTCCGTCTAGTTAAGGCTGTGGTTTTTCCTGTGGTCATGTATGGATGTGAGAGTTGAACTGTGAAGAAGGCTGAGCACCAAATAATTGATGCTTTTAAACTGTGGTGTTGGAGAAGACTCTTGAGAGTCCCTTGGACTGCAAGGAGATCCAACCAGTCCATTCTGAATATAAATCAGATTTAACCTCCATAGTGAGGTGATATAGCCCTTTTTTTCAGACGACAGTTTTTAACATATGAAATTTGATTATAATTAGGCTGATTTACATTGCAATTACTATCATTAATGTTTTAATGACATTTTAAGTTATTTAAATGATCATAGTAAAATTTGCTATTGACTTTCCCTTTTTTTTATCTCACTACCTAAAGCAAACATGATTGATCATTCAGTCATGCTTCTACATGAGTAAAAGTAAGTTATAAAAAAAACCCACAGATATTTTCTGTTAAATTTATAATTTACCTAAGAGTGGTTTTAAGTATTTAAAATCTGTTAGGTATGGCTATTGATGCATTTTAAGATATTAAAATGCTTAATGAGGTTGACTTATTTTAAATTGATATCATCAAAGTTTGAATAATTTAATCTTAAATTATTATTATTTTTAAGTTTAATGACTGACTTAGTCATAATATCTTTATCCCTTCCTTTAAGTTTGAAAATTTTCTAACTTACAGAAAAATACTTGTTGTTGTTCAGTCACTAAGTCATATTCAGCTCTTTGCAACCTTATAGCCTGTTGCAACCCAGGCTCCCCCATCCTTCACTATCTCCCAGAGTTTTCTGAAATTCATGTCCATTGAGTCAGTGATGGTATGTAACCATCTCATCATCTGCTGCACCCTTCTCCTTTTGCCTTCAGTCTTTCCCAGCATCAGGGTCTTTTCTAATAAGTCAGCTCTTCACATCAGGTGGCCAAAGTATTAACTTTCAGCTTCAGCATCAGCATCAGTCTTTCCAATGAATATTCAGCATTGATTTCCTTTAGGATTGACTGGCTTGATCTCCTTGCAGTCCTTGGGCCTCTCAAGAGTCTTTTCTAGCGCTACAGTTTGAAAGCATCAATTCTTTGGCACTCAGCTTTCTTCATGGTCCAGCTCTCAAACGTGCACATGACTCCTCAAAAAACCATAGCTTTGACCGTTTGGACCTTTAACAAAGTGATGCTGTCTTGGTTTTTCACAGAGAAGTATAAAGAGAAGTAAAAGGAACTTCTTTGTACCTGTTATACAGATATACCAACTTTTAGCATTTTAGCTTTGGCTTTCTCTTTCTTTACATAAATATATATATATTTTTTTCTGAACCATTTTGTATTCTCTATTTGAGAAATTTAGAATTTATGCAATACTGTTTTCTGATACATTATATATATTCCAATTTCAGTGATTATTCTAATAATTTTATAGTTGTTTGATTTTATTCTCAATCCAACATCCAGTAAGGATTACACATTGCATTTAAATATTTGTCGTATTTCAAATAGTTTTGCTCGTCTTTTTTTTTTTAATATTACATTGATTGAATTTATTATATTTTATTAACCCAGTCTTCTGTGGTGGGACATTTTTTTCCCCAATAATTTTTCATAACAAATAATGTCTCAAAGTATACTTAACCATATGTTGTTTTGTATTTGTGGACATGTATCTTCAGGATAAATCCCTATATGTAGAATTAGACTGCTGAATCATTAGACAGTTAGTGTATCTTTATCTTATAGATTTCTCTTCATTATCTTTTTTACTTTTCTCATCCCTTTTACACTGAATATATTGATACATGCATTTCTTTTCTCCTCCAAATATTTGGGAATATGGTATGATTTTGATATCATGACTATGTATATTGAGTGGTTTGCTAAAAAGTCATAGAAACAAAATAAATGTTTACAGTAACAAAATGACTGTTGTAATTAATACAAGTGTTAAAAACCTAAGGAGTTTTAGCCTAATTAGAAAAGATAACAAGTCAAGAGAAAGTATGCATTTTAAAAGACATTGTCATTAATTTATAGCAAATAAAGCTTATGAGACTAATGAATTAGAATTTTTAATCCTCTTTAGTTCTGAGTAAGTAAGTTGTCTTTAAAGCAACTTACTAGACCTGAACATAGTTTAGCATATATATTTGTGTATATATATGTATATACACACATATGTGAATTATGTATATAATAGAGACAGCCACGGCTATACATCATTTACTGTATGCTGTGTATCTTGTCCAACAATACATATACATTAAATTACTTAGTTTAATCTCCAGCAGCCTTATGAGATATAATTATTTGCCATTTATAGATGAGGACACTGAGGCATAGAAATGTTAAGTGGCATGCTCTTACTTATTCAGCTAATTAGTGGCAAAGGTAAGATTTGAACCCACATGGTGTTCATTATAGATTCTGGACTTTTAATGACAATGCTTCACTACTTCTGTTGGACTTGGTATTATTTTTCTGTATTAAGACTAATTAGTAACCTAACATTCTATATGACTTTGATTCTGAATTCTTAATCACTCTGCTCTCTTTCTTTCTTTGAAAGAAGTACATTTTCTCTAGTTGTTATATCAAATTTGTTATCATAAGTGGTGATACTGGAATATAATTCCGTTTATAACAGTGACAGCTGCTCACAAAGAAACCATTTTATGCCACCATCATGGCAGAATGCTGAACTAGGTGTTCCATTTTTCTGACCCATTAAAATTATTTCTGTTTCCATTTTTCAGTGGATGATTCAACAGCCACACAAAGCAGCAACATTTTTTGGATGCATTGGGATAGATAAATTTGGGGAGATCCTGAAGAAAAAAGCTGCTGAAGCCCATGTGGATGCTCATTACTATGAACAGAATGAGCAGCCCACAGGAACGTGTGCCGCATGCATCACTGGTGGCAACAGGTCAGTGTTATCTGAAGGCAAGCTCTGTACTAATTGACTACTTAACCGCTGGTAAAATCTAAATTCAAATCTGAGTTTGGAATTTAGACTTCATGTTTATAATGGTTTTAACATTTAATATACGCTTCTTCCTTATATCACTTTTCCTTAAGGCTTTTTTTTCCTTTCTTGAACCTGCTGTTGTCTCCGTGAAGCACGATGAAATGAAAATTTGGAGATCATGTGGTGTTCTTGCCAATGCTTTTTCTGTGTGTGTATGTTAGTTGCTCAGTTGTGTCCGACCTTTTGAGACCCCATGGACTGTAGCCCACCAGGCTCCTCTGTCCATGGAATTCTCCAGGCAAGAATACTAGAGTGGGTTGCCATTCCCTTCTCCAAGGAATCTGCCTGACCCAGGAATTTAACCCGGGTCTCCTGCATTGCAGGCAGATTCTTTACCAGCTGAGCCACCAGAGAATTAGAGTTAAGAATAAAGCACATTTTATTCAATGTTTTATAGCTAGGTTCTTGCCAAACCGACATTAAGAAGACTGTCCTTTTCCACATATCCTGAGATTGAAATGTTAAAATAAATATTTGCATACATATTTTAGAATATATAAAATATATCTTTATGTATTTTATCATGTATAAAATATTACATTATATCCAGTCTCTTATGGATTACATCATCTAAAGCAGTTCTGGCAGATAGTTATCTGTCCATACTAAACAACTTCAGTCATAAGTAGTATACTACTCAAAAAACAAGCCTTTACATTTCTAAACAGCTTTGCTTATCAGAAGATTTTTCTTTCTATGAACTTGAACGCTGTCAGAGCCTGCCATGCATGGCCTCTTTCTGTGCCTTTTGCAGTTATGTGGGGGTATATCTTCAGTACATTCATGCTTTGCTAACATCAACATTACCGTGTTGCTTATCAGCACGAGCTTTTTTCTCCTTTGAAAAAGAAAAAAATGATTTTTTTGTTATTGTTAGAATCCACACAGATGATCTCTTTTAAAATAACAGTTCACTTGATACTTTACATAAATAGCTAGAAATGCTGTATGTCCTCCCCCATATCCTGTCTCCCTTTTTCTTCTTTCTTGCCTCTTGTCTTCTTTTCCTTATTTCCTACCTTATCTCTCCTCCCCTTGCTCCATTCCCACTTTTGACTTCATTTATTTTTGCACACTTTTGACTTTGCAAACACATATTAAAACCTCGATGATATTCTAGACAGTAGTCATGAAATAGCTAAAATAAAACTTTCAAATATAGTTATGGTACCAAAGCCATTTTAAAAAATAAAGTTACAGGAAAGTAGTAAAGTTCTCCTACCAACAAAAAATAGTATTTGTAATAAATAAAACCATCAGTTGTTGAGATATTGAGATATACTTAATTAGACCTTTCCTCTTTTCAGTTTTTCTAAAATTACCTTTAGTAGGTAGGTGCAGAGATTTCCTGTTAGAGAGAAATGGATCGACTTTTGCCTGTTTTACCACTCAGGCTACAGTAAAATTGCTAAATTGTTTTTATATGTTGTTCTTTTAAAGAGTATTTGTGATAATACTAGGTTTTCCAGATGTCAGCAGCTTAATTTATATACTCATATGAATTGCATTATCAGTATTATTTAGGTAATACTGGAAGTCAGAAACTGAGGGAAACCTTTGCTATCTAACTCATTTTCCAAATTGTAGAATTTGGATAAACTTTTAAATAGAGTTAGAAACTCTTACTTCTACTATCCCAAACTCAGATTAAGGCAATATTTTTCTTAACCAGGTTCTTTTTCTCCAAACTCTGGACCAGATACACTTGGAGAGTAAGAATACCTGTATTTTCTTTTAGAGGACTATTTAGTTTTCTACCGAAGAGTAGTTTTATTATCAGAATAAAATTTAGTAGCTCATAGCCGTTTTATGCCAAAATTTTGCAGGAGTCATGATTACTAAAATATATTTTATAGATTGAGTGGTTATTCTTAAATTGTAATATAGTTATTTTATATATGCATGTATTGATGCACATCATGCTTATTTTCATTAATCCAATTGAACATAAACAGGATGTATCCTTAAGTTAGTCACTCAGTTGGCATATGGGCGAGTAGAAATATGTTTTTGAAGATAATTGATTTTTTCAAAAGAGAATCTAACCATGTTATCAAAATCTTAAGTGATTATATATTTGTGGGTTTCTTTCCATTTTTAAAATCACAACTGTTACCAAAAAAAGTTGGAAAAATTGGCAAGTTGTGTTTTCTTATTTCTGGATCAGTAGGAAAAGGAAAAGTATTTTTGTATGTAATATAAACAATTATTGTGTTAAGTTTAATTGTTGGGCAATAATAAAAAGTTGTATGTGATACTTGGCAGCAAAATTTTAAGTGTAGTATTGTGGTTAGATTTTTCAGCTGCAAAACTGGACCAGCACAGGGAGTTTTCAACTATAAAAAGTAATTTATTATAGTGCATAAATGTAATGAATACAAATTAATCTCATAGTAAATATGGTCTACATGTATATTTGGGTTTTACAAAATTAATCTCATGCTTGGCTTTTAAAGCATTAAATATCAATAGATATTCTGTTGATACTTGAAAACTGAAGATTTTAGTTCCATATGTATTTTTTCTGTATAACTACATAGTAGCTATTTCTTACCTGCGTTTTGAACTATTAAAATGTAGAGGGTAGATAATTTTATCATGTTAGTATCAAAAGGAAGCTTAAATGCTAGTTTCTTGAAATAGCAGATGATATTTAGATTAATGTTTGTTTTTATCAAGGTAACCAAGATGTCTTACAAAATTTTTAAAACAAAATTAACATTAGTAAAATCAATATACAGCAGTTTGAAGAATTAAGAATTAAAATGAAAGTCATAGTGAAGTATTTCAGACAGAGAAGGAGATATATCATATGACATCCCTTACATGTGCAATCTAAAAAGAAATGATACAAGGAACTTACTTACAAAACAGAAAAAGACTCACAGAGTTACAAAATGAACTCAGTTTGTGGGGAGGCTCCATGGGATAGTCCAGGAATAGTTAAGGACTTTGGAAAGGTCATGTATATACTGCTATATTCAAAATGGATAATTAACACAAACCTATTGTATAGCACATGAAACTCTGCTCAATGTTATGTGTCAGGCTGGATGGGAGGGGGTTTTGGAGGAGAATGGATACATGTATATGTTTGGCAGAGTCCCTTCTCTGTTCACCTCTAACTGTCACAAGGTTGTTAATTGGCTATACTTCAACACAAAATGTTTTTGGTGTTAAAAAAATTTAAAAAGAAAAATTAAAATGAAAACAAAAGTTGCAAAAATAGTTAACTGTATAATTACAGGACAGGTGTGACTGTAAGTAAAAGCCTACTTACATTTTGTTGTTGTTTTAGATCCCTTGTAGCTAATCTTGCTGCTGCCAATTGTTACAAAAAGGAAAAACATCTTGATATGGAGAAAAACTGGATATTGGTAGACAAAGCAAGAGTTTATTATATAGCAGTAAGTATTTGACTAATTCTAATTTCTGGTACATATTTTTACTATAAATTATAGTTTGTTGATGTACATTTAAAAATAATTGTCTCATCCTGCAAATTATATACCCATCTCAAAGCATATTTTGGGCTTACTATTAAAAATTAAGAACAGAAATATGATCGTTCTGTGGTAACATAATTTGAACTATTTACCTTTAAGTATACCTTCTTTGGGATACATTATATATACATGTTTTTAACCAAGTGTCAAATTCTGTTTTAAATGTTAAGGTCTTTTGAAGTAATTCTGGAAATTAGCCAGTTGTATTTATAGGCTGCGTATGAATGATGCATGTGTTGTGTGGGAAAATATTAGTAATATAATTGTTCACTGCAAACAGTTTGAGCTTATTTGCCTAAAAAATCTTAATTAGTATTTATTCCATAGTAATTACCATGACACCTTTTAATTTAATATTTCAAAGACATTGATCATGACAAATCTGTTAAATATCAGAATAAGGGCAGCATGTAATTTCAATTATTAAGTCTTCTGACATAAAAATAATTGGTTAAGAATTCATTTCTAAAATAAGACTGTAATAAAAATTCTCCTGAATTAATCACCCTATGAAAATCTTGTTTTTATTTAATATGAGTTAAATATGACTGATTAAAAATAAGTAGATACCTCTGAAAAATTACAAGTACTTCATATGCATATATGGTTTTGATATAACAGCTGCTGCCATTTATTACCTGAGCTGTGAAATAGCTGGTAAGATGTGTAAAAAATTGATTATCCAATAAGAACATGTTTATTGAAAATATAATTATTTCTTTCAGTCTAGTGTTAATGTCTCCTACAGCATGTTTATGTGCTCTGCTGTAGGCTTTACAAGGTTGGTATTGATCCTTCTGTATAGCAAATCCTGTCCCCTTTATAGCTGTCAAGTAAATGCTTACATTGAGAGGATTATATAGAGGAAAGTCAAATTATGTCTTCTGCTAGTATGTAAGAAAAACATCTCAAAATTTAAAAATTTTTCTGTATTATCTTCTGTTTTGTTTTATTTCTCAAAATTGTCTCATGTTTTCATTAATGTCTCGGTAGCACGTGTTTGTAGTGTAGCTGTAAGGGGGTCTATGCATTATCTTAAACCATCTTATATTTGAAAGTCAAAGAGCACATGGTTTAAAGTTTGTTGTTATTTATGCTATATTTACTGACTGAAATTTGACAATATATAATGATACAAAAATATTTTTACCCTGACAGTTATAATTCTTGGTATGTCAATATATTCATTGGACCTCAGGTTATGAGGTAACTTGGAAACAACTCATAATTTTAATGATTATGCACATATAACACATCTAGCCAATTTTGCATGAGTGAAATTTTTGTAGCAGTATAGACGCATGTGCAACCAACAAATAATTGTAGCAATTATATACTGTAACACATCTAGCCAACTTGAGGT
Source organism: Oreotragus oreotragus (assembly GCA_006410675.1). Classification (NCBI taxonomy): domain Eukaryota; kingdom Metazoa; phylum Chordata; class Mammalia; order Artiodactyla; family Bovidae; genus Oreotragus; species Oreotragus oreotragus. The sequence continues at coordinate 133,109 of SJYX01002541.1, forward strand.
AGATAGAATTTTTTTAGTAGTGTTAACTAGTTATTCGAGTAAAGTTTTTTATAAAGTGTAGAGTGATCAGTTTTGATCAAAATAATAAAATTGAATTACTTTTGAGACTTGTGTGGTATATTCAGCCAGAAACAAGTATCAAAACAGATTGCAGTTGATTCATCTGTTTGTAGCTGTTATCTCTTAGTTTCTGTGTCAGCAGTTTCATAAAAGAATACTCTTTCACATTGCAAATCTATAGTTTGTTCAGAGTTGGCTATTTAAATAGGTCTGGAAATAGTAGATTCACACCGGATACTTAAAATGCTATATATTCTTGGTGAACATTCAACAAATATTTATTCTGCTTAACAACTAAGAACATAATTATTATCCATTAAAATCTGTGATATTCCTTCAGAAATGTAATGTTATTTCTACAGACTTTCAGCTGTTCTTTTAAATATTTAATTTCCTTTGTGTTCAGAGCATCCAGTCTAGTCTTAGTAAGAAAACTGCAAATTTAGATTGAGTTGATAGATATACCTGTACTTATTTCAAGAAATCAGATGGGCTTTCTAACACTTTCAGGTTCTATAGGGGTTTGTAGTCATCTTACATCATCATCGTAAACTTTGGAGGTTCAACAAGTTGAAATTGTGGGAGCTCTTTTAAATATAGAAGATTCTTGATCTAAAGAAGCAGTTCAGTATATCCAGCATAGTTCCATAAGTAAAATGTCTGTGTTACACAAAATAATCTAAATCTACAACTCGACTTTTTCTCACTCTTCCATGAGTTATTGAAGCATTAAGAAAATTTAAAACTTTTCATCATTTTCTCTGTCAGGTAATGCATTCAATCTCTAATTGAAAGCAAAAACTTGTCTTACAAAAAATTGAAGTATAAGAATATGCATACACCAGCATTCTCTTTTGGTGTAAAGTGTCCCACTTATGGCATATAAACTCAAATTTTCCATGTTTAAACCAAATTCTTAGTAGATATTTAGGGATTCTTGGTTATATTAGTAGCTAATTGATTTTTGAAAACATAAACCTTGGTTGTTCGTTACCTTAGAATAAGATTGACATGTCTCTTTATTGAAAGAAACATTGTTACAGTCGCCCTCTAAGACTGTGATATTTAGGAAAGGTTTATGAAAAAGATGAGATTGGTGCCAATAATTTTGTAAACCATGTGTTTTCTTTGTAAGCAATATTAATGTGCTGTGAAAAGTCAGCAAATGAGTGCTGTATTTCATCTTCCCTCTTGGATTTTTATAATTATTTTTGTATTTTAAGTGTTTAAAAATTTACATTTTGTTCTATAATCATAATTGTTACAGACTTATTCTGTGTTTAAATGATCTAAGTGCTTACCGTCCGCTTCTTTACCCCATTTACCCCATTCCTTTATTGTTTACTTTGACTGCCCCTCAGTTGGCTGCATTCATTAAACATTTCCCAACCAATGAAAGGCTAAGAACTCGCTTCTTGAGTTTATTTTCATGTTGCTTTTATATGTGAATGACGCCTCGTTTGGTGTCATATTTTATAAAACTGAGTGCCTTGTGGACATTGCTTCATTGTCCCTTAACACTTCTTATGGCAGTGCAAAGTCAGGTTGGTTTTTATTTCTGTTCTTTACTGTTACTTTCTTTTTTTCTGTTTACTTTGAATTTCATTTGCCACTCATTTACTCCTCTTCTTTCGTTCTGTTCCACCCTCCTCCTACCTTTGGAAGAATTATTTATTGATTTGAGACTTTTCTCTTCTACTGTAGACATTTAGTGCTGTAAAATTGTCTGAAAGCATTCGACTGTCTCTCACAAATTTTGATATATCATGTTTTCATTTTCATTTAGTTTGTAATACTTTCTACTTTCTCTTTGGCCTTCGTATATGACTCATGGATTATTTAGAAATGTGTTGTTTTCTCCTAAATATAGAGATTTTCCAAGGATCTTCCTCCTACTACCATTATGCATTTGTGTATTCCTCTTTGCAATTCTGATTTCTCTTCATATATTTTGAAACTCTTTTATTAGGGGCATAAATGGATGTGGTTGATTATTTGACTCATTTATCATTTTGAAATATTTATCCCTCGTAATATACTTTGTCCTCAGTTCTACTCTGTCTGATATTAATATAACCAAGATAACTTTCTTTTGACTGTTGATATTATGGTATATCTTTTCCCACTGTTTTACTTGTAACCTATTTGTCTCTTTAAGGTGGATCTCTTGTAGGCAACATGCTAGTGAGTCAAATTTTTTGTCCATTCTAACAAGGTCTACTTTTTGATTGGAATGTTTATACCATTCCCATTTAATATAATTAATAATATGGTTAGATTTGAGTTTTTCATCTTGATATTTGTCCCATCTGTTCTTTAATGTCTGTTTTCTCTTTCTCCTCTTTTTTGGGTTAATCCAGTATTTTTATCTTTGGTTTATTTTTATTTTTGGTTTAATATCTCTAACTTTCTGTTGTTGTTATTTTAGCAATTGTTTCAGATGTTATATATATTTAAAATATTGTAGTCTGCCTTCAGATAATGCTGTATGGCATCACACATGGTATAAGAATCTTGCAGTAGTACACTTCAGTTTCATCCTTTCCTAGTCTTTATGCTATCACTGTAACACATTTTATTTTCTAATTTTGTGTTTATTTTTGAAAACAGCCTTATTAATACATTATTCACATACCATAAGCTAAGTTGCTTCAGTCATGTCCGACTCTATTCGACCCCATAGACGGCAGACCCCATAGACGGAATCCCCGACCCTGGGATTCTCCAGGCAAGAACACTGGAGTGGGTTGCCATTTCCTTCTCCAATGCATGACAGTGAAAAGTGAAAGTGAAGTCACTCAGTCGTGTCCGACTCTTAGCGACCCCATGGACTGCAGCCTACCAGGCTCCTCTGTCGATGGGATTTTCCAGGCAAGAGTACCATACACAGCCATATTATACTTTTACATGTGATAAACACGATAACATTTTTGTTGAAATCATCAAATATCTTTTAAAGTGATTTAAATAATAAATGTATATATGTTCATTTAATTACTATTTCTAGAGCTCTTCATTTCTTTTGCTTAGAATCAGATTTCCACCTGGTATGATTTTCCGTCTGTCTGAAAACCATTTTTTTTTTTTAGCATTCCGTGTGTTTTGGTCTGTTGATGATGAATTCTTTCCATTTTGTTATACTTGAAAAGTCTTTATTTCACCTTTTAAAAGAAAATTTTGCCAGGTATGTAATTCTAGTTTGACAGGTTTTTGTCTGAAAATGTTGCTCTACTGTATTGTGACTTGCGCTATTTCGATGAGAAATCGGATATCCTAAATTTTGATTCTCTGGATGTCACATGCCACACAATCCCGATTCTGTCTCCTCTTAGAGATTTCCTATTTATTGCTGCTTTTGATCGATTGATTATTGTCCTTCAGTTTTTAGTTTCAGTTTTCTTTTCATGTTTATTGTGCTTGGGGTTTAACTGCTTAGAGCTGTGGACGTGATGGTTTTTTATTAAGTTTGAAGTGTTTTCAGCAATTATTTCTTCATGTTCTTTGCCTCAACATCCATCACCTCCTATTGGGTCTCGGAGTACTTCTGTATTAGGACACTTGAAGTTTCTTATTGTGATAACTAAGGATTGCTACTGGTAGGTGTAGGACAGTAATGTTGCTAAACATCCTCCAATACATGGGACAGAGCCACACAACAAAGGATTATCCAATTTTAAACATCAGTACAGCCAAGGTTTAAGAAACCCTGTTCTAAGGCTAAATAATCCCTATGACTGTAGCAAGATTTATCTATACTTAATGCAGTGCCCTGTTAATTATGAGTTTTTTTTGCTCTAGATGATGGAAATAAGTGCCGTTTCCAGAGGTCTGTGTGCCTAAAACTATTGTATAATCCTTTTCCCTGTAATACTTTTAGATCATTCTTTCTTAAGCTCTGGTCTGGTTAATGTTCAAAAGCAAATCCTTTGCACATTTCCAGGATTCTCTGTAAAGCTTTTGCTTCTTGGATATCTGGCCTGTGATGTCTACCTGCTCTGGTCTTCTTTGATTCTCAGATCTATCTCCTCAACTAAGTGGGCTGGGAACTCTCTCAAGGCAGTAAGCTAATTCACTTTTGTTGAATTCTGTTTAAGAGAAGCTAAAGGCAAAGGAGAAAGGGAAAAATATACCCATTTGAAAGCAGAGTTCAAAAGAATGTCAAGGAAAGATAAGAGTGCCTTCCTCAGAGATCAGTGCAAAGAAATAGAGGAAAACAATAGAATGGGAAAGAATAGAGATCTCTTGAAGAAACTGGAGATACCAAGGGAACATTTCATGCAAAGATGGGCTCGGTAAAGGACAGAAATGGTATGGACATAACAAAAGCANCCTAAGAGCTATTCAAGCACTGTCTCTTATACACATCTCAGTTTATTGTGATCCACACAGTCAAAGGCTTTGGCATAGTCAATAAAGCAGAAATAGATGTTTTTCTGGAACTCTCTTGCTTTTTCCATGATCCAGCGGATGTTGGCAATTTGATCTCTGGTTCCTTTGCCTTTTCTAAAACCAGCTTGAACATCAGGAAGTTCACGGTTCAATGCAAAGAAATAGAGGAAAAAAACAGAATGAGAAAGACTAGAGATCTCTTCAGGAAAGTTTGAGATACCAAGGGAACATTTCAGGCAAAGATGGGCACAATAAAGGGCAGAAATGGTATGGACCTAACAGAAGCAGAAGATATTAAGAAGAGGTGGCAAGAATATACAGAAGAACTATACAAAAAAGAACTTCATGACCCAAATAACCACGATGGTGTGATCACTCACCTAGAGCCAGACATCCTGGCGAAGTCAAGTGGGCCTTAGGAAGCAGCCCTATCAACAAAGCTAGTGGAAGTGATGAAATTCCAGTTGAGCTGTTTCAAATCCTAAAAAGATGATGCTGTGAAAGTACTGCACTCAATCTGCCAGCAAATTTGGAAAACTCATCAGTGGCCACAGGACTGGAAAAGATGGAGTTTTCATTCCAGTCTGTACATTTCATTCCATTCATGCCTTTCATTGCCAAAGAAAGGCAATGTCAAAGAATGCTCAAACTACTGCACAATTGCACTGATGTCACATGCTAACAAAGTAATGCTCAAAATTCTCTAGCCAGGCTTCAGCAGTACGTGAACCGTGAACTTCCAGATGTTCAAGCTTGAAAATGCAGAGGAACCAGAGATCAAATTGCCAACATCCGTTCGATCATTGAAAAAGCAAGAGCATTCCAGAAAAACTACTTCTGCTTTATTGACTACAACAAAGTCTTTGACTGTGTGGATCACAGCAAACTGTGGAAAATTCTTCAAGAGATGGGGCTACCAGACCACCTGACCTGTCTCCTAAGAAATCTGTATGCAGGTCAAGAAGCAACAATTAGAACCGGACATGGAACAACAGACTGGTTCCAAATAGGGAAAGGAGTACATCGAGGCTGCATATTGTCACCCTGCCTTTTTTAACTTATATGCAGAGTACATTATGAGAAATGCTGGACTGGATATAGCACAAGCTGGAATCAAGATTGCCAGGGAAAAATATCAATAACCTCAGATATGCAGATGACACCACCCTTAGGGCAGAAAGTGAAGAAGAACTAAAGAGCCTCTTGATGAAAGTGAAAGAGGAGAGTTGAAAAGTTGGCTTAAAACTCAACATTCAGAAAACTAAGATCAAGGCATCCAGTCCGATCACTTCATGGCAAATAGATGGGAAAACAATGGAAACAGTGACAAGACATTTTTTTTTTTTGCTCCCAAATCACTGCAGATGGTGATTGCAGCCATGAAATTAAAAGACACTTTCTCCTTGGAAGAAAAGCTATGACCAACATAGACAGAATATTTAAAAGCAGAGACATTACTTTGCAGACAGAAGTCTGTCTAGTCAAAGCTATGGTTTTTCCAGTAGTCATGTATGGATGTAAGAATAGGACCATAAAGAAAGCTGAGTGCTGAGGAATTGATGCTTTTGAACTGTGGTGTTAGGGAAGACTCTTGAGAGTCCCTTGGACTGCAAGGAGATCCAACCAGTCCATCCTAAAGGAGATCAGTCCTGAATACTCATTGGAAGGACTGATGCTGAAGCTGAAACTCCAGTCACTTGGCCACCTGATGCGAAGTCCTGACTCATTTGAAAAGACCCTGATGCTGGGAAAGATTGAAGGTGGGAGGAGAAGGGGACGACAGAGGATGAGATGACTGGATGGTATCACTGACTTGATGGACATGAGTTTGAGCAAGCTCTGGGAGTTAGTGATGGACAGGGAAGCCTGCCATGCTGCAGTCCATGGGGTCACAAAGAGTCAGACAAGACTGAGTGCCGGAAGTGAACTCAACTTTTCAGTTGAAGTAATTTCACTTTAAAAAATCATTTCTCGATCAAGGTGTCCTGATTGTAATCTGATTTATATATAATAGAAAATATATGAAAACATATAATAGGAATATATAAAACATATATAATAGAAAACATGTATAAAAAAGTCTACATCTTTTTAGGTGAGTGAGTCACAGAGGCAAATACTGACCACATGCCCCCAAAAACTGTACAAGAAGAGGCACGTGGGCAGGCCTGAGGGTTTCCATCCAGGCAGCATGGCCTTTCCTCTCATGGAGGTGGATGCAGGGGGCCCTTTTTGCCAGTGCTTGCAGTAGTTGGTAATCCTGTTGACTACCCTCTGTTCCAAATTCATGCTAAACCAGAAGACTTGTGGCGAGGATTTCAGTCTCTGATGGAACTGCAGGCATTTTGCTGACTTGCATTGTTAGAGCCAGCAACAGTTTTGATTGTACTATTTATACGTTATCAGTTAATAAGTTAGCCCTTGAGGTGTAGATATTGTCTATGTCTTGGGTGGGTGAGTAAGGAAGAGGAAGAGGAGGGGAGGGATGGGGAGAAGGAGAGAGAGGGAAAGAAAGGGAGAGAAGAAAGGAGGAAGAGAGAGAGCAACAGGGAGACACAGCGAGAGATGTCTGTTTTTGACAGCCTCACACTTGGGGGTCAGCAGCAGGCCNATGTCTTGGGTGGGTGAGTAAGGAAGAGGAAGAGGAGGGGAGGGATGGGGAGAAGGAGAGAGAGGGAAAGAAAGGGAGAGAAGAAAGGAGGAAGAGAGAGAGCAACAGGGAGACACAGCGAGAGATGTCTGTTTTTGACAGCCTCACACTTGGGGGTCAGCAGCAGGCCAGAGGAGCCCTCTGGGGACAGACATCTTGTCCCAGGTGGTGTGTTCACAGTCACTCCTCTGCTATTGGCTTGTTTTCTGCACATACATGGTAAACATGGACTTGTGCCTTTATTTTTGTTGAGAGAAACTTTAAAGGAGCGTTTTCATTTCACTTGGTGCAGGTGTTTAATTGATGTTCATGTTATTAAGAGCATGCTCTAATTAAATTCAGCAGCCTCATTAGACAGATATTTCTGATATGTTCAGGAGGATTTGCCTCTCTCTTCAAAGGAACCTTCTCCTTTTGGCCTGTGAGTCTCTTCATGTAAACCTCTCATTTTTTCAGATTGGTTTGGGGTTCATTCAGGTTATTCCAGATGATTCTATTTTGCTGAAATTTTCTACCACTTAATAAGAAATGATCTCTTTTGTTATAATAGGGTACCTTTGGGCTTCCCTGGTGGCTCAGGTGATAAAGCGTCTGCCTGCAGTGCAGGAGACCCGGGTTCAACCCCTGGGTCGGGAAGATCCCCTGGAGGAGTGAATGGCAATCCACTCTAGTACTCTTGCCTGGAAAATCCCATGGACAGAGGAGCCTGGTGGGCTACAGTCCATGGGTCGCAAAGAGTTGGACACGACTGAGCAATTTCACTTTCACTTTTGATTTGAACTTGTAAAGGGTTTTTAAAAAAATTTATTTGGCTGTGCCAGATGTTAGTTGTGGCATGTGGGGTCTAGTTCCTTGACCAGCTATTGAACCTGGGCCTCCTGCATTGGGAGCATGGCATCTTAACCACTGTACCACAAGGGAAGTTCCAGAATTTGAAAAACTTTAATGCACTTTCCTATCTTTCATGCTCATACATCCTAATTTCAGTTGCTGCAGTTATTTATTCATTCATTCTTTAATTCAAAAGTATTTACAGAATGACAGCTTTGTGCCAGGCACTGTCCTGGACTGTAGAGTTTGAGTTACCAACCAAAATAATAGCCAGGTGAAATTTGAAAGCTTTAAAGGATATAATCTTAGATAAGTATTAATGTGTATTTCAGTTAACGTCATCTGTAGGGACTTCCCTAGTGGTCCAGTGGAAAAGAATCTGCCTTGCAGTGCAGGGTACACATGTTCAGTTCATGGTCAGGGAACTAAGATCCCACATGCCGTGGGTCAGTTAAGCCTGCACAACACAACTAGAGAGTCCGTGGGGTCCTACAAAAGATCCTGAATGATGCAAGGGAGATCCCGTGTGTAATAACTAAGACTCAACACAGCCAAATACAAAAATAAATAAAAATAAAGTCACCTGTGATAATAACATAATGGCAAGCAGTTATAGTAGGTACTGTTAGCTTTTTGATTTTTCACATGAGGAAAACTGAGCCACAGACAGGTTAAGTGACTTCCCCATGGTCACACACCCATCTGCCTGAAGGCCAGGACTTGAACCCAGGCACACACGAGTTCAGGAGCCTGTGGTCCCTTCTGCCTTGTTCTGTCTCCCCAGGGCAATGATAGCTTAAGACTTAGACCCTCCAGCCACTGTCTGGCAGTTACTTTGGTTCATTACCTGTGATCAAGAGATTATTTTGAGGGCAAAAGGGAATAATAATACATGGATGGCTCTTAAAAGCGTGCTTGGCACACAGTATGCTTTGAGACGTGTTGACCAGCCACTCTTCTTTCTCTGTCTGCCACTTGCTACATTTTTCCTTCTCCTTTTTCCTCCACTCCTCCCCCTTTAATATTATTATGGATGAAAAGTTCAAGCAACTGTGTAAGAAACAACAAACATTTAAAAAGTCAATTCAGCTTTTTAAAAGAATAACTTCCAAAACAATAAAAAAAAAAAAATAAAAATAAAAGAATAACTTCCAAAGTAAAAGTAAATATTAGATTGTAAAATACTTAGTGTGTCTGAGTGAGAGTCAGGTTGTCGTCTTTGATTTTTTTCCTTTAGTGTTTTGAGGAATCCAGATTTACATTCCTGCTTTGATTGTAGGTTACTATCTTTGAGGGTTGAAATCCAGTTGGAAAAACTTGCAACAAAATTTGCTTTATAGGTGCTAGCTAATCTTCCCAATATATTAACATCTATTAGAGACACTTCTGGTCCAGTAGCAATGTGGCTTTTTGCTTTTGAAGTTTTCCATATTATATTTGAATGTCAGTGAAATTGGAGGTGACATATAAGTTGAAGCAAGTTGAAACTTTGTGTAACCTTGCATAGGGAAGCTAGAAATGCAAAGATTGTTAGATTACAGACTAGCCACCGATAAAATAGAATTTCATCTGAATATGGGTTGTAGAGATGTTCAGGTGGAGAAGCCCTTGTTGGACTTGANAAGTTGAAGCAAGTTGAAACTTTGTGTAACCTTGCATAGGGAAGCTAGAAATGCAAAGATTGTTAGATTACAGACTAGCCACCGATAAAATAGAATTTCATCTGAATATGGGTTGTAGAGATGTTCAGGTGGAGAAGCCCTTGTTGGACTTGAAATTAATATGCACTCCTTGTTCTTGCTGCTGTAATGGCTACTTCAAAAATGGCAACACCTTGACTTTGTATTACTCCAGTTGATTTCATTCTCTGTTCTTTTCAATCTTTTCTTATTATGAAAAGTAACACATACAGAAATTCAACTGTGTTTATCACAAAATGAACACCTTATTGTAATTACTTCTTTGCTTTTTGTAACACATTCGCACTTACACATACTTAGTGAGTGCATCCTTCATGGTACTCCAGTCTTTAAATTCTTTATCTGCCATAGCTGCTGATTGAAGTGTAATACCAGCAAGAGTGACTTTGTCATTATCCCATAAAGGACCCTAAAGTCCTCTACAGGAGATGCTGTACTATTTCTTAGAATTCTCAAAGAGATTGTTTTTAACATTCTTTAAGTCATATCACAAACATCTTTGGCATCTATGTACCACTTAATAAGTTAAAAGGCTCCCAAATTATCATTTCTACTTTGGTTTTCTTGGAAGCATATTGATAGTACTTTTCTATGATACTGTTGTAAAAACAGAATATTTTTAAAAAGTTGTCTGTATTTCCAATATTACTGAGTCTTCTCCTAACAGTTTACCCTATTGGTCAGTTTCCCCTGTCCCCCTGATGTCCCCTCTCAATGATGCTCCACCGCCATCCTTCTCTTACCTAATCCCGGGAGGACCCCTTGATGAGTCATGCATAGCTCCCCACTGCTTTCCTGTTTTAATTCTTCATCCCCTGCAAATTCCAGGTGACATTTACAATTCAGTTTTTCAACTTTTATGATCAAGACTTGTTTCTTATGGAGTATAATCCTGAATTGACTTGTGCCCTGGATGTTGACTACATAGTCAACTTGATGTATCTAGAATTAATTTGCTTTTATGATTTTTCTCCTCACTCTGCCTTTGCCCTACTTCCTTTAAACTAACTTGTCTCCTGGTTTAAAGGGGCACAGAACACACCAGATGGCCACTGGAGGAAATGATCTTTTATGCAGATGCTTAGGAACAATGACCAGAAGTAACTGTCCATTTCTGAATTTGCACTTACTTTATCCACCCATTCTCTCATTTTGTTGACACTATGGAATTCGCTGTATGAGTCCTGTGGACAAACAACTTATCACTGGCTTAGCTATTATGTACTTTCTTTTGCCAGAATTTGATTATTTCTGCCAAAATGTTCTAGTGAAGAGTCTTTTGGTTAAGAAGAATAGAAAATTGTGACTTTGCTCACCTAAAAAGGGAAAGGCATTGCACAGAATGAAAGCTGTTTTGTAATTCAAGACAAGGAAAGGAAGCAAGCCCAGCCCTATCCAGACTAGTCCTGCAGATTGGAAAGCTGTTAGAAGTCAAGGTAGCTTCTAGAGCCCAAAGAAACGAAAAAACTCCTTTCTCTCCCACTTGAACCCTCTTTTCTTCATGGTCATCTCGCCTTCCGTTCCTCTTCCTCTCTGCTCATATGCAAATCTTTCTTTGGGAATTGGCTTCCTCTGTATTCTTACAACTTTTACCTGTTCCCCAAAAATATCTTCCTCGGCATTAAAGCCTCCATGAGTATTTAGCTCAAGTGCCTACCACTAATTGGTTAGCGCCTTAGTGTTTTAATTATACAATCCCAGGATAAGGATCTTAATTGTATCAAATAGTTTTGTTTTTCTTTTCATTCAGTCTAAACAATTTGTTGATTACCAGAAGATTAATTTTGGTGAGTGGAACTCTACTGACGGTAGAAGGTGGCTTTGGCAAGGTGGCTGTGGCAGTAGAGGCAGCTTCATGTCAGGTCGATTTCTCTCTCTCCCTCCATTCTTGTCTCGTCCTAACAAAGATTTGGGACGATAGACTAGTTACAGCTCACACAGACAGGATTTCTTAGTTCCTATCTCAGTGTAGCAAGGATTCGAAATGACTGACTGGTTACAGCTCAATTACAATTCTTGTATTGAACAGAGGGGATAGTACATTCCCAAGACGTGGGAGCAGGCTGACCCCAAAGGAGTGGCAGTGATCGCTCTCTGCTTCCCTTTTTATACTCCCCGTCTCCTCCTCTTGATTCTGTGCTGTGCAGAATAGGGCTTGTACCCACCACCAGTCAGGAAAGGGAATGCAAATAGGCGTATGCTCAAGGGTGATCGGAGAAGGCAATGGCACCCCACTCCAGTACTCTTGCCTGGAGAATCCCACGGACGGAGGAGCCTGGTGGGCTACAGTCCATGGGGTCGCTAAGAGACGGACACAACTGAGCGACTGCACTTTCATTTTTCACTTTCATGCATTGGAGAAGGAAATAGCTATCCACTCCAGTATTCTTGCCTGGAGAATCCCAGGGACAGAGGAGCCTGTTGGGCTGCCATCTATGGGATCGCACAGAGTCGGACATGACTGACACAACTTAGCAGCAGCTGCAGCAGCAGCAAGGGTGATTGACAACTCCAAGTTGTATAATGATAGGGGGCCAAATCTTATTTGAATGGCCTATAAGGACATTTAGTTTAATTAAGAGCAAGTACAGGTTTCTTACTAGAAAACTGACTACTGCTACTAATAAGTGATGTCATTTTAAAGTCACTTGAAGTTGTCAAATAGTAACTCTGAAACCTTTCTGTTCTGGTACCAAATGTGTGGGAGAATGATGGCTGCAGGAACTCTTCAGTGGTCTTGCTTGTGTGTGTGTGTGTGTGTGTGTACGTACCTGTATGTGTGTGCTTCATCCTTTGAGGGGAGGTGGTGAACACTGGATTAGGAGTTCAAAGACCTAAGTTCCATTTATGATTCTGCTGTGACCTATAAATTATTAACTCTTGAGGCTTGATGCCAGATGCCTTACAGGTACTGGTGAAAGCACTCGACAGTTTTCAAAGTGCTATAAAAATGCCAAGTTGATTTATTAGCTGAATTATGAACTACTGGAATCAAATTGGCTCATGAATAAAAGTTATGTTGTGCTAACTTTGATCCCCTCCACCTCAAAAAGCAAGTAATTTTTTATGGTACCAGAAGAACAAGATTCTAGAAAACTAAATTTTGTTTGCTTTTTATAATATCTAATCGCCACTTTACTAACTCCATTTCTGTCTCTTTTTAATGCTGCCTCTTAGCATACGCTCCATTCAACACTCAATTAGCATGCCTGCTATGAGGTAAAGTATATTTTCACCAAATGTAGTTGGTCTGATGCTTTCTTACTTTTTATCCAGATGTTTCTCTTGAACTGTTCCAAAGTAGGAGCTAGAAGTCTGCTCTGAACAAGCTGTGAAAACTGTTCCTAGCTTTCAGTTGGTCCTCCCAATGTTATTATGCTGGTGTAAGAAATCCATTAAATGTTTGTGATTTTAAAAAGGAATTATTATTTCTACTTTATTTTGTAAACCTGTTAAATTGTTTCATTCTGGAATCTGTTTAATTAAAAAAAAATTGAACCCTGTTCATCTGATCAACCTTTTCTTTTCATGGATGTAGGTGGCCCGCTTCCTCTGTTCACATTAGCTTTAGTTACAGTCTCCCTTCTTCTCATCCTCCCCATTTCTACTTCCTTCATCCCATTGTGACCAACTGGAACCAACTGGGATCTCATTCTAGTGTCCTCTTCCATCATTAAGCACTTGCAAGTGCACCTTTTACTACCTCACCTGACCTCTATAGAGGCAGAGAATTTCTCAACAATGTACGCTTGACTTGAACTTTAGTGTACATCGGAACTACCTGGAGGGCTTGTTAAAAGTCCCTGCATGGTGGGCCCATGTCGACTTTCTGATTCTGTAAGCCTGGGGTGGGACCTGAAAATCTGCTTTGCTAAAAACTTCCCAAGGGCCGCTGATACAGCTGGTCTGGGGATCACCCTTTGGGACCGACTGCCTGTCACGATGGTGGGAAGGGGGAAGCCCGTTTTTTCTTCTCCTATTTCATCATGGTAGCAGGAAGGATATTGGAGGTCAGGTGGACAGTATAAAAGCTTTGGAAACCCATGTAAAAGTGACACACAGGCACTGTGATCCTCCCTAACTAATGTGGATGAATGTGAAGGCACGGGAGAGGCTTCCTGTGGGCTTGGAGAGCCTCTGTTAGCTGGGGCAGCTTTGTGGAGTTTCCTGCCCCTCCCTTCCTGTTGGTCTCTGTTTCTCCTGTTAGGCTCCTCCTGGGAACCAGGATCCCTGGTGTGGAACCTCCTCTGGTTTCCTTGTCCTGCTGAGCTGATGTGGGTTTAGGTAGAAATCTTGCCAGGCAACATATGAACTTAAACATTAGTTCTAGACTGTAGCACTTTAACCAAAGTCAGACTGAGCTAACAGTGGCTTTTTCTTATACGGTGACAAGTTGGTTGAGGAAGTGATAGACTCAGTGTTGTACCTGACTTTGTTCCCTCTTCTCACACATGTATTTTATCTGTATGTCTAACACTGGCTCAGTTCAAAGAATCAAAAAGATTGTCATAGAAATCTTAGAACAGGAATTGATAATCTCCCATAATAAGACACCATTTGTATGTATGCCTATGGTACAGGTGTTACATATGGTTTATATGTTCTTTTGCTGATTGAGAATAATGGCCAAAGGGAATACAGTCAACTAATGTTTTCTGAATTGTTGAAATTTTTGTTCAGTGTGTGTAATTTTATTATTTGTTTTCCTTTTCTCTCCATAGAAACTCCCCGACTTTCAAATCATTTGAAGAAAAGGTCGAAAACTTAAAGGCAAGTAAAGAACAGGGTCTTTCTGTTATCTTGTTCGGTGCCTGAACTTTCTTTGTTGTGGGTAGATTATTCAAATTAGAATTTCCTTTCAAAAATATTTGAAGAACTTTAATAACTTTAATCTTTACCTCATTAGTGGGTATTTAAGGTGATATATTGGAGAAGGAAGTGGCAGCCCACTCCAGTATTCTTGCCTGGAGAATCCCATGGACAGAGGACCCTGGCGGGCTACAGTCCATGGGGTCACAAGAGTTGGATATGACTTAGCTTCTAAACCAACCAAGGTGTTACATACTCTCAGTAAAATTTTTTGAGTATATATTGTAGTTACGACAGCATGAGTGCTGAAAAGAAACGTATAATTTTTAAAAGTAGTACCTCAGAAGTTTGTGCTGCTTTTTGTATTATATTCACTTCAGATACTTTTCTAATTGGACAAAATGTAATACAAATCTCATTGTAGAAAATTAAAAACAATATAGAAAAGCACAAAAAATAAAACATAAAAATATGGTCCTACAACCGAGGGACAGTGATACGTTGTAGGACTATACTATTACACTTAAAAAAAAATTAACCAGGGACTTCCCTGGTGGTCCAGTGGTTATGAATCTGCTTTGCAATGCAGTGGACGTAGATTAGATCCCTGGTTGGGGAACTAAGATCCCACATGCTGTGGAGCAACTAAGCCCAAGAATTGCAATTAGGGAGTCTGTGCACCACAGTGAAAGATCCTGCATGACACAAGGAAGATCTTGTATGCTACAACTAAGACCTGATGCAGCCAAATAAATATTTTTTTTTAAAAAGAATTAACCATAAGCCATAAACATTTTTCTGTATCATTAAATATTCTTCAATATTATGTTTAAGGGCTGCTTGCATAACCTTATAATGGATATTGTTTGTTCAGTCCTTAATTATTGGACATTTTTATGATGATGATGATGCCATGGTGATCACTGATGATTCATTTTTATTTTTTGATTGCTTTGATTTTGGTGAAGGTGGACATTTGCCCATAATAATCAACTTTATGAATTTGTAAATTGTGTTATCTTCAAGATTATATTCGAAACTATAATATCATCAAGGATCACAAGTAATGAGAAATGATGTTTTGTTCCCATCCACTGTCCAACCTTCTCCACAGAGTTTGTACAAAGCCCATATTAATTTTTTTCCAGAACTAATTCTGGTAATTATGGTGGGTATGTTTAAAATATCTTAAGTAATAAACTTAAAAACAAATTAAAACTAGTAACTTAAGTATTAAGATAAAACTGATATCTTAAGTATTTCATCTATATCAGCTTTAAAATAATCATATTTTATCTTTCAGAATTGTACTTGAGTCACTTCTTTTTAAATACAGCTTTTTAAAATTACAGAATCAGGGTATGCCAATAGAAAGAAAACCAAACACTGTATCACAAGCTGGATCTTTTTTTCTTGCATATAGAAACACTACTCCCACCTTTTCTCTTTCTATATAAATGTGTGTTTTTCAAAAAGGAATCACGCTGTACACACAGCCCTGCAGCTTGTTCATTTAATGCCCCCAGCATGCATGCTCTAATGAATCCACAAATGCAGGCCCCTGTTCTTTTTGCTCACTGATGCTTTTCAGTGGCCTGGAAGAGTCCTTGACACACTGCAGCTACTTAATACATATTTGATGAGCAAAAAAAATACATCACGGTCATTCTTCTAGGTCAGTATCAGAGGCCTGCTTTACTCTTAGTAATTCCTACTTAGGTATTTGAAAACAAACTGTGCATTCCAAGAAGTCAAGGTTTTACTCTAATTCAGTTCTCAAAATTTTAGGAATATCATAGTGTCTCCTTGAAATCTACCCTGAGTGTTAGTTTTTGAAATGACTAGCTGGAAAACCAGGCAGCCTCTGTTCTTTTAACAATGAAGAGGAGGAGAAACTTCCAGGTCATTACTATGTATTTTCCTCCTGAGTATATTTAGACTCTATAAAATCAGTTTTTGAAATATGACTAGGTACCATTCAGATTTCAAAAAATATAATTTTTAAAAGGATATAATGTATTAGACAAATATCACAAAGGAAGCTGTAAAATATGGTTGTATGCTTGAGATATAGTTTTTCCTAACTTACATTGATATTCAATTAAACATGGGGTCTACTTTTACTTTCATTTAGGTTTTGAATTGAGTCATTAACTGTGATTCTTGAGCATTTGCCGTGTACCAGGAGATGAGTCTTGGGCACTGGGCCACAGTGAGCAAGAGTGACACAAATGCTTTCTGAAGATGTTGAGGCAATTAAATGGCCAATGAAAATGAAGGGAGGGTAAGGGCTTCCCAAATGGCTCAGTGGTAAAGAATCCACTTGCAATGCAGGAGAGGCAGGAGATGCAGTTTTGATCCTTAAGTTGGAAAGATGCCATGGAGAAAGAAATGGCAACCCACTCCAGTGTTCTTGCCTAGAAAATCCCATGGACAGAGGAGCCTGGCGGGTTACAGTTCATGGGGTCACAGAAGAGTTTGAAATGACTTAGTGACTAAACAACAAGGCACTAGGACAGTGGAGGTCAGGGGTGCAGTGAGGATCAGTAGTGGGAAGCTCTGTCACCCTTGGCAGGAGGGAAGGCTAGAGAGACTTCTCTGAAGATGCAGTAATGTAAATGGAGGCCTTCAGGTTGAAAGGAATGTTTGAAGCTTTGGGGACCCTTTGAGGAACTTTATTGACCTACCTGTGGCTCAGACAGTAGTGTCTGCCTGCAGTGTGGGAGACCCGGGTTCGATCCCTGGGTTGGGAAGATCTCCTAGAGAAGGAAATGGCAACCCATTCCAGTACTCTTGCCTGGAAAATTCCATGGACTGAGGAGCCTGGTAGGCTACAGTCCATGGGGTCGCAAAGAGTTGGACACGACTGAGCAACTTCACTTTCACTGTGCTATAGGTTATAGAGCAAGAGAGAGCTAGAGAGAGAGATGGACCACATTAAAGAAAAAGCGGGAAGCCACTGAAATTAAACAATCTGAGTCATGCACTCTTCTATGCAGTTTAAAAAGATCACTGTTGGCCCTGCAGATCTAAGGGGAGAGAGACTGAGAAGGAGACAAGGTGGGAGGAAGGTGTTGTGATCAGGGCAAAGATGATGGCGTATGAGTCTAGCTGGTGCCCGTGGGACAGAGTTGAAAGATATTTAGACTTTAGAAGTGACAGACAAAAAGTCAGTGATCGACTGGAGGGGGAACGAGATGGGGAAGGACCAAGGATAACAAAGTCGTCTGACTGGGAGGTGCTACTGCCATTCACGGGCTTGGAGTAGGAAGGGACCAGTGGTGGGGAGGAGTTATTTTAGACTTATAAATGGCAAGAGGTCTTCTTAACATTTTCTTATAATTAAGGAATATTTTAATAAATTTAAAAACCATACAGTGGATACAAGTCATGCAAATTTTTCAGACAATTCAAAGATTTTGGATGGGAGGCCAAAAAGAATGAGAGAGCAAACTTCAACTAGATTCCAACTGTTAATGAGTCTGGCCAGTCACGACTGAGCTAAGAGCATCATGCTGTGTCTGGGAAACATATATGTGTTTCTTTCCTTTGTTTTGCTCAATAATATTTCACAAAATTTTATCTATAGAGACAGTTCAGTAGATTCTTTAGCATAACAGGCCTTATAAAATTCTATAAATTTTATAAAGATAAATTTCCCTGTGAAGAACAATAAGCAGATAGGGGGAAAAGGTAAAGGGATAGAATTTACCAACTTGAATATTTTCAGCATGGAAACTGCCTAAGTTTTTCTGTGAAACTGCATGGAACATGACGACAGTACTAAATTCTGTACAAATATAATAATCACTGAGCTCTTGGGCTCCTGATTTATTTTTTCTTCAAAGTAAGATTTGAGTTACTTTATGCAGAGTCAGCGAAGTGTGTGTTTCATAATGTCTCTTCCTTTTTGAACTTTTCAAAGTCTAAAGTCGGGGGAAACAAGCCTGCTGGTGGTGATTTCGGAGAAGTCTTGAATTCAACTGCAAGCGCTAGTGCCACCACCACGGAGCCTCTTCCAGAGCAGACACAGGAGAGCCTGTGAGCCCCCCACCTTTGTTCTGCTACTCACTGCCAGATGCTGCAAGCGAGATCCAAGCACATCTTGTCAACATTCATTGCCATGAACTTCCACCAGATGTGCTTTTGTTGAGCTTTACATATTCCTTTGACCAAATAGCTTGTGGGTTGAACAATGTAAAAGTATCTTCACTTCTATTCCTGGGAAACACTCTTTAATGTGCATTTCAGCCCCTTTATTTAGGAAATATCACAGTGAAAACACATCTAGTACCTGGGGATCCTCACTGGAATGATATGAGAAGCTGTGGGTTATCATAATTGCTTACACAGTTGCTCTGGGTGTGGGCTACCAGTTTGATCTTTTTCTTCTATACAGGTTTCTGTTTTTCCTCTTTGAATCTCTGTATATTTGATTCCTAGATGAGACTGTTCTTTAAAATGCTCTGCATCCTGCTTATTAAAAAAGTTTTGGCGAAATGTTCTTTACCTCTGAGGGAAGAACTACCAGCTACGCAAAATACTTTTGGATATTGTTTGGGGATAAAGTATCTTATCTAAAGACACCAGACTAAATAAATCTGCTCTTTATTCAGTTTCTTACAGTTTTGTAAGTGACATTATATACAGTAATTTCAAATCCTAGGTGACCTGAGAGTGGAGGCCTTTGTTTATCGCCATCTGTGACGGTAACCATGTCAGTGTCTTGGTTATTATGCCACTTACAGCTACTTACTTTTCACCAGATTAAAATTTTAGTTTTGGAGGAAATTATAAGGTGACATTCTAAATCAAGCATATTGTATTATCCTTAGGTTGAAATTTGAACACTGTCCTCAAACATTGAGTTCCAAAGCCTGAAAGTTTTTTTAGATCTAGGTAGCTGAAAAGTGCTAAAATCATTCGCATTAGGGGAAACACTGTCTTAATTCATTTAGCAGCATTTAAAATAAGCACACCAAGTTATATGACTAATATAACTTGAAAAAATTTTATACTAAGGGGTTAGTAATAACTCCTGAGGATTTCATGCATTAATAAAAATCAGCTCATCATTTTCTACTTACTTGTTTTCAGTTTGTTAGAAATTACAAAATGATACTGTAGGCATTGCCCCCTGTTTTGAAAACAGAGTGTCAGGGCTGAATGAACCAAAGCCTCTGGAAGTATCTGCATGGAGGCCAAGGTACTCTCATTAACTCTAGTAGTTACTTACTCATCACCACTGTCTTTTCCTTATGCTGCGTATGGTTATGGCCTACAACGTTGTATTTGTTATTTATCAAGTTGTGATTGTTTTATTGTTGTTTATGCCAAATGTTAATTGCCAAGTTTGGAGTGACCTAAAGCATTTTTTAAAAGCATGACTAGATTTACTTGGGGATAAATTATCTTATGAAAAACAAATCTGAAAAGCTACAAGTGTTGATTGTTATGAAGTAATATGCTGCCCTTTTTGATTGCTGGAGCTTTTGTGAGCACTTCAGATGCAATTGAAACTATGCTCTATTACATGTGAAAAGCTTAATAAATTCTGTGTATCAGTAGCACAGGTCTCAATATTTATTATGAGACCAATGGTCTGGAAACAGCTTGTTGTATTACATAATCAACTGATACCCAGGCTTTAAAAAAAAAAAGCAATTTTTTACCATCTGCTTTATATCATTGCTTCATGGTATCAGACTACCATAAATTATTTACTTGAAAAGACTTTAAGGCAAAGGTTGTTGAAGCATTGTCCCAGAGGAATCCATGTGTATACATTTGTCTTTTTAAAGAGATACTATGGTTACTCAATAAGGCTGGTAAGTTATTTTTTCAACCAGTTAAGTCTTTCAGTTGCTTTTTTCACATCTTTCATCACACTGATTCTTGGATGTCCTGCCCTGTTCCTGTCTTTTTAATAAAGCAAAAATGGAGAAGATAGCGGTTTCTTTAGTTAAACAAAATATCCTCAAATCTTTTTATTTTATGGGAGAAATGATAGCGATAGGGTTGGAAGGTGGGATGGGTGTACGTCAGTACTGGTGATGGTCATAAAAGAAGAAAATGGAGAAACACTTTTATAGACATCTACCTAAACTTAATTTAGAAATGATTTAATCTATGGCAAAGCACTCTGCCTGTAAAGAAGCAACAAAAAAGTAGAGGGAGGACAAATGTAGAAAAATACACATCAACCTAGAAATCTCATTCCATGTAGTCTCTGTGGAAGATCCAATATTACAGATTCACAGATACTTAAGCAATTTAGAACACAGTAATTACTAAGAACACCAGAGAGGGACCCTGGTTATTCTACTGTGTTTCATGTTTGACACTAGAAGAACATAGCAACAAGAGTGAGAGCTCAGATGCTTAAGGATTCAAGAAGCGTGATAGAAGAAAACAGTTCCTAAAATTAGCCCCTTCTTACAAAGGAATGTCCTTAGTTTATGGAGTTTGTGGGAAATAAAGCAAGAATGCTTACACCTATGAAGCCAAAGTAATCCAAGCAAGAGAGTGGAAACCAATGGATTATTTTAGTAGTAATTCAAACTACTGAAATAGAGCGGAAAAAAAATGTTGAATTTGGACTATTTCTGGATATGTTAATGAAGAAATACCACTGTTTATTTTTTTTCTGTATAGTATTTGAAAACAATAAAAATTCTATAATTTGGGCATGAGTTCTCTTGTATGTATTACCTATCTGCTGAGGAAAGGGGTAAATCCATTAATTACACAACTTCTCTCCAGACCTGTCATATCCTGGGTATAGAAAGAACCAGGAGTAGCTGTATGGAATCAACTTATCAAAAAAAAATCTACATGCTGACTACACAAAGACATTTGTAAGTGACTTTTTGTTCAGTTTGTGCCAGAGATGCTGCATAATGCCCTTTTAAGGATTGCATGTTTCTTTATATTAAGACCCAGATGACAAAACAGATTTTTACCCATAATGGAGCGACACTGGGCCATTAATTAGCGAACTGTCCCATTGTAATTGGATTAATTATAGAGACCATTTAGTTTTCAGTTACTAAGAAAGCATTATCACTTTTAAGTAAACCTGCAAACCATAGATTTCAGTTTCCATGTTCTGATTCTAAAATAAAAATGAACCAAAATTAAAGGGAGCCAAAAGAACTCACATGCCTATCACCTGCCAGGACTTCATACTTAAATGCTGCTTGGCCACCATCCCAACATGCTTGAAAGTTTTCCCCTTGGTTTCTAGAATTAATTATTTTTTCATTTTCCTGTTTGACTATTCTTTGGCATTGTCTTCTTCCAAATCCTTAAATGTTATGGCCCATCTCTGGTCATCTTCTACATAATCTCCTTAATGATAGCATTCATCTCTATGGTTGAAAGGACTTATCTTTACAGTTATACTCATCTGTATTTCCAGTGTATCACTAGCCCTTTTTTCCAGATTTTATTGGATGTTTGAAAGGCATAAACTTCTAAATCACCTTCTGATCACTTTCATCTAGCCACTAGTAGCCACTAGTTGAGCTTTCAGTAGGTGATGGGCATTTCACACCCACTTCAATTCCTCACTCAAGGGTGTCGTGCTGTCATGATTTTATAGATGAGATTACAGCTAGCAGACAAAGAGCCAGAACTTGAATTATATTTTATTCACTTGCCATCTGCCATTACTATTTTTACAAAGTATACTAACAACTTGCAAGCTACATGGGAAAAAAGCAGCTTTTATTTTTAATAAGTCAAGAAGGAAGGTGTTCAAGGAATTGGAGCAGGATCAGAAGGGGCCATGATGTTAAAATACTGCCATTAGGGTCGATGTTACTATTGGCACTAATATAGGGAAGGACAGTATCATATCTGATGCTTCTGTTGCTCTGCCAAAGGCAGAGAACTAGGCATGCTTGAAGTTAGTCGATACAGACTTATCCATTAAAAACATCAGAATATGTCCCCAAATGCATTATCAAAACAAAGGAATTTATCATCTGGCTAAGGTAGGACATGAATATAATACAGCCACTGATTTTTTGAGCTGGGATATTAGCGATCCCATTTGCTCTGTAAATGCTGATTAAGTTTACAGAGCACTTCCTTAAACTTAAGATAGAGACTAATAACTTGGTTGTATGTGAGGAAACCAAACCAGCAACAAAAAAAATTGCTCGCCTGCAATCAGGATCGGAGGTTGAATTAGAACTAAGAGCACTGGCCAAAGCTCTTCACTACACTTTTTTTTTCCCCCTGAAGGGAAACAGAAGTAGCAATAGCCTTAGAAAGTAATGCAAAAATGTTTTAGGCAAGATTTCATCAAGAGGTGAGGGAAATAAACAGTGTATGTACCAAAGGAGAGAACTCAACCTAGAGCAGAATTTACTTTAAGCTCTCTACTGAAATTAAGGCTTGCCATACAGGTGGCTAGTAATAATGTCATGTGTGATTCATACAATTATGCACTATTCTAAGGTTAGTTCCTTGGTATCTCCAATTTCCTTGAGGAGGTCTCTAGTCTTCCCCATTCAATTGTTTTCCTCTATTTCTTTGCATTGATCACTGAGGAAGGCTTTCTTATCTCTCCTTGCTATTCGTTGGAACTCTGCGTTCAGATGAGTATATCTTTCCTTTTCTCCTTTGCCTTTCACTTCTCGTCTTTTCTCAGCTATTTGTAAGGCCTCCTCAGATAACCATTTTGCCTTTTTTGCATTTCTTTTTCTTGGGGATTATCTTGATCCCCGTCTCCTGTACAATGTCCCGAACCTCCATCCATAGTTCTTCAGGCACTCTTATCAGATCGAATCCCTATCCTCTATTTGTCACTTCCACTGTATAATCATAAGATTTGATTCAGGTCATACCTGAATAGCCTAGTGATTTTACCTACTTTCTTCAATTTAAGTCTGAATTTGGCAATAAGGAGTTCATAAT
The DNA here is from genome assembly GCA_006410675.1 of Oreotragus oreotragus. Taxonomy (NCBI): domain Eukaryota; kingdom Metazoa; phylum Chordata; class Mammalia; order Artiodactyla; family Bovidae; genus Oreotragus; species Oreotragus oreotragus. The sequence continues at coordinate 156,473 of SJYX01002541.1, forward strand.
ATGAGCCACAGTCAGCTCCCGGTCCTGTTTTTGCTGACTATATAGAGCTTCTTTTTCAGCTACAAAGAACAGACTCAATCTGATTTTGGTATTGACTATCTGGTGATGTCCATGTACAGAGTCATCTCTTGTGTTGTTGAAAAGGGTGTGTGCTACGATCAGCATGTTCTCTTGGCAAAATTCATTAGGCTTTGCCCTGCTTCATTTGGTACTCCAAGGACAAACCTGCCTATTACTCCAGGCATCTCTTGACTTCCTACTTTTGCATTCCAGTCCCCTATGATGAAAGTTCAGTTCAGTTCAATTGCTCAGTCGCGTCCAACTCTTTGCAACCCCATGAACCACAGCACACTAGGCCTCCCTGTCCATCACCAACTTCCGGAGTTTACCCAAACTCACTACAAACCTGCCTATTACTCCAGGCATCTCTTGACTTCCTACTTTTGCATTCCAGTCCCCTATGATGAAAGTTCAGTTCAGTTCAATTGCTCAGTCGTGTCCAACTCTTTGCAACCCCATGAACCACAGCACACTAGGCCTCCCTGTCCATCACCAACTTCCGGAGTTTACCCAAACTCACGTCCATTGAGTCAATGATGCCATCCAACTATCTCATCCTTTGTTGTCCCCTTCTCCCACCTTCAATCTTTCCCAGCATCAGGGTCAGCCCTTTGCATCAGGTGGCCAAAGTATTGGAGTTGCAGTTTCAACATCAGTCCTTCCAATGAACACTCAGGACTGCTCTCCTTTAGGATGGACTGGTTGGATCTCCTTGCAGTCCAAGGGACTCTCAAGAGTCTTCAACACCACAGTTCAAAAGCATTAATTCTTTGGTGCTCAGCNAGGGAAGCCCCACTTTTTCTGTAAATGACCTTAAAAAAAAAAATCCATCTGCCCCAGGCAATAATTCTGTAAAATACGATAGAATTATTAGATAGATGAAATGGAAGAAATAGGCAGAAATACAAATTAGATTTTTTTGAGCTAGCGAGCTAGCAGACATGAAGTTGGAAGTATTAAACTGTATAAAAATAAACTCCCAATTTCTGTACTTAGTCCCTTGGGAACCAGTCCCAAACAGTTCACAGATGGGTAGTGTCCTGGGTTACAGAAAACTGCAGTGCTTGACTCTTAGTGGGCACTCCGTGTTTGCCAGAACGCACAGTGCACATTTGAACTTCAAGACACCCTGGGCAGTCTTTGAATTGAGATTTCTGTGTGACTGCTCACAAACAGTTGAACAAGTGAGGATGGTACAGGCTTGAGCACGTTAATAAAACGTGCTAGTCCAGAATAATCGGAGGAGGCAATGGCACCCCCCTCCAATACTCTTGCCTGGAAAATCCATGGACGGAGGAGCCTGGTGGGCTGCAGTCCATGGGTTCGCTAAGTGTCGGACACGACTGAGCGACTTCACTTTCACGCATTGGAGAAGAAAATGGCACCTCACTCAAGTGTTCTTGCCTGGAGAATCCCAGGGATGGGGGAGTTTGGTGGGCTGCCATCTATGGGATCCCACAGAGTCGGACACGACTGAAGTGACTTAGCAGCAGCAGTCCAGAATAATAACAGAGCAAGAACAATTGCCAGAGTAATAAGAAAACCGAACATACAACGTTAGTTTTATTTTAGTGTCAGACACGTTTTATTTTAGTGTCGGACACGACTGAAGCAACTTAGCAGCNTGAAGTGACTTAGCAGCAGCAGTCCAGAATAATAACAGAGCAAGAACAATTGCCAGAGTAATAAGAAAACCGAACATACAACGTTAGTTTTATTTTAGTGTCAGACACGTTTTATTTTAGTGTCGAACACGACTGAAGCAACTTAGCAGCAGCAGCAGCAGCAGCAGCCGCAGCCTTGTTTATTGGAGGTATTCAGTATTTCTCTGACAGATTTATTGATGAGGACGATGAGTAATTGATAGGTATTGGTGTAAAGATTCAGTTTTGTGAAAAATATTTCATTTCGCTCTTCAGAGTTTCTGGAACCATTCAGTTGCAGAGTATCCTGACATTACAGGATGAATAAAGCTTGTCTTTGTCTGATCAGGATTTTTGAAAAAAATTGTAAAGTATAAAAGTGATGTTGTGAAAGGAGAATATAAATAGCACTGAAGGTTACTAAGTGCATATAAAAGCCGCCTTTCCCCCATTTTCTCAAAGCCGGAAGGTGTATTTTTATAAATGCATACTACTAGAGATTTTATGTGTGCATATATGAGTTTCAGTTCAGTTCAGTCGCTCAGTCGTGTCCGAGTCTTTGCAACCCCATGAATCACAGCACGCCAGGCCTCCCTGTCCATCACCAACTCCCGGAGTTCACTCAGACTCGCATCCATCCAGTCAGTGATGCCATCCAGCCATCTCATCCTCAGTCGTCCCCTTCTAAGTTAATTATATATACAGATATACTTAAAAACATACAGATTTTTGAACTACATCATTAATGTTTAAGAATGAAAGTTCTGGATTCAGATGGGCTTGCTTTAAATTATGATTCTTCTATCATTTACTGCCCGTGTTTCCTTGGAAAGTTATGTAATATCCATGTATCTTCTTTTCCTTTTTTTAGTAACAGAAAACTCTATCATGGAATTATTATGAGATTAAATGAATTCAGTATTTAAACACTTAGTACAGGGACCTGGTAATGAGCACTCAGTCTATTTTCATTGCTGCTGCTGAAAATTGCTCTTCTCACTTAAGTATAACTTTGAATATTTTTCCTTATCATTATATATGTGTAGTGTAGTGTGCTTATCTTTGTCCTTGTCCAACAAGGGATTGGTTCCAGGATCCTCTGTGATACCCAAATCCTGGATACTCAAGTCCTTTATATAAATGGTACAGTTAGCCTTCTGCAGCTGCCACATCTGCAAATACAGGAGGCTATCTGTATTTGTTTGGCATTCCATGGTTTGGATGTAGCATTATTTATCTAACCAGACCTTCACTAGTGAGCTTCTAGGCTGTTTTTTTTTTTTCCTCCCCTTAATACAGACAGTGCTACAGTGAGCATTTACATTTTTTCTGCATATTTATATAGGGCTTCCCCAGTGACTCAGTGGTAAAGAATCTGCCTGCCAATACAGGAGACGGGGGTTCAATTCATGGGTGGGAAAGATCCCCTGGAGAAGGAGATGGCAACCCTCCATTAGTCCTGCCTGGGAAATCCCATTGTCAGAGTCTGATGGGGCTACAGTCCTTGGAATTGCGAAAGAAGTGGCTCAGTGGTGAAGAATCCACCTGCCAATGCAGAAGATACCTTAGATGCCAGTTCAATCCCTGGGTCGGGAAGATCCCCTAGAGTGGAAAATGGCAACCTGCTTCAGTATTCTTGCCTAGAAAATTCCATGAACAGAGGACCCTGGTGGGCTACAGTCCATGGGGTTGCAAAGAGTCAGACACAACTGAGCACGCTCTTCTATATATATAGGATATATACTGACTAAAAGTATGCACACGCAGTTTGAGTTTTGATAGATACAGACTGCACCACACTCCCACTTACAGTGTGTGACAGTGCCTGTTTCCTCACCTACTTATATATCTGGGGTATTATACGTAGATTTTCTTGGTATTGGGCAGTCAAAATACAGAAATTGAGAACTGGGTTGTTATCCCTCACTTCTGATACTAGTTTGTAATTTTTATAGAAATAATTGCATGTTCACAGTTTTTGACTTAATATTAAGTAAATTCTATGAATTTGAACTGATAAAATGCATTATACCACCAAAATACTATGTTTATTGTTATATATATTGGGTTCTATATAAGATTTAATTTGTAACATGGTTTCTGCTTTAAAGAAAGCTTTTGGAGCGTAGACATTTTGCTGTTCCCTAAACAAAGCGTAATATCTTTTACCTTTGCTCTTCCCCCTAAAATTAGCTTCCCTGCCTACAAATTCTAAAAATCATCTTTTGTTTTAGGCCTTTATCATCTCACCAACCAGATGAAACTTAGATTGAAAGTCCAGGGGCTTTGATTAAAATGTGCGTGTGTGTGTGCACGCTTAGTTGCTCAGTCATGTCTGACTCTTTGCGACCCATTGAACAGTAGTCCTCCAGGCTCCTTTGTCCATGGATTCTCCAGGCAAGAATACTGGAATGGATTACCACGCCGCCGTCTCCCAAGGAATCTTCCCAACCCAGGAATTGAGCCTGCATCTCCTGTATTGCAGCCCGATTCTTTACTCGCTGAGCCATCAGGGAAGCATATATATATATATGTATATATATATATACACACACACACACACATATATATACATACACACACACGTATATATATACACACATGTATATATATATATGAATGAATGAAAGTTAACCTTGTACCCACTGGTTAAATTCTTATCTTTAAAATGTAGACACATGTATCTATATATGCACCTCAGAAATATGAAATATTCAGTAAGAACCAAGCAAGTTATACTTAAAAGGAACTTTCCCCTGCAGGCAGGAATTTAATCAAGGGCAATTCATGTGAATTGCCTATTTCAGCGATCTCAAGGGATCTTGTTTCAGTGACCTGAAAGTCCATTTATTCGTCCATGCTCACTTATTCATTTCTCTTTTCCTTTGTTCATTATTTTAAGTTTGGCTTATTCATGTGTCTCTGTAAAGTGTTTTATTTTTTGTAGGATGGGGACCAAGTCGTTTTCATTTTTGTAACCAACATAACACACGCTTATGTATAGAGGACCTGGTAAATCTTTGCTAAATGTTACATTTTTAAAGTCAAATGCCTTTTTCCTTTTAAAAATATTTTAAAACCTTTAAGCCTCTTATGGCACTTAGTAGTAGTAGTAGTTTAGTTGCCAAGTTGTGTCCGACTCTTGCAACCCCATGGACATGGACTGTAGCCCGCCAGGCTCCTCTGTCCATGGGATTCTCCAGGCAAGAATACTGGAGGGGGTTGCCATTTCCTCNTAAAAATATTTTAAAACCTTTAAGCCTCTTATGGCACTTAGTAGTAGTAGTAGTTTAGTTGCCAAGTTGTGTCCGACTCTTGCAACCCCATGGACATGGACTGTAGCCCGCCAGGCTCCTCTGTCCATGGGATTCTCCAGGCAAGAATACTGGAGGGGGTTGCCATTTCCTCTAGAGAACAGAGATTTGTAGAATCTGTTAAGCCGATTGGGAGCTGTGGTGTAGTGAAAAACCCATCTTATAGCCACCAGGTGGCAACAGTTGAGCAAAAAACGGGTTTTCTGCTTTATGAATGTTACTGTTTCTTAACAGTAGAGGGTGGCATGTTACTTTACAGCACATTGAAAAAAATGGGTTGCAAGAGTTTTTAAGGCTGCACAGAACATTTTATTGTTTTAGGATGGTGAGTAACTATTTTAGCTGATTTATGTAGAATACTGATGTCATAATACACTTTATAGTTTCATTTTAGCAATATATTAGATAGATTTTATGTAAATATTTTTAAATTTTTTCATGAATATTTCTTATTGGTATTTTTTATTTCAAAATGTTGGAATATTCCAACCAAATATTTAAATCAGATATTTTGTCTTTCAGAATACTGAAAAATCCAAAAATAGCTTATTTGAAGGATTGGTTTCAGTTGTCTTATTTTTAATATAAGTCTTCTAAATTCATATACTGGCAATACTCATACAGCTTTATTAACCCCTTTGTTTTCTCACTAGTTTTATACTGACAACTTAAAAAATTATACCAATGTTTTAAAAACTAATATGTAAAAGAATGATGCAAAACATTTCTGGTTTTAACCATAGTATTCCCTGATTTTTACGTTATAGAATTCTAGGAGAATTATCTCCAAGTTAGTAATAAAAGCCTTCTGAAATATTTAGTTTCACTGTAGAGTATAACATTTTCAAAGCAGGTTTAGAGGAAATGACCAGTTAATATAATAACAATGAAAGAATGTATTGAGATAGATGTAAATCGCTATGGAAAGTAGGTTTTTATCAACAGCTGTAATATACATATTGATATAAGTAGTACTATACATTGCCTAAAAGAAAAGATGAATATATTCTGTATGTATTCTGCTTCTTGGGTGGTAATATGCTCTGATCATATACAGTCAGACTCCTGTGATTTCCCAAGTCAGCATTAGCCTTCACTTATTATGTCTGTTTCCTAACTCTTATTTTTACTTAGACATCTCACTTTCTTCTTTTAATATGTTTGGATTTTCCTTTATTTTGTTTTTACTTTAAAGGTTTTATTAAGATTTTTCTTGTGCTTAATTTTTCTGATGTGATTATGATGCTTAAGTTTGTTTTTATCTGTTGGCATTAAATAACAGGAAAGAAAGAAAGCAATAACATTTGAGTGGAGCCTGGTTTGTAGGGATTTAGGAATAAAATTAAACAGTGATTATCCCATTTGTCTTTTCCCTCTCTTTTTAAAACTTGAGGCACTCTGCTCTTGTCAGCTGGCAAACATGGAACGATAGACTCCCAGTCCAGGAGTCTCAAATCAGCGACTCAAGCCCTCTGGCCTCTGACCAGCTACTCAGGTTGAGATGGTCAGATCCTCCCAAAGGAGATAAATGTACACTGGAGCAGAGGATGTTTATTCCAGAGAAATGAAAACTTATGTTCATATAAAAACTTACACAGAAGTGGCCATAGGAGCTTTATTTATTTATTATAGCCAAAAACTTGAAACAGCCCAGATGTCCTTCAACTGGTCAATGGTTAAACATAATGTGGTATATCTGTCTTGTGGAATATGACAGTAAAGAGGAATCAGTGACTGATACATACAGCAGCTTGAATGGCTCTCAGGTGAGTTATGCTTTGTGAAAAAAGCCAGTCCCAAAGAGTGACGTAGTTTGTGATTCTGTTTGTAAGACATTATTGAAATGGTGTAACTGCTGAGATGGGGAACAGATACATGGTTGCTAAGAGTTAGGATAGGGCAGAAGGGAGATGAGGAGTGGAAGGACCGCCCAAGGGCTCGCGGTGGGGATGGCACGTCCTGTGGCTTGCCTGTGGTGCTGTATACACGAACCTTCCCATATGATAAAAGTGTGTAGGACTGAATATGCACACAAATGATTACAGCTGAAACTGGTGAAATCTGAATACTACTGATGGATTACATCAATGTCACTTTCCTGGTTGTAATATTATACTGTGATTTACAGGATGTTACCATTGGGAGAACTGATAAACACTGCAGGAGCTCTCCATGTATTATTTCTTGCAATTGCATGTGAATTTACAATGGTCTCAAAATAGAAAATTTATTTTAAAGAGAAGTTTCATTTCACTAGTCTGCCAGGTCCAGCACTAGTCAGCCCAGTGAAGTCCATAAGCGTGACCCCATTATCCCACATAATTAATGATTTTTTTGGTTAGAAACAGTGCTGTTTGGAATACCATGACAATGAACATGAGAATCTGTAAGTTCATGAATGGTGGTTTTGGTAGAAGCTTTGTGGGCAGGGAAGGCAAATTCATATTCAGAATAAACGTCCATTCCAGTGATAAATATATCACTGTCCTTTCCATTTCAAACAGTACTATTGGTGACATAAGACTGTCACCAATTTGCCACCAGGTGGCTGGCTGATGCTCCCAGGGAATCATACTGTCTCAGAAGCTTAGTATTGGTTTCTGCCATGGTTGATTGGTCATTTAGCAGTGACTATAGCCAGATCACTACTCACAGGGTGAGTGGAAGTCAGTATTCCTGAATCTATGTATAAGTTCCATACCACAGAAATTCAGAGGCCTAGCAGCTGGTAAAATTTCTAGTTGGCCAGTGGTCTGGGCCATGTTGAGATACTCTTCCTACCCCCAAGACAGAACTACATCCCTGCTGTCATGGCAACTTTGTTCTTGAACCCACTGGGGAGGTGGGCAAGAGTGTCAGGGAGAGAGGTTGACTGACTCCACGTGACTAGCTGTCTTGTCCTTTGATTATTAAGATTCTTCTCTGCTGAAGAAATTATTCACGTGTGACTCATTCATTTTTTCACTCTGTGCCTGTTTGAGAGAGATCTGTCTTCCTATCTCTTTCCCAGACCTTCTTGTCACATATTTCCCAATCCTGTTTCTGCTAAATCTCTGACCATCCAGCACAATCATTAGTCACTTGACACAAATCATTTTTGGTCCTCACTTTAGGCCGTCTGTCTTTGCAGAGAGATAATCATTCAAGTGCCCTGCTCAGAGCCCTCTACTGCTGTTGTTTAGGGCTACTCTAGTTCTGCATACGCTACTCATAGAGCCCTCAGAATACTCATTGTCCATCTCTGTACTGCAAGCATCATGTCTGCCAGGTTATAAAACTCAAGTAGAGGAAGAGCTTGCCTGATGACCTACACCTTTTGCAGAGTCTTATCTTGTTCTGGGCCCCATTCACAACTGACACCTTTTTGGGTTACTTGTTAAAAAAATTGAAGAAACATGTCCATATGAAGTATTTGTTGCCTGCAGAAATCAAAGAGACCCATTAAGCACTGAGCTGCTTTGTGGTAAGAAAGGATATCTCGACATAGCCCAGACCTCTGGCCCCCTGGGAATTCCAACCAAGGCCCAGCATTTTTGTGAGATTCGTTTCCCACCCTCTGGCATAGGGCTGTCTTAGCATGTGTCGAGAGTAGTTGCAGTTTCCTGCTTCCAGGTCAAGTCAGCATGTGTAATGGAGTAGCATACTGTCCTGTGGAATGGAGTGGCCTTCAGAGTCTATGTAAATTAGACTGCGGCATAGAGCTAGAGAGTTAGTGTAACCTGGAGGTATATCATCTTTACTAATAGGTCTAGAAAAAGAAAGCATTTGTTAGATAATTATTGCATGTCAGGTGCTGAGGGATATTTTAATTGACTCCAGCCATGAAATCACATCTGGAACAACAGCTGCAATTGGAGTTACCCCTTGATTTCAAGTTTATGACAATAAATTGTCCTTCTGGAAGACCTGTCTGTTTTCTGCAGGGCCTCGTAGGCAAGTTGAATGCGCATGTGGTAGGAGTCACCACCCTGCATCTTCCAGGTCCTTGACAGAGGTGCTGACTGCTGCAGGCCCTAGAAAGGTGGTATTTTGCCTTTGACTTGCTTCTTTGGTAGTTAGCGAAAGTTCTTGCTTGGCCATTCCTACTCTAATAGTCTTCACTCCACAGATCAAGGAACCAGTGTGGAGATCCTGCCAGTGGCTGACTATACATGTTCCAGTTGTGCATTCTAGGGAGAATAACCATAGAGCAGATTCATGAGACAGATCTGAGCTAAAACTCCATTCATCACACAATCTCTATAAGCCCTTGTTCTGACTGGCACTGGATTTGTTCTTGAAGAGTGACTGTCAGTTCAGATTATCTCTGAAAAGTCTGCTAATTTCTCCTCCCTCAGTTCTGGTAAATAGCCACAGAACCTTTTGGGAAAGCTGGAGGGAAGATTGGTGGTCCAGATTTCGAGTTTGGTAACAGCATCCTTCCACAAGGGGACACGACCTCCTCTTCATTTGAAAAGCTTGATGTCTGGGAATTGGTTCAAGGGAATTGGTTGAGGGGCCGTGAGTTTCATATGTGGTGATTCAAATCAGACTTTTGTTCTCTAGAATTAGAGTTTTCCCATCTATTTTATTTCTAAGGACACCGTAACCAACCAGCCAGTACCAGAAAACTCTATAGGTTGTTAGGCTCTGCAGCATTATGATAACCATGCCCATCATGTTGTTGGCTAAGAAGTGCTGACCTGACTCCTGCCACTAAAGGATCTCGTTATTTCCCATTGAATTCAGGGAGCTCTTGTTGGCAGCAGTTCTCACTGTCAGTCCTGGCCTACAGAGAACAGCTACCACACGGCTCTCAGAAATGCTGGTACTCCCTTCTCAAAGGTGTTTCTCTTAGTCTTGGTAAAGTACGTATCTTATAGATCCTCCTGGGGCCATAATAAGAGGTGGTGAACAGATCATAAATAATAAATCCATCCTAACGTTATATTCTCTTCTAGCCTTTGAATACTTTTCTCAGTGGTATTCTAAGGAAGTTCTGGTATTTCAGTTTCATCTAGTGTAGTCTTTCATTGGGTCCAGGTTTCATTCAGTCCAGCAAGCAAGCTATTAAAAGCCTCTCCCAGCCACTTAAGCTAATGTATTGTATCCGAATCTCTGCCTGTGCATGAGTGCTAAGTTGTTTCAGTTGTGTCCAACTCTTTGCAACCCCTTGAACTGTAGCCTGTCAGATTCCTCTCTCTGTGGGGTTCTCTAGGCAAGAATACTGGAGTGGGTTGCCATGCCCCCTTCCAGGGGATCTTTCCAACCCAGGGATTGAACCTGGGTCTCCTGCATTGCAGGCAGATTCTTTTAACATCTGAGCCACCCAGGAAGCCCCAGTGATGACCGGGGCTATAATGAATTGATTAATTTTTTTTAAGCTACATTTTAGGGGGTGATGGTCCTACCAGGGGCATATTTTGAGAGCTTTACATGTGGATTTATTTAATCCTCATCACAGCCCTGTGAAATAGGCATAATTATTAACCCCCTTTTATATGTGAGTAAACAGTAGCACAGAGAGTCTAAGTGCATTGCCCCAACCACAGAGCAGGTGAGTGGACCATCAGGACTTGAGCCACACAGTCCAACCTCAGAGCCTTAAGGAGCCTGTACTCCTACTTCAGGCCTTGCCAACTGCTCATGCCTTGCCAGACAGCTGTCATTTTGATTCTTTTCTTTCCTGATGGACTGAGTTACCTATTGCTGCATAATCAGCCCTCCAGACTTATTTCTCTAGACCATTTATTTAATTATTATGTTTTTTAGAGGAGAGAAAAAATATATTGTATTTATTTTGCCAGAACAATAAACATCTTATTTTTATTTCTAGGTGTGGTGCACTTGGCCTTTCTGTCAAACGTTCTGTGCTAGACAGAAAATTGCCTTCCCTGACTATATTCTTTTAATTTTTCCACTTGTTTTCAGCCTCGCTTCTCATTCCAGCTTTCTATAATTCCTGGCATGATGGAGTCCTGTGCCTTTATGGCATTCTTCAGAATAGATTGGCTTATTTTCATAGCTTCTTCCTTCTGTGTATTTTTAGCTGCAGTTTCCTTCACTCTCCACCAGTTATCACCCTTCTGCATGCTTTGGTCCACTAGAAAGTTGTTTACATTTCTTGCATACTTTTTGTCTCTATTCTGTTCTCTTTAATATTGGCAGTAATTTTTTTGTTCATTCTTTTACCATCATTGGGCTTCCCTAGGAGCTCAGCTGGTAAAGAATCTTCCTGCAATGCAGGAGACCCTGGTTTAATTCCTGGGTTGAGAAGATCCGCTAGAGAAGGGATAGGCTACCCACTCCATTATTCTTGGGCTTCCCTGGGGACTCAGCAGGTGAAGAACGTGCCTGCAATGCAGGAGACCCGGGTTTCATCCCTGGGTTGGGAAAATCCCCTGGAGAAGAGAATGGCTACCCACTCCAGTATTCTGGCCTGGAGAAGTCTTGGGGTCGCAAAGAGTCAGACACAACTGAGCGACTTTCACTTTCTTTCTTTACCATCACTGAATGGAATTTCAGAGGGAGGGAGAGAAAAATGTTAAGGATCCACTGTGCCATCTTGAACCACTACTGCATTAATTTTACTAAAAGAACTTTGCTATGAGCATAGCATTTATTGGTTAGGTTGAAGAAACTGAAGTTGTTGCAGCACAGTTAATAGAAGGAAGTCATTTTTAAATTACCTGTCAGAGAAGACACATGTAAAGATGTTTTTCTTGTTAACTAATATGAAGTAAAGTACATATACCATTTCATAATTTTTGTTACTGTTTGTGTTAAAAGAGGGAGCTGGGTAGGATTTGTCTTCCCCTTTCAACAGTTTATTACTTTATAAAACCATTTTTATATTGTAGAATATTTAAGAATTCCTACCCCTAAACTTGATAGGTATCCAACCTTTTCATTAACAAGTGAGAAGACAGATCCAGAGAGGTTAAGTGACAGTCAAGATTTTTAGCTATTTAGTGGCTGAGTTACTCATAGAGCCCAGATTTCCTGACTATTTGTTATTCTGCTTTACTGTTTGCTTCCTTTTAAGATTTTTAGTCATGTTTCTGCTTCCCATCTTTTGAAGCAACTTGTATTTAAAATCACTTTTCAGCCTGTCACGTGGCTGTGAGTAGCAGATATGGCATGTGTGAAATGAGGTGCCTGCACTCACTGCTATCTCGTGCTTCCTCTGATTCCAAGCTGTATATTAAAAATCTTCATATGCATGATAGTTTTATACATATTAATTTATGCATATACTTTATAGGCTTCCCAGGTGGCTGAGTGGTAAAGAGTCCCCCTGCCATTGCAAGAGAAACAGGAAATGGTTCGATCCTTAGGTCGAGAAGATCCCCTCGAGAAGAAAATGGCAACCCACTGCAGTAGTCTTTCCTGGAAAACTCCATGGACAGAGGAGCCTGATGGGCTACAGTCTTTTGGGTCACAAAGAATTGGACATGGCTTAATGACCACTCATCAATGCACATATGCTTTATATATTAAAAATTTTTAAGTAATACCTCCACCTCCAAAAAATAGGTGAAGAAAAAGAAAGAAGTGGGTTGCATTTCCTTTTCTAGGGGGTCTTTCCTACCCAGGGATTGAACCTATATCTCCTGCAGCGGCAGGCGAATTCTCTCCTAATGAGCCCCAGGGAAGCCCAAAGATGAGTGCTGCTGCTAAGTCGTGTCCGACTCTGTGTGGCCCCACAGACGGCAGCCCACCAGGCTCCCCGTCCCTGGGATTCTCCGGCAAGAACACTGGAGTGGGTTGCCATTGCCTTCTCCAGTGCAGAAAAGTGAAAGTGAAGTTGCTCAGTTGTGTCCGACTCTTAGCGACGCCAGGGACTGCAGCCTACCAGGCTCCTCCGTCCGTGGGATTTTCCAGGCAAGAGTACTGGAGTGGGGTGCCATTGCCTTCTCCGGTGCAGAAAAGTGAAAGTGAAGTTGCTCAGTTGTGTCTGACCCTGTGTGGCCCCACAGACGGCAGCCCACCAGGCTCCCCGTCCCTGGGATTCTCAGGCAAGAGCACTGGAGTGGGTTGCCATTGCCTTCTCCAGTGCAGAAAAGTGAAAGTGAAGTTGCTCAGTTGTGTCCGACTCTTAGCGACGCCAGGGACTGCAGCCTACCAGGCTCCTCCGTCCATGGGATTTTCCAGGCAAGAGTACTGGAGTGGGGTGCCATTGCCTTCTCCGCCAAAGACGAGTAGAAGGCACACAAATCTGTACTCACGGATTTCTGAAAAAGCATGTGTTTGAAAAAAAAAATTTTTGTAAGTTAAAAAAAAAAAGAAATAATCACCCTGTATTATATATGCAACCCTACTTTAAATAAATTCTGTATGTAAAACAACCTCTAGAAATGAGTAACACAAAACAGTTAAAGCTGTCTTTCCTTTAAAATTTTATTTTAGGAAAAGAAAATTACAGCGTTAAAATATAATGTTAAAATTAAAGTCAGGTCATTTAAAAATATCATGTAACAAGAATTGCTAATTCAGACTACTAATTATACGACCCATAATCATTTTTATCTCAATGTTTATTTAAATTTGTATTAAAACTATAGTTACTTTCATTAACTTGTATTCAAAGACTTTTTTTTTTTTTGCAGATAGTCATATAGGAATGAGGACTTCCCTGCTGGCTCAGACAGTAAAGAACACCTGCAATGAGGGAGACCTGGGTTTGATCCCTGGGTTGGGAAGATCTCCTGGTGGAGAGCATGACAACCCACTCCAGTATTCTTGCCTGGAGAATTCCATGGGCAGAGGAGTCTAGGGGGCTACAGTCCATGGGGTCACAAAGAGTCAGCCATATGTGTGACTAAGCACAGCACATAGGAATGAAGCCAGTTACCTTCTTGGATACCCTCCGTGCATACTCACCTCCTCACCCCCTCCTTACCCCAGTCCTGAGGCTTTGTCTAAGGACGCTTCTTACCTGCTCACCTTCCAGATTGCACCTGGGGCCACCACATCTCCACCCAAGCCCAGATGCCTGCTTTTCTCTGGCTCTTCAAGGAGGAAAAGAATGAGGAGGAAGCTGAAGAGTGTACCTGACTTTTTAAAGCAAGATTTTATTTCAGTGTTTTTATTATTGCTGCAAAACAAATATACAGCAAATTGACTTTTAAAAACTTCCCCTGTAAGCTATTACTATGCAGGTATATGTGTTAGTTGCTCAGTTGTGTCTGACTCTTTGCAACCACTCCAGGCTCCCCTGTCCATGAGATTTCCCAGAATACTGGAGTGGGTTGCCATTCCCTCCTCCAGGGGGTCTTCCCAACCCAGTGATCGAACCCTGGTCTCCTGCAATGCAGGCAGATTCTTTACCGTCCAAGTCACCAGAGAAGCCAAGAGGTTGTGGCTGCGTGGGCACAGAAGTTGTTATTGTGCTTACCGTATTATACCTTTGCATTGAATTACATGCGTATCCATGTCTCTTTTCATATTTAGGGCTCTCCGAAAAATGTGGAATCCTTTGCATCTATGCTGAGACATTCTCCTCTTACACAGATGGGACCTGCAAAGGATAAAATAGTCATTGGGCGAATCTTTCACATCGTGGAGAACGATCTTTATATAGATTTTGGCGGCAAGTTTCATTGTGTATGTAAAAGACCGGAAGTGGATGGAGAGTAAGTAGAATCATTTTCAGATGCTTTAAGAGTGTGCATAAAAGTTGAGATATCTCAAAAGTATTGTTGGACTTTAAGTGGTGATTTTTTGAAAAGATAGAAAATAAGATTATTTCTCTTCATCATGCTAGTTAGTCCACGTAGGCCAAGTTCACATCATGCGATATTAGTCAAGTTAGGCTAGATTCATGTCTTCTCAAAGCTGAGATCAGTTTTGGGGAAGATTTGAATGTCCATCCTGATAATAAACCGTTCCATGTCATAAAATTAAAACCATCTTTGGAGTAATACATGCTGTTCAACCCATTGTATGTGTAACTTTTGTGCCTCTTCTTTTTCACAGTCTCCATCTGCCTTTCAAGAGAAACCTCTGATTTCTCTTTCTTTATGTTCTTTTCTCTTATTGTACCAAATTCTGATTCTTTATCATATTTTTCTTCCTGTTTTACATCTGCTCTCTAGATTACCATTTTTCCTATTATATGAACAGAATTCATTCTGTTTATAGTCTTTGTAGATAAAGATAATTGTGAATATAAATATGCCTTATGAAAACCACTAAGGTGGGAGACCTGGGAATAGAATATAAAGAGGGAACAGAGATGCAGAACTAAAACTCTGAGATTGGAAAACGATAGCAAGATGGAAATGAATTTTTTCCATAAAATTTTAATATATACAAATATAAGGAAACATGTATATCACTGGCATTTGCCAGTTTATAATAAATTTGGCTGAGCAGGTAAAATAGTCATAATTCAGCAGACTTATATATAAAATGCATCTTTTTATAAAGCTAATACCTGCTGGTCTGGCTTCACATTACGTCAACTTGTAAGAATAAGAATAGCCAGTTCAACTGGGTGGCATCCATGGTGGCATGATGTAAAGCTTATCAGTTGTAGGGAGGAGAAGAAAGGATTTCTTTACATGAAATAATACTTCATTTGCAAATTACTGATATATTTTCTATTAATGAAAAATGATCTGCTGTTGCTCTTGCTAACAGTACCCAAGGGTTTAGGATCTCTTCAGTTTGGCAGACACTGTTATCAGGGCTCATAAATAAGACAGATTAGCTCTCTGCTTCCATGAAGTTGGGGGAACGATTCTGGGAGGGAGTGGGGGCAGGAGGAGAAGGGGACGACCGAGATGGCTGGAGTGAACTCTGGGAGATGGTGATGAACAGGGAGGCCTGGCGTGCTGCGATTCATGGGGTCGCAGAGAGTNATAAGACAGATTAGCTCTCTGCTTCCATGAAGTTGGGGGAACGATTCTGGGAGGGAGTGGGGGCAGGAGGAGAAGGGGACGACCGAGATGGCTGGAGTGAACTCTGGGAGATGGTGATGAACAGGGAGGCCTGGCGTGCTGCGATTCATGGGGTCGCAGAGAGTCGGACACGACTGAGCGACTGAACTGAACTGACTCTCTTGGGAGAATGTAGGATAGATAATAAACTAGTGCACAAATCAGTTTTAAAAATTGGTAATAAATGAGTAAGAAGAGCTAATATGATAAGATGTTCAGTGAGTAGAAGATAACAGTAATCAGAGAAGACCTTTGAACCTTGCTTCTATTGCTAAATGTTTAAAATGCCACCAGAATGCTTCTTTTTTAAAAAAGTGATAACTGATAAGGATCCCAAATTGTTTTGGTTAACTGAATATTCTAATTAGCTAAATTACAGCCTTTTAATAAGTTCTATAGCTTTTTTGGTTTTAATACTCATTTCTGATTGCTGTTTAAAAGAACAAGTTTTCCGTTTTTGTCCCAAGAAGCATGTTGTTGTTTGGTTGCCAAGTCATGTCCGACTCTTTGCGACCCCATGGACTGCCGCATGCCAGGCTTCCCTGACCCTCACCATCTCCCAGAGTTTGTCCAGGTTCATATCCATTGAATCGGATAGAGTTATGCAAAAAGGCTTCAGAGATTGCTCTGGGAGAAAAGGGGGCAGTTAGGTCCTATTTCAGAGCAGCTCTGCTTTCACCATACTACAGTTCTGGTAACGTCTTGTTGAAGGTGTTGGGGGAGGTGGTGGTGAGTATTTCTATCATACAAAAAAAGTTTGAAAAACACTTTAAAAGAAAAATTAAGTCTAGAAAGACATTGCATTAATAGTAATATTTAGAATATAAAATATAGTATTTAGGCATGAATAATAGTGTTGTGACCTACTTTGAGTGAGTTGCAAAGTAGACATTATAATTACATTCAGAAACTTTGGCTGTGTGGTTGGGACCTAACTCTTACAGTACCAGCCTCAAAAGTTTTAATCATTTTGTTTTTTAAACATCAATTTATGACTTGGAATCAGAAGTCAGATTATAGCAAATCAAAATGACCCTGGCATTAACTTTTTTGGCAGTTATTGAATTAACTGACTTGTTAAATTTAATCAAGATTTTCTTCTATAAAACCCATTAACCCATACCAGCATTTCAGTTCAGTTCAGTCGCTCACTCATGTCCTACTCTTTGTGAACCCATGAACCGCAGCACGCCAGGCCTCCCTGTCCATCACCAACTGCCGGAGTCTACCCAAACCCATGTCCATTGAGTCAGTGATGCCATCCAGCCATCTCATCTCTGTCATCCCCTTCTCCTCCTGCCCTCAATCTTTCCCAGCATCAGGGTCTTTTCAAATGAGTCAGCTCTTCACATCAGGTGGCCAAAGTATTGGGATTTCAGCTTCAACATCAGGACACCCAGGACTGATCTGCTTTAGGATGGTATCAGCACTTAGAATTAGACAATTAGAAACTAATAGTTCTATACCATAGCTGGGCATTTTTGCTTCTTTCAGTTGAGGTATATATTTAGCAAAAGCTAGTTGTGTTTGTCCCCAAATCCATTTATATTATTGCTAAATAATTTATTTGATTATTACATAAATTAATAAAATAGGAGTTTCAAAAAGGTCTTTGTTCTTATCAAAGCTAATTTTAATGTTTTAGAAAGGTACCATAAAGAAATCTTTTAAAAATAAAATTGCTATTGAATTAGTTTAAGTAAACTGTAAAGATCGGGATGAGGGTGGCAGTTCTTTCTGTCCCTGTGTTAGTTTAAAGTGACTGACTGGCAATCCCTGACTTTGTAGTATAGATATTGTTTATTTAAGGAGATCAGTGCAGAGCTCCAGTGAGTGGACCTCTCCTCAGTAAGAAGGCCTGGCCCCCTCTCAGAATATTTGCATTAATTGCTAAGTTAATATCTCTACAATTGATGTGTACACTTGTTTTATGGAGTCCTCCTCACTTTGACCTGCTTTTCCATGAACCAATCTATGAGTCAGGGGACTTCTACTGTGACTTAAAAATATAAAGCACTTTTCCCTTTAAACATTTGTGTGTTTGTTATTAATACAGCACACAGTTTCACAAAATTTGTCCTAGTGTGGATTAAGATCATTTCATTTCTGTATCTGATAATCATGATAGCCAGGCTTTTTAAAACATATGTTGGGACCTTATGTACATTGTCTGATTTGTTCTGCACAAGAAGCATAGGCAATAGAAGATATTATCCCCATTTCCCAAATGAAAGTAAGTTTCTGAGCATAAACAAGGTGCTGCAGTCACACAGGTGTAATTAACAAGGCAGAGATTAAAGCCTAGGGCTGTGTGTATCCATCACTCAGGAATGTTCTTTCACTTTGCTGTGCTGCTCCCTAAATCCTACAGCATGTAGCTATTAGTACTAAAGTGTTATAGAAGCTTCCTTAAAATAGTCTGACATACGAACTAGGTTTATACCAGGGACCTTAAAAGCAGTATGGTAGTGAATCTCTACAGAGGTCTGTTAAAGACTGGTAGGTGGTTAGTTCTAATATCCTGGGTTATGGTGTCCGTGGTGCCGTGTGTTTGGGTAGTATTACCACCAATAATGTAATGGCCAGCAGGTCCAGGCTTTGTTTTGGAATGGCTGTGAATCATGATTGTGGTGACTCCTGTAGTCACAGAAACTAGTTAATGTCTGACAATGATAAGTAGCTTAGAGTCAGCATGCCTCTTGTTCTTTGGGAGTGACATATTTCAAAAAAGTTTATTTTGCAAAGTGTAGAAAGTTGACTCTTTATGTATGACACAATTTTTAATTGATTCATTTTATAAAATGTATCATTTGTTTTCTTGAACCTTCTTAGACCTAAAGTTGTTTAACTTGTTTGTCTTGATGACCCAAGGTCATAATTATGAACATTAATTTCTGTATTGTATCACAACTTAAATATATAGAATTATTGTTAGTCAGCCACATAACCCTCCAGTTTTGTAGTTTTTGTGTTTCACCTTTGGGTGTCATGTTTCTTTTTCTATTTGTATTTGTATCTGCATTTTTAGCTATCTTAGACTTCCTAATTTTCTTCTAATATTCTGATGCCTGGGAAATCAGTCATCAAAATTGTGCTTAAAATAAGACAACTAGAGTTTGAGTAAGGACCTCTGAGCCTCTTAAGTAAGTAAAGTGTATGTACTTTAATATGCGAATGTCAATGTGTATCGACCACTCCTAAGCTCCCCTGCTTAATTCTCACTGGGTTCTGTGGAGACTTGATGTCACCAGATAACTAACTTCTTGATCAATGACATGTAACCAGGGGTCTTGCCTCTATGTTGACTGCGTGTTCACTGAAGCCCTTGATAGGGATGGTCACATATCAGAAAAGTGTTGAATCAATCAAGGAACTGAGTGTCTTGGACAGGAGCAGTTGTTGTGGTTGAGACTTTAACACCTCTAGTAGCAACAGTAGTGAAAATAGGATGGGATTATTGGATCTCAAATACTACTTGAGATGGGGCCAGTTCTTACAGTGAGTGAAGTGAAAGTCACTCAGTCAGGTCCGACTCTGCAATGCCACGGACTAAACAGTCCCTGGAATTCTCCAGCCCAGAATACTGGTGTGGGTGGCCTTTCCCTTCTCCAGGGGATCTTCCCAACCCAGGGATTGAGCCCAGGTCTCCCGCACTGCAGACAGACTCTCTACCAGCTGAGCCACCGGGGAAGCCCTTGTGCAAAGTATCGCTTTATGGCATTGATTAGTTTGGTTGGTTTGGAATGTACCCGTGATAAATTCTATTAATCTCAAGAACTAAGTTGCTGATTTTATTAACTTATTTTTAAACAAATCAGTTCAGTTCAGGTCAGTCGCTCAGTCGTGTCCGACTCTTTGCGACCCCATGAATCGCAGCACGCCAGACCTCCCTGTTCATTACCATCTCTCGGAGTTCACTCAGACTCAAGTCCATCGAGTCTGTGATGCCATCCAGCCATCTCATCCTCGGTCGTCCCCTTCTCCTCCTGCCCCCAATCCCTCCCAGCATCAGAGTCTTTTCCAATGAGTCAACTCTTCGCATGAGGTGGCCAAAGTACTGGAGTTTCAGCTTTAGCATCATT
>SJYX01002541.1:178510-188932 GCA_006410675.1 Oreotragus oreotragus
AGTCAATAAAGCAGAAATAGATGTTTTTCTGGAACTCTCTTGCTTTTTCCATGATCCAGCGGATGTTGGCAATTTGATCTCTGGTTCCTCTGCCTTTTCTAAAACCAGCTTGAACATCTGGGAGTTCACAGTTTACGTATTGCTGAAGCCTGGCTTGGAGAATTTTGAGCATTACTTTACTAGCATGTGAGATGAGTGCAGTTGTGCGGTAGTTTGAGCATTCTTTGGCATTGCCTTTCTTTGGGATTGAAATGAAAACTGACCTTTTCCAGTGCTGTGGCCACTGCTGAGTTTTCCGAATTTGCTGGCATATTGAGTGCAGCACTTTCACAGCATCATCTTTCAGGATTTGAAACAGCTCAACTGGAATTCCATCACCTCCACTAGCTTTGTTCGTAGTGATACTTTCTAAGGCCCACTTGACTTCACATTCCAAGATGTCTGGCTCTAGATTAGTGATCCCATCATCATGATTCTCTGGGTCGTGAAGATCTTTTTTGTACAGTTCTTCCATGTATTCTTGCCACCTCTTCTTAATATTTTGTGCTTCTGTTAGGTCCATACCATTTCTGTCCTTTATCGAGCCCATCTTTGCATGAAATGTTCCCTTGCTATCTCTAATTTTCTTGAAGAGATCTCTAGTCTTTCCCATTCTGTTGTTTTCCTCTATTTCTTTGCACTGATTGCTGAAGAAGGCTTTCTTATCTCTTCTTGCTATTCTTTGGAACTCTGCATTCAGATGCTTACATCTTTTCTTTTCTTCTTTGCTTTTTGCCTCTCTTCTATTCACAGCTATTTGTAAGGCCTCCCCAGACAAATAGGCCATAGTATAATTTTTCACTGAGTCAGCAAACATTTAATGAGCAGCTATTGTGCACCACTTCCTGTTTTATGTTAGCAGTGTACAGATGAAAGAGAGTCCCAGTGTTCAGGGAGTTTGTGATTCAGCTGGGGGATAGAGATGTAAACCAATGCAGACAGTAGCGTGTCAAGTTTTGTTTACTGTACCCTATCAGTACAGAGAAGAGGGAATCCGTGATGGAGTCAGCTTGTGGCAGAGACAGTTTCCCAGAGGAACTAGCAGTTGAACTGAGTTGTAGAGGAGGGACAGGAGACACAAAGTGCAGGAAATGAGAAGGAGCTGTACTTGCCAGAGTTTTCAGTGAGAGAGAACTCAAGTGGCTTAGTTGGCTTAAGTTTGCTGCTGCTGCTAAGTCACTTCAGTCATGTCCGACTCTGTGTGACCCCATAGATGGCAGCCCACCAGGCTCCCCCATCCCTGGGATTCTCCAGGCAAGAATACTGGAGTGGGTTGCCATTTCCTACTCCAATGCATGAAAGAGAAAAGTGAAAGTGAAGTCACTCAGTCTGTCCAACTGTTAGCGACCCCATGGACTGCAGCCCACCAGGCTACTGCGTCCATTGGATTTTCCAGGCAAGAGTACTGGGGTGGGGTGCCATTGCCTTCCCCGGGCTTAAGTTTAGGAGAAGTGAATTGGGAGAGTAGGGACATGGGCAGGAGCCAGATCCTCAAGGAGTTTATGTATCATTTTCAGACATTGAGGCTTTTCTCTGAAAGTGGTAAAGATATTAAAATATCCTGACAGATAATAGAGACCACACTGTGTTTCAGTGAGATCATTCTGGCTGTGATGTGGAGTATGTATTAGAAGAATGAAACCAGAGTTAGAGAGGCCAGTAAGGAAGCTTCTGGGAAGAAATAACAAGAATGTAAATTAAATCTGCTGCTGCTGCTGCTGCTGCTAAGTCGCTTCAGTCATGTCCGACTCTGTGTGACCCCATGGACGGCAGCCCATCAGGTTCCCCCGTGCCTGGGATTCTCCAGGCAAGAACACTGGAGTGGGTTGCCATTTCCTTCTCCAATGCATGAAAGTGAAGAGTGAAAGTGAAGTCGCTCAGTCGTGTCCGACTCTTAGCTACCCCATGGACTGCAGCCTACCAGGCTCCTGCGTCCATGGCATTTTCCAGGCAAGAGTACTGGAGTGGGGTGCCATTGCTTTCTCCTAGGAATTAAGTCTAGGGGTCAGGAAAGGAGATTTTTACTAGTAACTTAGGAGATAGAAGAAACAGGTGTTGGTGACTAATTGTGGCTTGCAAGTCAGAGGGCAAAGCTTCTGATGGTGTTTGACTTTAGAAACGAATGAATAGGTAAATAGAAAATTGAGTTGTATTGGGGAGATGGAGAATGGAAATTTATTATGTTGATACGTTTGCCTGCTTCAAAAAAGTTTTTTTGAATGTCCAGATTTAGATTAGTTTGATTCTCCCTTTCCCACTCAATGATTATAATACTTCTGATTAGTATCAGTTAAAGAACATTCCTCTTTTTTACTGAAATATCAAATCCTTATGGCTGAACCATGCTTACTTTTTTGATTAAAGAGCCTTATTCTCTAAGTGTTTTTATTTCATTAATTTATATTTTGATTTTTTTGTGAGAATTGTATACCTTTCTATCAAATCCTAAAATTCAATTTTATGAGTAAAGTCCATTGATTTATTCATATTTCATGAAGATTGCATCTCTTAAAGCATTATTTCTACACTCACTTCTCTCTTACAACACACAAGATTGACAGCTCTGAAAATCAAAAGGTTTCAAAACAAGCATGATTGGCAGTTCTAAGGTAACTAGTACATGCACTGAATATTATTTGTACTTTTGTTTGACACTGAGGTGGAATAAACAAGTTAATTTTCCAGCCTTTGTTTCTATTTCAGGTTGTGTGATGTATAGGGCCACATAAAGAGTGGAATGGATACTGAATGTTTCAAAAACTAAAGTTTTCAAGGTATATTAGTAGGGGGAAAGAGAAAATAAGAATTTAAATTAAGTAGCTCTTTTTATTCCAGAGGACTTGGTTCACAGTTAAAAAGTAGGCTTGTTTTTAAATAGAGTGGTTATTGAAAATCATTCTATTAGGTTTTCTCAACAGAGCTCTGATTATTTTTTAGGAAGTGGTTAAGAATATATGTTGGAGAAAGCAGTGGTGCCCCACTGTAGTACTCTTGCCTGGAAAATCCCATGGATGGAGGACCTTGGTGGGCTGCAGTCCATGGGGTTGCTACAAGTCAGACACGACTGAGCGACTTCACTTTCACTTTTCACTTTCATGCATTGGAGAAGGAAATGGCAACCCACTCCAGTGTTCTTGCCTGGAGAATCCCAGGGACGGGGGAGCCTGGTGGGCTGCCGTCTATGGGGTCGCACAGAGTCGGACACAACTGAAGCGACTTAGCAGCAGCAGCAGCAAGAATATATGTAAATTATAAAATAGCTTAGGAATGATCTGAGTTCATGAAACACATGTAATGCTGACTCTGAATAACATTAGACAAAAATAAAAAATAAAAAAGACAGGATGCGGCTCATAGATACAGAGAATGGATTGGTGGTTGTCAGAGGTTGCAGGGTGGGTGAAATGGTGAAGGTGGTTAAAAGGTACAAATTTCCAGTTATAAAATAAATAAGTCATGGAGATAAAATGTACCACATGGTTACTACAGTTAATAATACTGTGCTGCATATTTGAAAATTGTTTAGAGAGTAGATCTTAAAAGTTCTCAAAGCAAAAAGTTACATTTGTTACTGTTTATGGTGATGGATGTTAACTAGACTTGTGGAGACCTTTTCACAATATACAGAAATAGTGAATCATTACGTTGTACCCCTGAATCTAATATAATAGCAAATGTCAATTATACCACAATAAAAATTTTTTTTAATGAATAACATTATAGTTTCCCACCCACCTTCCCTCAGGTATATGGTATAGCAGTGTTCTTTTATTTTGATTTTTTTTTTCTATTGGATTCTATTTTGATTGATGTACAAAATTCATTTACTTTTTGTGGCTTATTTACATACATGCAGCTGTATCAATCCAGAGACTGCGTAAATTTAAATGTCTTGTAAGTTTGCCTTATATACTTTCTCAGGACTGTAAAGGTTAAAAGTGTGTCTGGAAACGCCTATGGTGGCTACTTGTTAAGGAATGCAAGCAATTAAGTATTCCCACAAAAGCTTTGAAGTTAATATCCTATTAGGACAACAAGGAGTAAAAGTCAAGGCTGCACTTGTACAATTGGTTCAGGCTGTAGTTCTATTGACTTAAAAGTAGATTTTAGAGAAATTAAATTATCTTAATAGAAATTGTGAATCCTATTTTAGTTTGTAGAATTTCATATTAATTTAAATTGCCATTTGATTACATCTAGAGACTTTCAGGAACCCAACATTTCAACATGTCCTTTGTCATTTGTGGTTAATAATACAAGCAATAATAACTAACATTTGTTGAACACTCTGTGCCAGGCACTTTGCTAAGAGATTTGCATGTGTTTTTGTAAACATCTTTTTATTAAGTAGATACTAAAATAGATACTGTTAGAATCCTTATTAAAAAGCACTGAAGAAATAAAGGCTTACAGAGATTTAAAGTAACTTACCCAAGGACAGCAGGTAGTAAATAAGCAGAGAGGAGAGACTGTTAGCTCTAAGTCCGTATTGTTAAGCTCTACTTTATACATACTCATCAAATGCACTTCTAGGGTGCACCGTGTATGTGTGACTTGCTAATTTTCTCAGCAGATGTTGAATATCTTAATTACAGTGTGCTGAATGCCAACAAAGGTCCATCTAGTCAAGGCTATGGTTTTTCCAGTGGTCATGTATGGATGTGAGAGTTGGACTGTGAAGAAAGCTGAGCACTGAAGAATTGATGCTTTTGAACTGTGGTGTTGGAGAAGACTCTTGAGAGTCCCTTGGACTGCAAGGAGATCCAACCAGTCCATTCTGAAGGAGATCAACCCTGAGATTTCTTTGGAAGGAATGATGCTAAAGCTGAAACTCCAGTACTTTGGCCACCTCATGCAAAGAGTTGACTCATTGGAAAAGACTCGGATGCTGGGAGGGATTGGGGACAGGAGGAGAAGGGGACGACCGAGGATGAGATGGCTGGATGGCATTACGGACTCGATGGACGTGAGTCTGAGTGAACTCCGGGAGATGGTGATGAACAGGGAGGCCTGGCGTGCTGCGATTCATGGGGTCGCAGAGTCGGACACAACTGAGCTACTGAACTGAACTGAACTGATGCAGTTTAGAAGAACTGTATGATGTCTTTAAGAGGAAAGATGCATATAGCCCAGTAACACAGGAGTATATGAATGAATGCCTAGATGAATGATGTGATTAAGCATAGAAGTGTTCAAAGTAGAACTGGAGCAGTAAGAGTTGAAATTGTTTTATGAGAAAAAGAAGGGGGCTCCTCACGGAGATGAAACTTTGGCTTGAATCTGAAGGGTAGGGGAAGGGGCATTGGAAGATGGATAATGAGAGGACAGTGGTGGAGGAGATGGCCTGAGCAATGGCACAGAATTGAGAAAAGCCTGTCTTCTCCATCTGTGTAACATATTACTTAAAAATTTAATGGATTAAACATTAAACATTTATTATCTCATGCAATTGCTGTGAGTCAGGAATTTATGAGTATCTTTGCTAGACCGTCCTGGCTCAAGGTTATTATGAGCTTCATTTAAGATATTGGCCAGGCTGCAGTCATCTGAAGGCTTAACTAGTGCTGGAGATTTTGCTTCCAAAGTGGCTGCCTCACGTGCCTGGCAAGTTAGTGCTGGCTGTGGGCAGGAGGCCTTAGGGCTTACCACATGGACTTCTCCAGGGCTCCTTGAGTGTCCTCACCACACAACAGTTAGCTCTCCCCTGAGTGAATAAGAGAGACCTTGGAAGTGGTTGTGATGTCCTTGATGACCTAGTCAGACATTGTCACTTCTGCCATATTCTCTTCATTAGAAGTAAGTCAGTAAGCCCAGCCCACACTCAGTGGCTGAGGAGTTAGCCCCCACCTTTTAGAGGGAGGTATGAACATAACGTGTGTACGTATTTAAAATCATCACGCGTCAAGATCCCATGGCTTGGATGAAATTTTAAGGAGTAATGAAATATTTGGGCTTCCCAGATGGCTCAGTGGTAAAGAATCCACCTATTAAGCAGGAGACATGGGTTCAGTCCCTCTATCAGGAAGATCACCTAGAGAAGGAAATGGCAGCCCACTCCAGTATTCTTGCCTAGGAAATCTCATGGACAGAGGAGCCTGGTGGGCAGCAGTCCATGGGGTCACAAATAGTTGCACACAACTTAATGACTAAAATACAACAATTAAATATTTGCTTTACTAGACAGGAAAGGATCCTTACAGAAAACTGAATTTCAAGATGAAAATTTGTGATGGTGGAGGTACAAAGGAGCTGAATTTGGGGACTGGTGTTTTTGGATGATACACTGGTGGTGATATGGGAGTGGATAGGCAAGGCCAGTTCTTAAACTATCATAGATATCTAGATGGGCTGACTACTGGTTGGACTAGAGTAAGAAAAAATGGGAAAGGAAAGTTAGGAGAGACTGTTAGAAGAAGTTGACTGATAGGTTTTGGTGACTGGTACCAGCCCAGATGACTAGAAAGATGGAGGTCACAGCAAAAGGAAAGTTGGATAGAGTTGCTGTTCATAGGGCAGGGCATGGAGCTTGGTTTTAGACATGTGGTTATTCTGTAGATGTTTGGCCATTTGCAGCTGAATTTATGAGAAATTAAGATATAGAAAAACAGTAGACCTGAAATTAGCAACTTCATCAGTTCAGTCAGTCAGTTGTGTCTGACTGTTTGCAACCCCATAGACTGCAGCATGCCAGGCTTCCCTGCCCATCACCAACTCCCAGAACTTGCTCAAACTCAAGTCCATCAGGTTGGTGATGCTGTCTAACCATGTCATCCTCTGCCATCCACTTCTCCTTTTGCCTTCAATCTTTCCCAGCATCAGGGTCTTTTCCAATGAGTCAGTTCTTTGCATCAGGCAGCTAAAGTATTGGAGCTTCAGCTTTAGCATCAGTCCTTCCAATGAATATTCAGGACTGATTTCCTTTAGAATTGACTGGTTGGATCTCCTTGCAGTCCAAGGGACTCTCAGGAGTCTTCTCCAACACCACAGGTCGAAAGCATCATTTCTTTGGTGCTCATCTTTATAGAACTCTTACCTCCATACATGACTACTGGAAATACCATAGCTTTGACTATACGGACCTTTGTTGACGAAGTAATGTCTCTGCTTTTCATATTGGGCTCTGAGTTTCTATATCTTCTGTATCAGCAAAAAAACAAAAAACAAAGGCAACAGCATCAGTGCAGCTTTGTGTTTGTGCCACATTAAGCAAGAGTGATTTTTTTTCCCCCCAAAAGAAATCTTGCAGTGTTCAAGTTCAGGCATCCTGTTAGAGCTCAATAGCATTGTTTCTAAAAGTGAAATAAATGCAAAGGTAAAACTAGCAGATGGGATCCTTTCAGAGGATAACAACCTTGCCAGGTGTATTCGGCATAGGATCATATTGTAGGACTTGGTAGAGTCTTGTTACTTTACCTTTTTCACTCTTAGTCCTCTTGTTCCTCTCTTCCACCTCCTTAGCAGATCCCTTTATCTCCTTTGTTATTGAAATTAAGTTCATATGTTAGTTTAATCTATATGAAATTGCTAGTTTTTAGAGTAAAAAAATAGTTGAATATCTGAAATCATATTAATTCAACATAGTACTCCCTGACTTTCCTATTCTCTACTTTAAATTTTCTCTGATATTATCTTTTCTAGAAAATTTGATAAAGTTTGAAACATTTTACCCTTCAAACTATTCTCTTCCTCCCTGTCTCCCAGATTACCCTTATTTTCTACATTTCATTTCTTCCTCAGTTCAGCCCACCTGACTCTGCCCTCGCCAAATGCTAACTAAAAGCTCCCTCTTAAATGCATCAGTGACCTTCTGGTCCTCTGCCTAGTTATTTTTGCTGAAGCTCTCTGTAGTATTCAATACTGTGTGTTGACTATTTTCATTTCTGAAATTGTCATATACCTCCTTTTTCTTGGTTCTCCTTTTTTCCTTGTTCTTTTTTTTTTTTTTTACATTCCTCTAAAACTGCTTTCTAAAATTTTAGAGAATAAAAATGATAGGGAGGAGATACTCTGGTTTTTGGAATGTGTAGGAAAGTTGATAGCAGGGCAAGTGTCAGGAAGAACATGAGTGTGGAGGGCAAAAGGCCTTTGGTTCTAACCCTCCGACAATCAGTATGTACAGTAAAAGCTCTTTTACCCCAGAGTTTTAAGCCAACTTCTTCATTCTCCTCTTTAACTGTTATCAAGAGGCTCTTTAGTTCTTCTTCACTTTCTGCCATAAGGGTGGAGTGGTGTCCTCTGCATATTTGAGGTTATTGATCCTTCTCCTGGCAATCTTGATTCCAGCTTGTTCTTCATCTAGTCTAGCATTTTGCACGATGTACTCTGCATAGCAGTTAAATAAGCAGGGTGACAATACTCCTTTTCCATTTGGAACCAGTCTGTTCGTCTATGTCCAGTTCTAACTGTTGCTTCTTGTCCTGCAAACAGATTTCTCAGGAAGCAGGTAAGGTGGTCTGGTATTCCCGTCTCTTGAAGAATTTTCCACAGTTTGTTGTGATCCAGACAGTCAAAGGCTTTGGCATAGTCAATAAAGCAGAAGTAGATGTTTTTCTGGAACGCTCGTGCTTTTTCAATGATCCACCGGATGTTGGCAATTTGATCTCTGGTTCCTCTGCCTTTTCTAAAACCAGCTTGAACATCAGGGAGTTCCCAGTTCACGTACCATTGAAGCCTGACTTGGAGAATTTTGAGCATTATTTTGCTAGCATGTGAGATGAGTGCAATTGTGCAGTAGTTTGAACACTTTTTGGCGTTGCCTTTCTTTGGGATTGGAATCAAATCTGACCTTTTCCAGTCCTGTGGCCACTGCTGAGTTTTCCAATTTTGCTGGTATTTTGAGTGCAGCACTTTCACAGCATCATCTTTTAGGATTTGAAATAGCTCAACTGGAATTCCCATCACTTCCACTAGCTTTGTTCGTAATGATGTTTCCTAAGGCCCACTTGACTTCGCATTCCAGGATGTCTGGCGCTAGGTGAGTGATTACACCATTGTGGTTATCTGAGTCATGAAGATCTTTTTGTACAGTTCTTCTGTGTATTCTTGCCACCTCTTCTTAATATTTTCTGCTCCTGTTAGGTCCATAGCATTTCTATCCTTTATTGTGCTCATCTTTGCATGAAATGTTCCCTTGGTATCTCTCATTTTCTTGAAGAGATCTCTAGTCTTTCCCATTCTGTTGTTTTCCTCTATTTCTTTGCATTGATCACTGAGGAAGGCTTTCTTATCTCTCCCTGCTATTCTTTGGAACTCTGCATTCAAATGGGTATATCTTTCCTTTTCTCCTTTGCCTTTCGCTTTTCTTCTTTTCTCAAGTACTTGTAAGGGCTCCTCAGACAACCATTTTCCCTTTTTGTATTTCTTTTTTTGGGGGATGGTCTTGATCCCTGCCTCCTGTACACTGTCACGAACCTCCATCCATTGTACTTCAGGCACTGTGTCTGTCAGATCTAATCCTTTGAATCTGTTTGTCACTTCCACTGTATAATTGTAAGGGATTTGATTTAGGTCATACCTGCACGGTCTAGTGGTTTTCCCTTCTTCAGTTTAAGTCTGTATTTTGCAATAAGGAGTTCATGATCTGAGCCACAGTCAGCTCCTGGTCTTGTTTTTGCTTATTGTATAGAGCTTCTCTATCTTTGGCTGCAAAGAATATAATCAGTCTGATTTCAGTTGGTTATTGACCATCTGGTGATGTCTATGTGGCAGAAAGTGAAGAACACCTAAAGAGCCTCTTGATGAAAGTGAAAGAGGAGAGTTAAAAAGTTGGCTTAAAACTCAACATTCAGAAAACTAAGATCATGGCATCTAGTCCCATTGCTTCATGGCAAATAGAGGGGGAAACAATGGAAACAGAGACTTCATTTTGGGGGGTTCTAAAATCACTGCTGATGGTGAATGCAGCCTTGAAATTAAAAGATGCTTGCTCCTTGAAAGGAAAGCTATGACCCACCTAGACAGCATATTAAACAGCAGAGACATTACTTTGCCAGCAAAGGTCCATCTAGTCAAAGCTCTGGTTTTTCCAGTAGTCATGTATGGATGTGAGAGTTAGACCATAAAGAAAGCTGAGCGCCGAAGAATTGATGCTTTCGAACTGTTGGTAAGGCTCTTGTGTGTCCCTTGGACTGCAAGGAGATCCAACCAGTCCATCCTAAATGAAATCAGTCCTGAATATTCATTGGAAGGACTGATGCTAAAGCTGAAACTCCAATACTTTGGGCACCTGATGCGAAGAACTGATTCACTAGAAAAGACCCTGATGCTGAGAAAGATTAAGGGCAGGAGGAGAAGGGGATGACAGAGGATGAGATGGTTGGATGACATCACTGACTCAACGGACATGAGTTTGAGCAAGCTCTCAGAGTTGGTGATGGACAGGGA
>SJYX01002541.1:188987-210881 GCA_006410675.1 Oreotragus oreotragus
TACATTCCTCTAAAACTGCTTTCTAAAATTTTAGAGAATAAAAATGATAGGGAGGAGATACTCTGGTTTTTGGAATGTGTAGGAAAGTTGATAGCAGGGCAAGTGTCAGGAAGAACATGAGTGTGGAGGGCAAAAGGCCTTTGGTTCTAACCCTCCGACAATCAGTATGTACAGTAAAAGCTCTTTTACCCCAGAGTTTTAAGCCAACTTCTTCATTCTCCTCTTTAACTGTTATCAAGAGGCTCTTTAGTTCTTCTTCACTTTCTGCCATAAGGGTGGAGTGGTGTCCTCTGCATATTTGAGGTTATTGATCCTTCTCCTGGCAATCTTGATTCCAGCTTGTTCTTCATCTAGTCTAGCATTTTGCACGATGTACTCTGCATAGCAGTTAAATAAGCAGGGTGACAATACTCCTTTTCCATTTGGAACCAGTCTGTTCGTCTATGTCCAGTTCTAACTGTTGCTTCTTGTCCTGCAAACAGATTTCTCAGGAAGCAGGTAAGGTGGTCTGGTATTCCCGTCTCTTGAAGAATTTTCCACAGTTTGTTGTGATCCAGACAGTCAAAGGCTTTGGCATAGTCAATAAAGCAGAAGTAGATGTTTTTCTGGAACGCTCGTGCTTTTTCAATGATCCACCGGATGTTGGCAATTTGATCTCTGGTTCCTCTGCCTTTTCTAAAACCAGCTTGAACATCAGGGAGTTCCCAGTTCACGTACCATTGAAGCCTGACTTGGAGAATTTTGAGCATTATTTTGCTAGCATGTGAGATGAGTGCAATTGTGCAGTAGTTTGAACACTTTTTGGCGTTGCCTTTCTTTGGGATTGGAATCAAATCTGACCTTTTCCAGTCCTGTGGCCACTGCTGAGTTTTCCAATTTTGCTGGTATTTTGAGTGCAGCACTTTCACAGCATCATCTTTTAGGATTTGAAATAGCTCAACTGGAATTCCCATCACTTCCACTAGCTTTGTTCGTAATGATGTTTCCTAAGGCCCACTTGACTTCGCATTCCAGGATGTCTGGCGCTAGGTGAGTGATTACACCATTGTGGTTATCTGAGTCATGAAGATCTTTTTGTACAGTTCTTCTGTGTATTCTTGCCACCTCTTCTTAATATTTTCTGCTCCTGTTAGGTCCATAGCATTTCTATCCTTTATTGTGCTCATCTTTGCATGAAATGTTCCCTTGGTATCTCTCATTTTCTTGAAGAGATCTCTAGTCTTTCCCATTCTGTTGTTTTCCTCTATTTCTTTGCATTGATCACTGAGGAAGGCTTTCTTATCTCTCCCTGCTATTCTTTGGAACTCTGCATTCAAATGGGTATATCTTTCCTTTTCTCCTTTGCCTTTCGCTTTTCTTCTTTTCTCAAGTACTTGTAAGGGCTCCTCAGACAACCATTTTCCCTTTTTGTATTTCTTTTTTTGGGGGATGGTCTTGATCCCTGCCTCCTGTACACTGTCACGAACCTCCATCCATTGTACTTCAGGCACTGTGTCTGTCAGATCTAATCCTTTGAATCTGTTTGTCACTTCCACTGTATAATTGTAAGGGATTTGATTTAGGTCATACCTGCACGGTCTAGTGGTTTTCCCTTCTTCAGTTTAAGTCTGTATTTTGCAATAAGGAGTTCATGATCTGAGCCACAGTCAGCTCCTGGTCTTGTTTTTGCTTATTGTATAGAGCTTCTCTATCTTTGGCTGCAAAGAATATAATCAGTCTGATTTCAGTTGGTTATTGACCATCTGGTGATGTCTATGTGGCAGAAAGTGAAGAACACCTAAAGAGCCTCTTGATGAAAGTGAAAGAGGAGAGTTAAAAAGTTGGCTTAAAACTCAACATTCAGAAAACTAAGATCATGGCATCTAGTCCCATTGCTTCATGGCAAATAGAGGGGGAAACAATGGAAACAGAGACTTCATTTTGGGGGGTTCTAAAATCACTGCTGATGGTGAATGCAGCCTTGAAATTAAAAGATGCTTGCTCCTTGAAAGGAAAGCTATGACCCACCTAGACAGCATATTAAACAGCAGAGACATTACT
Organism: Oreotragus oreotragus; assembly: GCA_006410675.1. Taxonomy (NCBI): domain Eukaryota; kingdom Metazoa; phylum Chordata; class Mammalia; order Artiodactyla; family Bovidae; genus Oreotragus; species Oreotragus oreotragus. The sequence goes on from SJYX01002541.1 coordinate 191,028, forward strand.
TTGCCAGCAAAGGTCCATCTAGTCAAAGCTCTGGTTTTTCCAGTAGTCATGTATGGATGTGAGAGTTAGACCATAAAGAAAGCTGAGCGCCGAAGAATTGATGCTTTCGAACTGTTGGTAAGGCTCTTGTGTGTCCCTTGGACTGCAAGGAGATCCAACCAGTCCATCCTAAATGAAATCAGTCCTGAATATTCATTGGAAGGACTGATGCTAAAGCTGAAACTCCAATACTTTGGGCACCTGATGCGAAGAACTGATTCACTAGAAAAGACCCTGATGCTGAGAAAGATTAAGGGCAGGAGGAGAAGGGGATGACAGAGGATGAGATGGTTGGATGACATCACTGACTCAACGGACATGAGTTTGAGCAAGCTCTCAGAGTTGGTGATGGACAGGGAAGCTTGGCATGCTGAAGTCCATGGGATCGAAAAGAGTCTGACATGACTGAGCGACTGAACTGAACTGAACCCCAGAATTTAAGCCCAGGTTAATTTAGCCAGGCATGCTCACTCTCTCAGTTGTGTCTGACTTTTGTTACCCCATGGACTGTAGCCTGCCAGGCTCCTCTGTCCATGGGGCTTTCCAGGAAAGAATACTAGAGGGGTTGCCATTTCCTCCTCCAGAGGATCTTCCCAACCCAGGGATGGAACCTGTGGCTCCTGAATTGGCAGATAGATTCTTTCCCACTCTGATACCTGGGAAGCTCTACTTTAACAAAGAGAATTGTTCAAAAAGCAGTGGATTGGAGGTCTCCTATTTTAAAAAAATCCCAGCATTATAATAACTGAAAAATACTTTAAAAGACTGTAGTGCTCAGTTGTGTTAGACTCTTTGCGATTGCAAGTACTATAGCCCCCCAGGTTCTTCTGTCCATGGGATTTTTCAGGCAAGAATACCAGAGTGGGTTGTCATTTCGTCCTCCAGGGAATCTTCCTGACTCAGGGATTGAACCCATGTCTCCTGCATCTCTTGCATGGGCAGGTGGATTCTTTACCACTTAGCTCCTGGGAAGCCCTCTTAAAAGCCTATAAATGACACTATAAATGTCTCAGTTTATATGTATTAGTTCTTCTTTCATTTGGTAAGTTCAGGTTCAACGTAGTCCTGTACTTGAAAATATGAGGCTTTGCTTTTCACTTGTTTTAATTTTTAAGAACAGATTTTTTTCCATAAGCATATTGCAGTTAGCTTTCCTCTAAATTTTTATTTCAGAACCTTAATTTTGGACCTAAAACAGAATACTTTGTGTTCCTTTTAAAAATGCAAATTAGCTATGAAATAGGTATAATTAGACCCATAATTAGTACTGATTGAGCATATTATAATGTTCATGTGGATTTTATGCTGTTGCCTGTGTCATTTTTTAATTTATTAAGCAAATGATTCTTTCCTTGATTTATTTTCCTTAAAAGCATTTAAAATATACAGTCCTTCTTTGAAAATGTGGTTATCGAGTATTTGTTATGATATGTAGTGGAGAGAGCTACCTGTCTTCCAATGTGGAATATATGATTTAAAGTTATCTGGCTTCCAAAATATGTTGCTGTGAAGGTATGTATTTTGAGACTTAACATTTTTACTTGAATTAACATCACCTCAAAACTTCTGTTTTACTCACCATCCATTTAGTTTCAGCCTTCACCTTTATATTTTATTTACTGGAAAGACATATGCCAAACTATTTTTGAATGTTAACAGCTAAACATAAACTCTTAAAGTCTCAATCTGTTCCAGAAACTAAATATCTTTTCCTAATTGCAACTGGAAATATTTTAGCCTGCCTATTTCTTGAATGTAATCTATTTAGAAACTTTAATTTTGAATTTTGCTTGTTTTCCAAATACTATACCTTCAGCATGAATTTTTTTTTAAGTTGGTTTCATTTATTTCACCAAAGAAAAGTGTCTGGAGTTTGAAGGAAAATGTTCCCAAAGTGGTACCTAAAGCTGAGTATATGCTAGTTTGATATAAGTTCTAGATATGTAACTGATGGTGATGATGACATTGATGATTGCTAACAGCAGCAGCCACTTCCTAACTTTAGGAAAATCTCCCTTTTGGCAAAAATAATTTAAAAATATCTGGTATAGTGCCTTGTAGATGTTTACCATAAACAGTCATTACTTACCTTTTTCTTAGACAAGAGTCGCAAAAGCATTTAGCTCACATTAGGTATTGCAAGTTTTGGTTGGCATATACTGTTATTGGGCTTCCTAAGCTGCACAGTGGCAAAGAATATGCCTACCAATGCAGGAGCCGCAGGAGATGCAGGTTCGATTATTTCCTGGGTTGGGAAGATTCCCTAGAGGAGGAAATGGCAACCCACTCCAGTATTTTTGCCTAGAAAATCACATGGACAAATGAACCTGATGGGCTATAGTCCATGGGGTTGCAGAGTCAGACATGACTTACCACACATGTACACACGATACACTATTATTAGTTCCCTTTTTGTGTTATAAAGGAACAAAATTGCCTTCAGTGATGAGTGCTATGTATTCCTGTTTCAATAAAGAAGTGAGATCATCCTAATTTTAAGCAGAAAAATAAAATTAATGTTAAATTAATGAGAATTTATTATTTTCCAGAGTGAAAGGATATATCTGTTCTTGTCTTCATAGTTGTCTAACATTATCATAATCATTATAGCTAGCAGTTACTAGCTTTAGCTCTTACTATGCTGAGTCACTTTACTTAGCATCATAGTGGTTTAGGCTCAGTGGCCCTGAAATAATAATTCCTGAACTTGAATCCTGGCTCTTCAACTTACTAGTTGTGTAATCTTGGTCAAGGTGATTAACTTCATGGAACCTCAGTTTTGTTGCCTTTAAAATGGATGAATGAGATGATTAGTCCAATTGGTTTGGGTGAGAATTAAATAAGGTTGTCATCATCCTCTTGAACAGCTGACATTACCTTTTCTACAGGTCAAACAGATAATGATACTGTACATACATATCTTAACTCTCATATTTACTTTACAGTGGAAGAAAGTGAGCCTCACAGAATTAAGTGACTTTCCAAATCATTTAGGCTTATCAGTTATACTTAGCAGAAACCTTACAAACTTGTGGATTAAACAGATAAGAGACTTACTTTTCTTGCATAAGAATCCTGGATGCTGGTGGTTTCTGGGGGGGCTTCAGCTGTTTGACATTAGTGTCACCTTCTTCTTGCATCACAGGTACAGAAAGGCTGCTGATTCCCCTGGGCTACATGTCTGTGTTCAAGAGAGGAAGAGAGTCTGGGAGGGTAGAGTCAGTTTCTCTGTCTCTTTTATCAGGAAAACAAAATCTTTCTTAGCAGTCTCTTCCAGATTTCAGCCTACCTTTCCCTGGTGGCTCAGACGGTAAAGCGTCTGCCTGTAATGCGGGAGACCCAGGTTCGATCCCTGGGTTGGGAAGATCCCCTGGAGAAGGAAATGGCAACCCACTCCAGTATTCTTGCCGGGAGAATTCCGTGGGTTGAGGATCCTGGTAGGCTATAGTCCATGGAGTCACAGAGTCGGACATGACTGAGCAACTTCCCTTTTCCTTGATCAGATCTGATGGCTCCTCCCTAACTGTAGAGAAAATTCTGAAAACCAGCGTTTAATCTTTTCATTGTGATGTGCTGCACGGGAATAGGGGAGGGTTTCTTTCATCTAGCCAGAGGGACCGACAGCTTTGCCTGTGGATGCTAAGTCACTTCAGTCATGTCCAACTCTGCAACCCCATGGACTGTGGCCCATCAGGCTCCTCTGTGCATGGGATTTCCCAGTGAAGAATATTGGAGTGGGTTGCTGTGCTCTCCTCCAGAGGATCTTCCTGAAGCTCCAACAACTGTTCAGTGGCAGAGCTGGGATTCTAACCCAGGTGGGTGTGTATATGTGCTCAGTTGCATCTGATTCTCTGCCAACCCATGGGCTGTAGACCACCAGGCTCCTCTGTTCATGGGATTCTCCAGTCAAGAATACTGAAGTGAGTTGCCATACCCTCCTCCAGGGTATCTTCCCAACCCAGGAAAAGAACCTGCAGCTTCTGCAGCTCCTGCAGGGGGATTCTTTACCACTGAGCCATCAGGGAAGCACCTAATCCAGGTGTGTCTTGCTCCAAAGCTTATTTCTCCACTTCTGCCTCTTAAAGAATTAAGACATCCTCACAAACAATTTGAAGAACCATTTTCCAACATCTGTATACAGGCATAGTTTTTCTTCTCGAAATTTTGTGTTTTTCAGAATAAAAATTATTTACCTTTTTAGGCTGGCTGAATTTTGAAGGTATGAGTTAGTTGTCCCTCCCTATTTTCAAATAAAATATAAACCAAAAATTAATGATTGAGTAAATTGAGTGCTTTTCTATTAGATATGATTACCAAGTTATATTTATTTCAGGGAATTTCTGATAACATTTTTCAACTTTCTGTAGTAAAAAAACACCCATAATATTCAATACATCATTAACGTAATAAGGTTTTGCCTCTTTCCGTTCTAATTATTATGTTTTAACTCACGGTAAATGAGTTTGTTCTGTGCTCATTTCCTAAGGGGTGGTTATCCACTGATTTCATTTTCTGGAATGAAATTATGTCACAATTCTTGGAAACTGCATATTTATTTATTTGTTTTGTTTTTTCAGAGATGGGGGTGGGATGAATAGTGGGTGAAATGAAGGTCATAATCCAAATTCTTGATTCAGCCCTCAAATACATAACCATAGCTTACTCTTTTATTTTGTCTTTTTAACATTTGAGATAAGTTGCATTGAATTTTGTAGAGATAAAAGGATAAGGTGCAGTAATATTTTGAGCCAGGCAGCAGCATTCACATTTTGTAGGCAAGGAGACTAAGCGTAGAGAAGTAAGGCGACTTCCGCAATCGGTGAACTAGTACACTGTAGGGTTTGGGCTGGAGCCCAACATGTTGCACGATGTGTTGGGAGGATAGAATCCTTAGCAGTCTGTTCATTTAGAACAGATCATTCCATTTCTTTTAAAATATTTAATAACATGTTTCTCAAATAAAAAATACCTCTGCATGCATATATGCTAAGTCGTTTCAGTCATGACTGACTCTTTGTGACCTTATGGACTGTAGCCTGCCAGGCTCCTCTGTCTGCTGGATTCTCCAAACAAGAATACTGGAGTGGGTTGCCATGCCCTCCTCCAGGAAAAAAATGCCTCCAGGAATCACTTTTTACATTTGAATAACATTTTTGTTGCAGTAAGCTTTTGTGAAATAATAAAGAAACATTATTAAGTATAAACTGTAGTTTATCCTTTTGATTTCTGTAATTGGACAATTAACAGAGTATTTTGAAATGTGTTTTTATTATTAAAAAAGGAAAGTAGAAAAAAGTATACATCTATCATTATAAGTATCATCCAATACTGTGTCCTTTTACGCTGAAAGTTGATAGCTTACTGGTCTTCCCCATTTTTCTGTATACTCTTGTTTGTAATAAAAAATATGCTACTGACCAAACCAAATTCAATTGAATCTGTTGGTTCCTTCATTTTAGATTAAAGCTTTAATTAATTTATTTATTCTATATATTGATCACTGCAGTGTCAAAACTAATTATCTCCATTGATCATCCCAAATTACTAAAATTGTACTTATGTTGGAATTTCTATTGTTAATTTTTTATTTTTGTTTCAATTTATGAAAGTAATGCAGTCTTATAAAAAAGCTACGGGAAATTCCCAAGTAGGAAAATTTGAAAAATTCCTAGGTTCAATTATTTAACTATGTATGGTGATGAGTGTTAACTAGACTTAACAGTGTTGATCATTTCACAGTATATACAAATATTAAAATATAATGTTGTTCAACCTGAAACTAATATGTTATGAAAAGTGAAAGTGAAGTTGCTCAGTCGTGTCCGACTCTTTGCGACCCCGTGGACTGTAGCCTACCAGGTTTCTCCGTCCATGGGATTTTCCAGGCAAGAGTACCAGAGTGGGTTGCCATTTCCTTCTCCAGGGGTTCCTGACCCAGGGATCAAACCCAGGCCTCCCAAATTGTAGGCAGACGCTTTACCCTCTGAGCCACCAGGGAAGCCTGTATATAATGTTATATTATCAGTTATACCTCAAAAAATATATATATATATAATATGAAAAAATATATATAATATGTTGTCAGTTATACCCCCCCCAAAAAAAAAAACTGCTAAAATTACAGGCAGAACAACAACAACAAACCCTTCATAGATCCGCCAGTCATTTTGGTGAGTTTCCTTTCAGTCTTTTCATTAGATACAGGTTTTCATCTTATTTCTATATGGTTTTAGTCTCCCGGTATAATTTTGAATCATAAGTTTCTCACTTAATTTTGTAGCACAGCCTTTTTCATTATGAAGAATGCTTTATATATCACCTAATATAGCACAGTTTCTTTAAGCAGTCCTGTTTATTAGACATGTAGGTTGTTTCTGCTATTTTAACTCTTATAAGTGGCATGACTGTGAACATCTTTGGGGATAAGACTTCTAGGACTATTTGCTGAAGAAAGATTAATTGAAATAAGTTGACCTTTCTTGGTAGTTCAGACTGTAAAGAATCTGCTTGCAGTGCAGGAGACCTGAATTCAATCCCCAGTCTGGGAAGATCCCCTGGAGAAGGAAATGGCAACCCATTCCAGTGTTCCTGTCTGGAAAATTCGATGGACAGAGGAGACTGGTGGGCTACAGTCCATGGGGTCACGAGTGTCGGACATGACAGTGACTAACACACACACAAAGCTTATTAATATTTTTCAGGCTTATGCAAACCAATTGAACATTTCTTAGGTTTATTAATAGTATTTCCTTTTTTTGTAAATTGTCAGTTTCTTTGCTGAGCTAATTTATCTTTTTGAGATTGTAGTGTCTTCCTGACCTAAGTATATGATGAGTGTCAGATATAATTAATGTTCATCTTTTTATCATAGAAGTAATTCAAGGTTATTGCAAAATACAATAAATTCATGTAAATTAGCAGAAATAAACAGAGATCATCTAGTGAAAAAATAATGTACAATAAGTTCTTAACAAAAAATCTTATTTTTGAGTACTATTTTGTAACTGCTTCCTGGGTAGCTCCATGGTCATGAATCTGCCTGCCAATGCAGGAGACATGGGTTCCTTGGGTTGGGAAGATCCCCTAGAGAAGGGAATGGCAAGCCACTCCAGTATTCTTGGCTGGGAAATCCCAAGGACAGAGGAGCCTGTCGCACTACAATCTGTGGGGTCGCAAAAGAGTTAGACATACCTTAGCCTCTAAAACAACAACAATTTTGTAAGTAAGTTTTCCCTCCAAATAGTTAGATATCTAGGTATGTCATCAAGAAAATTGTTAAAGACTATATAGTATATATATATATAGTGGACATCCCTGGTGGCTCAGACAATAAAGAAACTACTGCAGTGCAGGAGACCTGGGTTTAATCCCTGGGTCAGGAAGATCCCCTTTAGGATACTACTTACTCCAGTATTCTTACCTGGAGAGTCCCATAGACAGAGGAGCCATGGGTCACAAAGAGTTGGACAAGACTGAGCGACTAACACTTTCACTTTTCATGTAGCATTCTATTACTAAACTATTGATATTAGTGACATTTTCAGTTTTCAGTACTTCTATAAACTGTTCAGAGATAATTCTCTGCATGAATCTTGGTATAATTATCTGACTATTTCCTTGAAGTAAATTCTTTGGAATGGGAAGATTGGAAAGGATGTATATTTCCTAAAAATTTACACATACTTTCCATTTGCCACAAAGAGACTTATTTGTCCCTAACACTGGTTGTGCCAAAAGCAGAGACATTACTTTGCCAACAAAGGTCAACCTAGTCAAGGCTATGGTTTTTCCATTGGTCGTGTATGGATGTGAGAGTTGGACTGTGAAGAAAGCTGAGTGCCGAAGAATTGATGCTTTTGAACTGTGGTATTGGAGAAGACTCTTGAGAGTCCCTTGGACTGCAAGGAGATCCAACCAGTCCATTCTGAAGGAGATCAGTCCTGGGTGTTCAGTCCTGGGTGTTCTTTGGAAGGAATGATGCTAAAGCTGAAACTCCAATACTTTGGCTACCTCATGTGAAGAGTTGACTCATTGGAAAAGACTCTAATGCTGGGAAAGATTGAAGGCAGGAGGGGAAGGGGACAACAGAGGATGAGATGGCTGGATGGCATCACCAACTCAATGGACGTGAATTTAAGTGAACTCTGGGAGTTGGTGATGGACAGGAGGCCTCAGTTCAGTTTAGTTCGGTTCAGTCAGTCATGTCCGACTCTTTGCAANCATTGGAAAGACTGATGTTGAAGCTGAAACTCCAATACTTTGGCCACCTGATGTGAAGAGCTGACTCATTTGAAAGAACCCTGATGCTGGGAAAGATTGCAGGCAGGAGGAGAAGGGGATGACAGGATGAGATGGTTGGATGGCATCATGGACTCAATGGACATGAATTTGAGTAAACTCCAGGAGTTGGTGATGGACAGGGAAGCCTGGCGTGCTGCAGTCCTTGGGGTCACAAAGAGTTGGATATGACTGAGTGACTGAACTGAACTGAACCGAATCCATTTTGAACTTATTTTTGTGTATGGTGTTCGAAAGTGTTCTAGTTTCATTCTTTTACAGGTAGTTGACCAGTTTTCCCCGAACCACTTGTTAAAGAGATTGTCTTTTCTCCACTGTATATTTTTGCCTCTTTTGTCAAAGATAAGGTGTCCATAGGTGCGTGGATTTATCTCTGGACTTTCTATTTTGTTCCATTGATCTGTAGTTCTGACTTTGTGCCACTACCATGCTGTCTTGATAACTGTGGCTTTGTAGTATAGTCTGATGTCAGGCAGATTGATTCCTCCACTTCCATTCTTCCTTCTCAAGATTACCTTGGCTATTCTAGGTTTTTTGTGTTTCCATACAAATTGTGAGATTGTTTGTTCTAGTTCTGTGAAAAATAACATTGATAGCTTGATAGGGATTGCACTGAATCTATAGATTGCTTTGGGTACTCATTTTCACTATATTGATTCTTCTGATCCACAAACATGGTATATTCCTCCATCTATTTGTGCCATCTTTGATTTCTTTCATCAGTGTTTTATTTTTTTCTCTGTATAGGTCTTTTGTTTCTTTAGGTAGATATATTCTTAAGTATTTTATTATTTCCATTGCAATGGTGAATGTGATTGTTTCTTTAACTTCTCTTTCTGTTTTCTCATTGTTAGCATATAGGAATGCAAGGGATTTCTGTGTATTAATTTTATATCCTGCAATTTTAGTATATTCACTGATTAGCTCTAATAATTTTCTGGTGGTATCTTTAGGACTTTCNTGCAATGGTGAATGTGATTGTTTCTTTAACTTCTCTTTCTGTTTTCTCATTGTTAGCATATAGGAATGCAAGGGATTTCTGTGTATTAATTTTATATCCTGCAATTTTAGTATATTCACTGATTAGCTCTAATAATTTTCTGGTGGTATCTTTAGGACTTTCTATGTAGAGGATCATGTCATCTGCAAACAGTGAGATTTTACTTCTTTTCCAATTTGGATTCCTTTTATTTCTTTTTCTTCTCTGATTGCTGTGCCTAGGACTTCCAAAACTATGTTGAATAGTAGTTGTGAGAGTGGGCACCCTTGTCTTGTTCCTGATTTTAGAGGAAATGCTTTCAGTTTTTCACCATTGAGGATAATGTATGCTGTGGGTTTGTCATATATGGCTTTTATTATGTTGAGTTATGTTCCTTATATGCCTTCCTTCTGGAGAGTTTTTATCATAAATGGATACTGAATATTGTCAAAGGCTTTCTCTGCATCTGTTGAGATAATCATGTGGTTTTTAATTTTCAGTGTGTTAATGTAGTATATCACATTGATTGATTTGCAAATATTGAAGAATCCTTGCATCTCTAGGATAAAGCCCACTTGGTCATGATGTATGATCTTTTTAATATGTTGTTGGATTCTGTTTGCTAGAATGTTAATTGGGGAAAAAAAAAAATGACAAACCCAAAGTGGATTTAATTGGGCAATTATCCATATTTTATGTCATAGATAATTTTTGTGTTCCTAAGTATATATAGTTGTGAAAAATATGGACTATCATTAATGTTGAAGTGTTTCTATGTGTTTATTTAATAAAATATTGTGGAACAAATCACAAATATTTTAAAAGTTGTGGAATAAAAATGACTAAATAAGGAACTGAGTAATACCTGACTTGAAAATAAATTATGTCATGTATAGGTAGTGTGGGCTTCCCTGGTGGCTCAGAGGTTAAAGCATCTCCCTCCAATGCAGGAGAATTGGGTTCAATCCCTGGGTCAGGAAGATCCCCTGGAGAAGGAAATGGCAACCCACTCCAGTATTTTTGCCTGGAGAATCCCATGGACAGAGGAACCTGGTGGGCTACAGTCCACGGAGTCACAAAGAATAGGGCACGACTGAGCAACTTCACCTAACCTCATGCATAGTGCAGAAGGGAATGTTCCAAATAATTGAAGGAATTCAGGTTACCCTGTAACTGACCTCAATTATTCTTAAGTGAGAAATTACCACAGAAGGCATTGTCCATAAATTCATAGTGCTTTACTCCTGAAAGTTTGGAAAAAAACAGTGCCTCTTCTGGCCTTTCACACAATTTTTAGTATACATATGGCATATAAAGAGGATTGATAAACTCATTAAATTAGACTCATAGATTCACTGAGTTTTGAGGCTACAAGTATATTCTAGAAATCATTTAATCTAATTTCTCATCTATTGGGTCAAATAGCAGAGGCATAAACACTAACAATATTTCCTCAGTTCACACAATGACTTAATTAGTTTTGGTTAGAATCCTGCATTATTCCTGTCAATCATTGGTCCCTATGCTATAATGAATCTGTTTTCCTAAGGACACACAAATACACATTGGCAGGATAAAAATATATAAACTTATCTGCAATTTTAGCTAAAAATGATAATTTGGTTAATATACTATTTAATCAAACAAATACACCAGGGGGAAAAAATGGAAAAAATATTGGTGGTGGTTTTTTAGTCATGCCCGACTCTTTGCAACCCCAAACAGTGCCAAACTTCACTGTCCATAGGTTTTCCCATGCAAGAATACTGAAGTGGGTTACGATTTCCTTCTCCAGGGAATCTTCCAGACCCAAGGACTGAACTCATGTCCCCTGCAAGTCTCCTGCATTGCAGGTGGATTCTTAACCACTGAGCCACCAGGGAAGCCTGATCTGGTGTATGTATTAACAAATTTATTACCTTATATTGAACCAATTACCACTTTCACTTTGTGTTTTATAGTTATAATCCATAACTAAAATTAAGATATACCAATCAAATACAAAGTTATGATAGGAAAAATAATAAAAAATACTTAAAATATTGACAACTGCACAACTCCCAGCAGATAGTGGTTATGTTCAAACCTCTGTAAATACAGCCCTAACCAGAGCTGAGCAGTTTCCAGCAGCTTAAAGCCTTGACTCAAGGATGATTCCAGGTTCCTCCAATCCCTCCCCTCCTTGCCTGCCTGAAAAAGCTCAGTGCTGCCAGGGAAATATGCTGTTTGTTCCAGCCAAAACTTGGTGATAACCAGATCAATCTCTGAATTCCCTCTTGGAGCCATTACTTTAGAAATCTTAAAATTTTAAATCCTTTCTCTGTCCTTTCAGATGTAAATATTTTACTCAAAACTGTTTCCTCAAGGACCTAGAGAACTGGCTCTTTGTAACCTAAGCAAATATTCAGGGAGATGACTCTTAGAATCTCTCAGTCCTTAGGGAATGATATGGGCACCTTGCTTCAGTTACCTTTTGTCATAAAGATAGAAGTTTGTTTTTCCTCTGGCTAAGCATCAGTGAACAAAAGCTGGTAGCAAGGTCACAATGCCTCTCCCTTAGCAGAGAACAGTCTTAAAAGTTTCCTGCCTTTTGTTTCACATTACCAAGTTGATTTCATGATGGACCGTCTTTCTTATTACAGTAAGTAGTGTCCATTTATGTTTGTCATTGACAATATGTTGCTAGGTGGTCAGAGTTGTCAAATCAACTCAGACTATAGGTGGTTGAGTGAGGTGAAGTCATTGTAACTATTTTAGGAGTATCATGACCGACATAGCATTACGATGCCATCCATATGAATATCATTTCATATCGTAATTTGAGATTAAGTATTTAAACAGTGAATGTTTTGATTGCTAATGGCTTCAGTGTAGCTAGAGTTGATGCTGAAGACAGAAGGGTTGCCCCCATAAACCTGTTCAGTTTTACTAAGAAAGTAAATACTTTCTAACTTTAGTACCTACTCCAAATCTTCAATGTCCAAGTGTATTAAAGGTGTGATATTTTTGTTATGAACGATAAGAGTCCAGAAAACTCTGGAGTAGCTAGTCCAACAGCATTCAAATTTAGCATAATAAAATCCTAACTAATATGCAAGTTAATTTTGAGCCTTAGATGGCTATGCTTTTACCCATGGTTTAAGACAATAATTTTATTATATACAAGAAAAAAATACTGTTTGGTGTCATTAGTTTGCTTATAGGTCTACTAAATCCAATGACATGTCTTCATAGGTTTTTAAAATTGTTTCTGTTTTATTGAGTTGAATTGACATTTAAAAAAATCATTTTTTGAATCTGGTGAGTTTATAAATTTAGTTTCTAATGTATACTGCTGCTGCTGCTAAGTCACTTCAGTCATATCTGACTCTGCGCAACCCCATAGATGGCAGCCCACCAGGCTCCCTCATCTCTGGGATTATCCAGGCAAGAAGACTGAAGTGGGTTGCCATTTCCTTCTTTAATTCATGAAAGTGAAAAGTGAAAGAGAAGTAGCTCAGTTGTGTCCTACCCTCAGCGACCCCATGGACTGCAGCCTGCCAGGCTCCTCCATCCATGGGATTTTCCAGGCAAGAGTACTGGAGTGGGGTGCCATTGCCTTCTCTGAATGCATACTATATTTGAAGAAATAATAGGTTACTTTATTTTAACTAATGTTGTAAAATTTCAGGGTTTTCTTATTATTTCACTGAATTTTCAAAGGTACATGGAAGCTATAACTGTATCAAATATTGAGAATAAGGGTGTCTGGTACAATCTGAAAGTTCTGAATGTATCAGATATAAAGTCAACCACAACAAAAATTTTTTTACTAAAATTGTACTCTCAGAAATTTGATTAATCTAACTAATATCAATTAAAAGCAAATTTTAAGTGTTAATTCAACCTTCAGACCCTCCACCTTTGGTGCAAATTAGTCCAAACAGATACACTGTTTCTAATAGTTAGGAACAAGAAATTGTGAAGTTTGTATACATTTATTTTAATTTTGTTTAAAAGAAGTATTGTATTTCAAGGTTGTGCTAGGAAACCAAAGGTCAAGAGAAAGACTGTACAAAGATTTAGAAGAGAGACCACATGAATTTAACACAGGAAGGAAACAAAAGCAAACAATCTACTTGATAATTTCCCAATGCATGGCCTAGATATAAACTTGGCCCTGTTAACTTCACGGAACAAAATACCAGAATGACTAGGGATCCTGAGGTTCAATGCCATTTCACACCAATTTATGTGAAGTAGCCTAGGCTATTCAAAGTCTCTACTTTGCAAGAAGTCTTAAAAGAACCTATTAACGTTATGACTAACCTAGACAGCTTATTAAAAAGCAGAGACTAACTTTGCCAAAAAAGTCTGTCTAGTCAAAACTATGGTTTTTCCAGTAGTCATTTATGGATGTGAGAGTTAGACTATAAAGAGCTGAACAGCGAAGAATTGATGTTTTTGAACTGTGGTGTTAGAGAAGACTCTTAAGAGTCCCTTGGACTGCAAGGAGATACAATCAGTCCATCTTAAAAGAAATCAGTTCTGAATATTTATTGGAAATATTCAGCTAACCCTGAAACTCCAGTATTTTGGCCACCTGAAGAACTGACTCATCTGAAAAGATCCTGATGCTGGGAAAGATTGAAGACGGGAGGAGAAGGGGACAATAGAGGAGGATGAGATGGTTGGATGGTATCACTGACTCAATTGACATGTGTTTGAGTAGACTCCAGGAGTTGGTGATGAACAGGGAGGCCTGGGGTGAAGCAGTCCATGGGTTTGCAAAAAGTCAGACACAACTGAGCAACTTAACTGAATTGAACTGAACTGAAAGAAGCTAAAACATTTACACAAAGAATTAGGATGTACACCTCCAATTAAATAATTTTTTAAAAAATGAATCAGGATGAAGGACCATATATGAGTAGATTTCTTAAGTTTTATTTCTTCAGTTCAGTTCAGTCACTCAGTCGTGTCCTACTCTTTACGACCCCATGAATTGCAGAACGCCAGGCCTCCCTGTGCATCACCATCTCTCGGAGTTCACTCAGACTCATGTCCATCGAGTCTATGATGCCATCCAACCATCTCATCCTCGGTCATCCCCTTCTCCTCCTGCCCCCATCCCTCCCAGAATCAAAGTATTTTCCAATGAGTCAACTCTTCCCATGAGGTGGTCAAAGTACTGGAGTTTCAGCTTTAGCATCATTCCTTCCAAAGAAATCCTAGGGTTGATCTCCTTCAGAATGGACTGATTGGATCTCGTTGCAGTCCAAGGGACTCTCAAGAATCTTCTCCAACACCACAGTTCAAAAGCATCAATTCTTCAGCACTCAGCCTTCTTCACAGTCCAACTCTCACATCCATATATGACCACAGGAAAAACCATAGCCTTAACTAGACAGACCTTAGTCAGCAAAGTAATGTCTCTGCTTTTCAATATACTATCTAGGTTGGTCATAACTTTCTTCCAAGGAGTAAGCGTCTTTTAATTTCATGGCTGCAATCACAATCTGCGGTNCGGTGCTCAGCTTTCTTCACAGTCCAACTCTCACATCCATACATGACCACTGGAAAAACCATAGCCTTGACTAGATGGACCTTTATAAGCAAAGTAACGTCTCTGCTTTTGAATATGCTATCTAGGTTGGTCATAACTTTTCTTCCAAGGAGTAAGCACGTTTTAATTTCATGGCTGCACACCATCTGCAGTGATTTTGGAGCCCCCAAAATAAATTCTGACACTGTTTCCACTGTTTCCCCATCCTGGCGTGCTGCAATTCATGGGGTCGCAAAGAGTCAGACACGACTGAGCGACTGAAGTGAACTGAACACTGGTTGTTATATCATTTTGTCCTTCATGTAGTCTTAACAGACAAAAATAGTGGCATTGTTTTAGTTTTCACTTTTGATGACTAGCAGTGTTTAACATCTTGCCATTTATTAAATTCTGGAATGAATGTTGTATTCCAGTTTCATTTCCCTATTCCAGTTGCTCATTAGTCTTTGGATTTGTCACTTTTTAATATATACCCTTTGTCAAACTGTTAAAACTATTTACTATCAGTTTACTGTTGGTTACATTTGTTGTATAACATTTTCCTATTATTATTGGTTTTTATATACTTTTTCTTTTATACTTTATTTTATTTATTTATTTATTTAATTTTTATTATTACTTTATTTTACTTTACAATACTGTATTGGTTTTGCCATACATTGACATGAATCTACTTTGGTTGTCAATGCTCAGAAAAACTATTGTCTCCGTGGAAATATTGGCATATGTTTCCTTNCCTATTATTATTGGTTTTTATATACTTTTTCTTTTATACTTTATTTTATTTATTTATTTATTTAATTTTTATTATTACTTTATTTTACTTTACAATACTGTATTGGTTTTGCCATACATTGACATGAATCTACTTTGGTTGTCAATGCTCAGAAAAACTATTGTCTCCGTGGAAATATTGGCATATGTTTCCTTCTAGTATTTTATAGTTTTATATTTCAGTATTTATTTTAAAATATTTAAAATTTATCTTGGAATAAGTCAGAACTGCTACTTCCTGCCCCCCCCTAATAAGAATTACTGATATGCATTGACCTCATATTACCTTCTTTTATTATTCTTAAGGCTGGTTTATTTGAATTCTAACCTCTCTTACTTCCTTAAAATCTCTATTGTCCAGGTGACACTTGTGACGTAGTTGTCATTGCCTGCCCATATGCAAAATTAGTTTGACTATTTAAAAAACAAAATATTCATTTTTATTTATTTATTTGATTGTGCCGGGTCTCAGCTGTAATGTGTGAGATCTAGTTCCCTGATGAGGCATTGAACCCCAGCCCCTGCACTGGGAGCATGGAGTCTTAGCCGCTGGACCACCAGTCAAGTCCCTAGTTTTGACTATTTATATTATTAACTTATTTTTGAGCTAAAGACTGTAAACCACAATGTATTGTGTCATTCTCAGCATTTTTTCATTGGTAAAATAGAATAGGATATATTAGAATGTGCTGCACATAGCAAGACTAATTATAACTTTTAGGAAACTTATTTCAGTTGTGTGTTAATGTGTGTATAGAAGATTTCTCTCTTTTTAAAAAAATATTTATTTATTTATTTATTTATGGCTGTGCTGGGTCTTCATTCCTGTGCTGGCTTTTGTGTGGTTGTGTCAAGAGGGGCCACTCTCTAGCTGCAATGCTCAGGGTTCTCGTTGAGGTGGCTTCTCTTGTTGCAGAACATGGGCTTTGGGGTGCGTGGGCTTCCGTGGTTGCAGCACATGGGCTCATTAGAGCACGGGCTCAGGCCTTGTGGCCCTGTGGGCTTAGCTGCTCTGTGGCATGTGGGATCTTCCTACACAGGGATCGAACTTGTGTCTCCTGCACTGGCATGTGGTTTCTTTACCACTAAGCCACCAGGGAATCCCAGAAGGAGCGTCTTTATGAGGTTGCTAGGTTATGGTGTAAACCGTTTCTTGCTTTGTCAGCCATCATCGTCCAGAGATTGTAAAGGTGAGGTTAAAGGCAACTGTGGAAGACTAAAGCCACTGCTGACTGGAAAAGACAAAGTGGCTGGTGCCAGAATGTGGTAAGAGCTCTGATTTGTGTACGCCCGGATCTTCT
Source organism: Oreotragus oreotragus (assembly GCA_006410675.1). Taxonomy (NCBI): domain Eukaryota; kingdom Metazoa; phylum Chordata; class Mammalia; order Artiodactyla; family Bovidae; genus Oreotragus; species Oreotragus oreotragus. The sequence goes on from SJYX01002541.1 coordinate 207,964, forward strand.
GATCTGAACAGCTTCCCTCTGTCTTCTGCTGCTAATCGCACTTTCCCCCGGTCACTTGTCAGCCTGCTGCTGTTTCCAGTGTTATAAACTTCCTCCTGGCGGAAGCACCCGTAGGAGTTAGTGGTGCTTGGCCAAATTTTCTTTTAACCTCTGCTACACACTTAGTTATGGATACTAACTTGCCTTGTCTTCCTGTATAGGAAGCACACCCAATTTATAGAAGTAAAGCCCCTCACTGTCTAGAACATGCAGTTTACTGCATAGTTTAGGAAGTTGCTGTTCCCAAATTGTGTGCCGCAAACCTGTTGGATAATACCTCTTTTTTGTCTTTACCATATGGTTGTAGAAGCTAGCGTTCATTTTCTTCTCCACATCAGCATACTGCCTTTACTTTGCCCTATGAATATGCATTAGTTTTCCATATTAAAGATAGTTTTTCTTCTTTCTAATGACTGAAAGTATGAGCTATCCTTGAGTAGATAAATTCTAGTTTAGTTTCTGAGAAATTTAATTTGTCCCTTCAAACTTACATTTAAGATCCCCCACTATTTCAGACTGATGTATATCTATGGTGGTGGTGGTTTAGTCGCGAAGTCGTGTCCAACTCTTGTGACCCCATGGGCTGCAGCCTGCCAGGCTCCTCCTTCTACGGGATTCTGCAGGCAAGAGTACTGGAGTGGGTTGCCATTCCCTTCTCCAGGGGATCTTCCCAACCCAGGAATCGAACCTGGGTCTCCTGCATTGCAGGCAGATTCTTTATCGACTGAGATACAAGGGAAGCCCCAATACGTATAGTCCATGTGTAATATTTCCATTTGGTTTAAGTAATACAGGGAGTATTGAGTACATGGCAACCCTTTTTAAAAGTAGCAATTTAAAGCTATCTTTCTTTGTTTTTGATCTCTGCATTTGAATTTCATATGCTAATAGTATATAGTTTTTAAAAATCATATTTATCAATACTTATATTTTTTTCTTCAGTTACCTGTTAGGAAAACATAAGGAGTTTGTATTCACAATCTGTTTAATTGTTATGATTTTTAAAAGCAAGAACTTTCTGATGAATGGACACATAAAATGCTATAGCCACTTTGAAATTAGGTTAGTAGTTCCTGAAATACTTAAACAGAGTTACCACATGACCCAGCAACTCCATCCCCAGGTTTATAACCAGAAGAAATGAAAACATATGTCTACTCAAAAACTTATAAACAAATGATCATAGCAGTATTACTCGTAATAGCTAAGAGGTGGAAAGAACTCAAATGCCCACCTACTGCAAAATGTGGTATTTATATGTGTGTGTGTGTGTGTGATTCAGTCATAAAAAGTAATGAAGATACAACCTGGCTGAACTTTGAAAACATTGTACTAGGTGAAAGAAGCCAGTCACAAAGGACTACATATTGTACAATTACATGGACATGAAATGTCAAGAGTAGGCAAATATATTTAGAGGTAGAAAGTAGACTAGTGGTTGCCTAGGGATGTGAAGATGACGGGAGGGGCTAAAGGGTTTGATGGCTAGGGGCTATAGCATTTCTTTTTGGAGTGATGATGATATTTAAGAATTGACTGTGATAATGAATGCACAACTCTTTTTTTAGTGAGTACAGTATACATAAAGCCATTGAAGTCCTTAAAGCCATTGAAGTCCTTACTCTAAATGGGTGAATTATATGCTATGTGAATTATATTTTAACTTTTTTCGTATGGTTATCTTGTTATAATTCATGATTATATTTGAAACTGTCATAGATCTCTTTAAGAGTGGGGGGAAAAAAGGTTTTCATAGGCTTCTGTTTTCATTCACTTTTGCAGTTAGAAAATCCAGTGTTTACTTGAGAATGATGGAAAAGGCCAAGTAATATCTTCGAGGCATTATGACAACTTTGCATCTCATAAATACTCTGAAAGTGTCTCTGGGAGCCCAGGTCGAAGCGCTGTACTGTCTTAAGAGAACCATCCATACTCAGTGTCTTCTGGAATTCCTGATAAATTTCAGTGAGCACCTGGCCAACAGAACATTCTGTTACCCAGCTGGTTTTCAAGGCGTGGTTCTGGAGCTACACATTAGAATTTGCATGTCTAACTTCCTGCTTCCCTTTGATTTACTGTAATGGGTAGTTTTTGAAAGGAGTCAGATTGTGCCAAAAGTTAGATTTTTATGCTGTCCACACTTAACCAGCTCTCCCTGCTAAGAAAGGGATTCAAAAGCATTGTGTCACCTGCCGTAGAGCTCGGTGTGTCTCCTCTCTCCCCAAGTCAAGTCATTTTGAATCCTGAGCAGATGCAAACAGAGAGCAGTAGTCTTTCCTGAAAAAGAAATGGCAGCATCAGGGAGGCCCAGTTTCTTTTCTGTTTCATTTTGTGAACTCGAGCAAGTCACGCATGGTCTTTGGTCCTCAGTCCCATCAGCTTGTTGATCTTTTTTGTGACATCAGTTCAGTTCAGTTCAGTCACTCAGTCGTGTCCGACTCTTTGCGACCCCATGAATCGCAGCATGCCAGGCCTCCCTGTTCATCACCATCTCCCGGAGTTCACTCAGACTCACGTCCATCGAGTCCGTGATGCCATCCAGCCGTCTGATCCTCGGTAGTCCCCTTCTCCTCCTGCCCCCAATCCCTCCCAGCATCAGAGTCTTCTCCAATGAGTCAACTCTTGGCATGAGGTGGCCAAAGTACTGGAGTTTCAGCTTTAGCATCATTCCTTCCAAAGAAATCCCAGGGCTGATCTCCTTCAGAATGGACTGGTTGGATCTCCTTGCAGTCCAAGGGACTCTCAAGAGTCTTCTCCAACACCACAGTTCAAAAGCATCAATTCTTGGGCGCTCAGCCTTCTTCACAGTCCAGCTGTCACAGCCATACATGACCACTGGAAAAACCATAGCCTTGACTAGGCAGACCTTAGTCGGCAAA
>SJYX01002541.1:212886-241765 GCA_006410675.1 Oreotragus oreotragus
CTTGCCATCTCTTGTTTGACCACTTCCAATTTGCCTTGATTCATGGATCTGACATTTCAGGTTCCTATGCAATATTGTTCTTTACAGCATCGGACCTTGCTTCTATTACCAGTCACATGCACAACTGGGTATTGTTTTTGCTTTGGCTCCATCCCTTCATTCTTTCTGGAGTTATTTCTCCACTGATCTCCAGTAGCATATTGGGCACCTATTGACCTATGTGACTTACCAACTCTAAAATCTATGATTTTAACTTGGGGGGAAATGATCTGATTACAGCTGTCAACAGATAGGCATTTAAACACACTGACTGCTCTTATTCATGGTTTCCAAAATTGCAGGCATGCTGATTTCATAGGTCTAATCCCTCTGCCCTCCTCTCCCTTATCATGGCTTCTAAAAGAAAGTCCATTGTTTGTTTATATTAAAGGCAGCATTTTCCCAAAGTTACTATACAGTGCAGTTCACCTCATTTCTTAGCCCAAACAATACATGTGGTGCCACAGAGTCTACCGTCAAATGGCTCTAGTTATTCCTTTATAAAACAAGCTCAGAGAGGTCCTTGTCACTGCCGTGCTAGTCAGAAGATCCCAGCAAATAACCTCAGACTTTATTTATAGCACTGTATGTTTTGGATTTATAACATTCTATCTGTTATAGACGTAGTATATTATTTGCTTGGTTACTTTATAATTGTGATAGTTTCATGCCACCCACCGTAGGTTTTTCTGCAGTGGTTATTCTAACCACAAATTAAGGAGTTATTTTTCTGTGGTTCAGTTATACACAACAATTGTATTGCAAGAGTTGCTGGAGCCCAAGTTCTGTAAACAGTTTTTTTGGAAGAAGTCTTTGTCTAACAGACTTGACCAGATTGCTGGTACTCAGAACATTAGAAGTTAGAACTTAGATGAGTAAAATGTAACTTGTCAATAAAATTGTAGAATATTGTGCTATAAAATGTCAGATGAGGATCTACCAGCTGCTGTCCACGTTGGTATACGGCAGCAGTCTTTTCAGTAGGATAAAATTATAGGAATTTTCCTGTGCCTAGAGCAGTGGCGGTTTATACTTTGGGGGTCATAGGCCAACTTGAAAATATAGTGGAAGCACATTGTGTATCTAGGAAAGTTTACACTTGTATATACATGCACACATTTTGCATGTAATAACACACAGGGTTCACAATTCCCCCAACACATTCATTAACCTTTAAAGACCCATGAACTTAGGTTAAAAATACATGGTCTGGAAATCTGGGAGCAAGGTAATTTTATTTTTTGGAGTCACTAATGGTGATAATTTGGAGGTAGAGCTATATGTTCCTCATGACAGCATGTAAGGTAGCTGGATTTGTTGAAAGAGCAACACACATGCTTGGCTCTTCGATTTACTGCTGTGGCCAAACATGTGTCATAGTAGGTGCTCTGTAGATATTTATTGAATGAATGAAATTGATCCAAGGAGAAATGTGTTCTGTGGAAGAAGTGACTCTTATTTCCAGATTTCTGTGTATCTTTTTTTCTTAAAGTGAAGAAAGTGTTAGTTGCTCAGTTGTGTCCAATTCTTTCTGACCTTATAAACTGTAGCCCCCCCAGGCTCCTCTGTCCATGGAATTCTCCAGGCAAGAATACTGAAGTAGTAGCCATTCCCTTCTCCAGGGGATCTTTCCGACCCAGGGATCAAACCCTGGCCTCCCACATTGCAGGCAGATTCTTTACCTTCTACCCTTTCTTAATAGCTGATAGTTCAGAAGCAAAATAAGACAAAATGAGAATGCATCTAATAACATTACAGAAGAGGCGTTTGAGGACCATTTACTTCTCACCTTGCACAGCCATCATTTGTTTTTCTTTTGTTGCAGATAACCAGATTTTTCCATCACTCAGTCTTTTCCATTTCAGACATTACTTTAGTAATTAGAGAAAAGGCAGGTCTCATAAAAAGGTTTTGTACTGTTTCTACTTATTTTCAAAACCTGCAGGATTTCATGAAATATAGATTTGGCTAAATTTTTGGTTTGATAAATGATGGAAATTTTGCTCTGTGAGATTTCAGTCCAGATTTCCAAGTTCTTTTTCTATACATTTAAAAAACAATAGCCCAAAGCTGGGCTCAATATTTTCTCTCTTCTCTGAAATTCAAATAGATATCTAAGATTTTGAAGGTTTTTCTACTTCCCTAGTGAATGACTTCAAAAGAAAATCCTTTCCATATAAATGCCTTTTTTTCTTAAATAGGTTTAGTACACTATCTTCAGTCACTTTTTGAGAAGTAAATGAAATTACATTGAAGTTCACATATACATTACCCTCTTTGTTTTGTTGTTGTTGTTTTATACCACACCTAAGAAAGGGAATTCTTAAATTAATTGACTTAAGGTAAAAGTCTAGTTCATAATCTCAGCTATAGGAGTAACTTTTAAATAAGAAGCTACTATTTAATGACCAGTCGCTATGATCCAGGTAAATGCTTTCCATGTATCAACTCATTAACCCTTACAACATTGTAATTGGCTCACAGTATCATTCCTGTTTTATGGTGTCAGCAACTGAGAGCGCAGAGAAGCTGGATAACTTGTCCGAGGCCAAGTTGTCACCTGCTCACAGAACTTAAATCAAACATTTGCAGTCTGATGACAAAGCCTATACTCTTAACCACCTCTCTATTGCCTCTTAAACTCTATAGTCAGGAGTGGATAAATGCCAGAGGCAGTCAAGGCAGGCTTCACAGAGGAGGTCGGTCATATTTGAATTGATTTCTAAAGAATGAGTAGATAATATAAAGAGTATGTGTCAAATTGTGTGAATTGAGACCAAGCAGAATGTTTAGTGTAGGTATCAAAATCTCAAAATATTTATTACTAGTAAAGGCTCCAGGGAAAAGGAACTTAGCAGTTCTGTCCGAAGTCACTAATCAAATATAGAGAAACGTACATGTTTCTCTACATGTTGAATGTATGTTCAACATGTCCTGTCTGCTATTTGGGGCAGTGCTGGCCACACTTCTCTCTGCTGTAGCCTCTTTTGCTACTTGAGGAAATCTTCCCTCCACCTCTTTGCTTAGAGCCCAGTTGGTTTCCCATCCCCCTACCCAAGGCCTCAGACAATGCCCTCAACCTTGGTTATCCAACATGACACCTATCTCCCGGGTGCAATGCTAAGTCAGCTGAGTCATGTCTGACTCTTTGTGACCCGATGGACTGTAGCCCGCCAGGCTCCTCTATCCATGGGATTCTCCAGGCAAGAATACTGGAATGGGTTGCCATTTCCTTCTCCAGGGGATCTTCCCAACCCATAGATTNGCAATGCTAAGTCAGCTGAGTCATGTCTGACTCTTTGTGACCCGATGGACTGTAGCCCACCAGGCTCCTCTATCCATGGGATTCTCCAGGCAAGAATACTGGAATGGGTTGCCATTTCCTTCTCCAGGGGATCTTCCCAACCCATAGATTGAACCCACATTTCTTACGTCTCCCTCATTGGCAGGCGGGTTCTTTACCACCTCTAGCCTCACCTGTACAGGGCAATAGGAAATTCCATCAGAAGCATATTGCTCATGCACAACCCTTGTTTCTTGCTTATGCTGAGTGTCTTTTGCAGTTTCCAACACTGTTTTCCAACAGTACCGTTAGTGACACCTGACCACCCAAACTGTGGTCTATGGGCAGCCATGCTGAAGCCACGTAGGCTCTTCCACCTGATTAGACCAGAGTAGGCACCGACCCCAAGCTGCAATCAAACCAAAGTTCCATCCCCTGGATTTTGGGATTGTGAACAAGGAAAATGTGATTAGTCTCGTCATATATCTTGGTCTTTAACATAAAGTGAAAGGTTTTGAGTAACCATATTGCATGCCATGCAGACTGAAGAACAGAGCTGGTTCAAAGAAGAGGGAGTTACATAGTCATGTGGCAAGAAGAGAGGCGAGATGCATTAGAGGAGGTTCGCTGCCTGAGTCTCTCATGGCTCCTCACAGTCTCTGGGCCCTTCCCTCCTTGAGGGGCTTCCCTGGTGGTGCAGTGGTCAAGAACCTGCCTGCCAATGCAAGAGGCACAAGAGAAGTCTCTCCAGGGTTTCTGAAGGCACCATCTATCCCTATAATGAGTTCATTTTTTCTCTCTTCTTAAGCTGAAAGTGAAGTGAAAGTGTTAGTTGCTTAGCTGTGTTTGACTCTTTTCAACCCCATGTACTATAGCCCACCAGGCTTCTCTGTCCATGGAATTCTCTGGGCAAGAATACTGGAGTGGTTAGCCATTCCCTTCTCCAGGGAATCTTCCCAGCTTAGGGATCTAACCCAGGTCTTTTGCATTGCTGCTGCTGCTGCTAAGTCGCTTCAATCGTGTCCGACTCTGTGCAACCCCATAGACGGCAGCCCACTNCTGTCCATGGAATTCTCTGGGCAAGAATACTGGAGTGGTTAGCCATTCCCTTCTCCAGGGAATCTTCCCAGCTTAGGGATCTAACCCAGGTCTTTTGCATTGCTGCTGCTGCTGCTAAGTCGCTTCAATCGTGTCCGACTCTGTGCAACCCCATAGACGGCAGCCCACTAGGCTCCTCTGTCCCTGGGATTGCAGGCAGATTCTTTACCATCTGAGCCACCAGGGAAGTACACTTAAGCTAGTTTAGGTGAATTTCTGTTTTGGAGAGCTGAGAGTCAGTATCTGTACATCAAACCCTTCTTGTTCTCGTCTCTTTCTGGGTTTTTCAGCCCATCTTAGGCATTTGAATTGAACATTACCACAATTAGCCATTTTAAGTGGGAAACACAGTGGTATGGGTTCCAACACAAGTTTTTAAATCCAAGTACATATCCAGTATATCTCTGAACACTTAATTCAGGGTTCTGGTTTTTACCGTTCTTTTCCTAACTTTTTTCAAATGATTCTTGCCAAGTTTTATAGCCAGTTTTTTAATATAGGGGAAAATGGGACTTATTCAGTATCACAGACTCAATGGATGTGAGTCTGAGTGAGCTCTGGGAGATGGTGATGGACAGGGAGGCCTGGTGTGCTGCAATTCATGGGGTCGCAAAGAGTCGGACATGACTGAGCAGCTGAACTGAACTGATTCAGTATCTTAGTCACTTCGGGTTGCTGTTAAAAAAAAAAATACCATACATGCTGCTGCTGCTGCTGCTGCTAAGTCACTTCAGTCGTGTCTGACTCTGTGTAACCCCATAGACGGCAGCCCACCAGGCTTCCCCGTCCCTGGGATTCTCCAGGCAAGAACACTGGAGCGGGTTGCCATTTCCTTCTCCAATGCATGAAAGAGAAAAGTGAAAGTGAAGTCGCTCAGTCTGTCTGACTGTTAGCGACCCCATGGACTGCAGCCCACCAGGCTAACTAGGTCCATTGGATTTTCCAGGCAAGAGTACTGGGGTGGGATGCCATTGCCTTCCCCACCATACATGAGGTGGCTTAAACAGCAAGTGTCTCCTTCTCATGGCCCCAAAGACTGGGAAGTCCCATCATCTAGGCACTGGCAGATTTGGTATTTGTTGGGAATCTACTTCCTGGTTCATAGCAGCTATCTTCATGCTGTGTTCTCAATTGGTGAAAGTTCCAAGGGGTCTTTGGGGTCTCTTTTAGAGCATCACTAACCACTCTACCCATAAGGGCTCTACCCTTGTGACCTATTCACCTCCCAAAGCCCCCAACTCCAAATAATGCCTGTCACCTTGGGCATTAGGATTTAACATATGAATTTTAGAGGGACATAAACATTATTTCTATGGTGTTCAGGGATCAAGGGTGCCTTACATGCATGCATGCAATTGCTCAAAAGTTTTTAAAAAGTATATTTTTATTAGAATCAAAGAATCATAAATATATACCTTCAAGATGAAAAATTTTAAGATGCCAAACTAACTCAAACCGGAAATACTTTGGGATAACCTAATCAAGGAAGCTTCCTGATAAATATAAAGTAAAATAGAACATGGGGCTTCCAGGTGGCTCAGTGGATAAAGAATCCACCTGCCAGTGCAGGAGACACAAGAGATGCAGGTTCAATCCCTGGGTCAGGAAGATCCACTGGAGGAGGAAATGGCTACCCACTCTAGTATTCTTGCCTGGAGAATCCCATGGACAGAGGAGCATGACAGGCTACAGTCCATGGGGTCGCAAAGAGTCAGACACAACTGAGCGCACACACAAACAGAACATAATTTATTTTAATGAAAAAATATTGTTGTTTTGTATTTAGCATACACGATTATACTGTGATAATCAAGTATTCTTTTTATAAATTATAAGAAACTAAAACCAAACAAACTGCAGGCTGTTCAATAAAATAGTTTATAAGAATTAAACTGCTTTATTGTTACATAGTACATCTGAACAACTTGGCTAATTTATGTATTTTCATGTTATTTTCAAAGTTCCATTATTTCTTCTTTAACTTATAAATTGTACAGAAGTATATTTCAAATTTCCAAATGAGAATTTTTTTATTATTAATTTCTAGCATAGTTGTATTGTGGCCAGAGAAAATATTACCACATTTTTTATATTTGTTAAAATTTCCTTTTTAAAAGTCAATTGTTTGAATTAATTTTTTTTAACTGTTGCATTTTTAAAAGAATTTTGATGGTGGATTTGTCTTTTCTGCCAGGAATCCTTTAAATTTTTACTGTATTTAACTTGAGACTTTTTACCTCTTTTCTACAAATTTAGAATTTCCTATCCTCTAGGTAACTATCTCCTTTTCTCCCATTATGTAGTTACTCTTTGTGTCTATAAAAATGAGAAAAGAAGCTCAGGGTTTCAAAACCCAGCTTCAGTGCTCTGTTTACTCTTTGACTTCTGGCTCTCTTTTCTTTTTCTACCTTTCTGTAATCAATTGTAAACTGCTGACTCTGATACAATTAAAGAAAACTGTTTTGCAGGGTATTGTAACCACTGTGTTTATTTCTTTTTAGCAGGAGCTTTGGTTAGTTTACTTATCCTAACATACTGCTGGGTATGGAAGTCTGTTATCTTTGTTTTTAATTTCATTGTAATAAAGGTCATTCATGAATATTTGTCTATGTTTATATAAATCTAGATTTTGAAGAATAAGTTAAATCAGAGCCATACAGAATGAATTTTTAAATAAGGGCAAAATTTTACTTAAGCTTCTGACATGTTCTTGCTTGATATTGATGTTTCATTGACCAGTACCATGAGAGATTTAGATGTGGGAAGCCATTCTGAAAGTTATTGAAATTGGGTACATTTTTTCCTTCTGTAATCATTTATATGCTTAAAGCATCTATCCTCAAGGCAGTTACTTTTCATTAATTAACTTCATTGCAGTCTCAGAATCATTGCAGATATAATTAACATGTAAGATTAAGTTCATAAGCACGAAACTAATTATGGTTGTGTGGTAATGAAAGCAATTAAACAAAGCATTTTACTTTTTGACTCCTACTGGACTAGTAGTCAGCAACATCCTGTTCCTCAAAAAGGGTAAAATGATATACCTTAAACATTTTAATTCATATTTATCATTTACGAGGTTGCTGTGGGTATATGATTTGAATCTTCCATGGAAAGGACTGCTTTCATTTGTTAAGTATAAGAGTAAGAATAGTTACTACTTAGCAAGTTGTTACAGATGTTTTCATAGGAATATTAATGAAACAGTACAATGTAGTGTTGATGAGCACAAGATGGAATGTTATTGCCTGGATTTACTTATTTAACAGTGTAATCTTAAGCAAGTTACTTAATGCTTTGCCCTTTAATTTCTTCACTGTAGAAATATTATACCTTGGATAAGTCTCCTAGAAGAGTATTCAGACAATAGAGTAATTAGTGCTGCCATAAAATTGCTATTGTTTTCCCCCTTAGGAATAATTATTAGGCTTTACATTGATGTAGATTTGAGAAAATTCAAATCATGCAGATTTTTTGAAAAAGTTTGAATATTAATAGTCTTATGTGTCTTATTTATAACTTATGTCACATGTATACCATTCACATGGAGAAGGAAATGGCAACCCACTCTAATATTCTTGCCTGGAGAAGCCCATGGACAAAGGAGTCTGGTGAACTACAGTCCATGGGGTCAGAAAGAGTTGGACACGACTGAAGTGAGTTAGCGGCAGCAGCATAGTGTTCGTTAATAAAGCTTGAATTTCTTTACTGGGGACCACTAAAAACAGCCTCTGAGTACATGAAATACCCTCCTGGACTCAAGGGTCGGTGATCTTAATTAAATTATCTGGCAAGAATTTTCTGTAGAGTCCTGCAAAGGCAGTTCTCTCTTCAGGAGCGGTGATGGAGTTTGTGGTGTTAATGCTAGAGAATTAGAGTAGTGATTCTGAGCAGTAGGGACCAGCACTGAGTATAGGCAATGTTTACTGAGTATTTACATGATACCAGGTCCTCTTCTACGTGCTTTATGTGTATTTTATCTTCACAGCAACCAATGAAGTTGTTGTTCAGTCACCCAGTCGTGTCCAACTCTTTGCAACCCCATGGACTGCTGCACACCAGGCCTCTCCGTCCCTTACTGTCTCCTAGAGTTTGCCCAGGTTCATGTCCATTGCATCAGTGGTACAAGTAGGTACTATTAATATCTCCATAATTTTTGGGGGGATAAAGAAATGGAGGGACATCCCATTTTACAGATGCAGAAATTACGAATTGGAGGGGTTATGCAAAATCACACAGCTAGTACGATTTGAATTTGAACACAGTCCAATTTCAAAACATGTACATAAATGCAAATGCATTTCTGCCAAGATGGTTTTGGCTCAAGGCAATGACATTTCATTCATCGCTGGCACCTGTCCCTCACTTTATCTAGGTTTCTTGGCCAGTATCAAGCAAACCAATCTTAAGCCTATGGTACTATCTGTTCATAGTCTCCACTGAATTGTCTTAGAAGTCTACTTTATCCCTGGGTTGGGTTATTTACTGTTAAACTCCTTTTACCGTGGGAAGTAGGCATAGAGAGAGAAGTACATATACCTGGGACAGTATGCTGTTAATACCTAAGTGAAGAAATGCCTCTGCCAGCCTTACTGATGCCTCGGACCCCCTACCTGGATTTTGACTCCTCACCTGTTCTCCACCCCTCTTCCTGTGGTCTCTGGTGAGTCCTGGCCTGCATTACTTTAGTTCCCTACTGCGAGCCAGCCCCAATTTCTCTTTGCACCTAAACCTAACGTAAGCTTTTAAAAAAGAAGTACAAGAAATGTGACCGAGAACAAAATGCCAAAAGGCCAGTAATTCAATCAATAAATACATTAATATCAAACCAACAATGACTTTTCTAGGCTTTTCCAGGCACTCTACATAATGCCCTCTTTGTATTTTAACTCAGAAATCACTTTAGTCCTGTAAGCTGGGGTAGGAGGAGTTTTATCGAGTGACTTTCCAGTTCTCACTTGACCTGTTCTGTGCCTGTGGAGACAACTGCTGGCCACCGGCAGGAGTGTGGGCCATTCTTCCGCCTTCGCTGCCTCGGCTCTTTGGCCCCATTGAGCTGGGCACAGTGGCTGAGGACAAAAGCTGTATACACTGCACACACAGAGCAGCAGAGCGGCGGCACACTGAGTCATTCTTCGCTCCGTGTGAGAACTGAGGGGACTCCATTCATTTCCTCTGTGCTGGTGTCTGTCAACAGCGCTGTTTGAGGCAAGGCCTATTGTGCCGGCCAGTGTTTCTTATTGACCTAAGTCTGTGCCTGCTATGTTCCCAGGGTCGAAGTTGCGAGTGAGAGAATGTTTGTAAAGGGGTAATCATAGGCTAAATGCGTTTGGCTGCATTGTCATCTGACCTATTAAATCTAAACTGTGGTCTCCGTTAATGCAAACAGGTAATTATATAGTCACAGCTGCAGCTATTGACATCTGGTTACCACCCCCATAGGAAAAGAAAAATGTGTGTTTTTTGTCTGTCTCTCGGTTCTTATATGGTGGGCATTAATGATTTTTAACTGAAAATAGACAATGGATTAGGGGGACTAAAAGAGCCGCAAGGTGGGTACTTTAAAATAGCCTCTGCCACAGCTGTTTGCATATACACTTCCCTTTGATGACACAGTGCATTCCCATGACTCAAGATGGAATAAGCCTGGCTCAGTTTTAATTTCTCAGGTGTGTGAGATAAATATAATCTTAATGTTTCCATCCCATACAAGCCCATCTTACTAAGTCACTTTGAAAGATCTATCTCTCATAGCTTTGTCTCGCTTGCTTGCCTACTGGTTTTATCTGTTGTGTTTTATTGCCCTGATCCCCCAGTGTCGGATCATATATGCAAGAGGTCCATGTTCCCCAGTCATAAGAAGTACACTGGAGTGAATTGGGCCTTTATGGCTATTAATTATGTTAATAAATTCTCTCCTTTCTAGTTTATTTCAGTATTCTAAGGAGCCAAAGTTATGAATAAGTCAGCCCTGATACCTTACATCCTCAATGTCCTTTGGAAACAAAATACGTTTCTATTAGCAGAAGAAAAAACATTTGGAAATGTGTTGCCACCAACCATGAAAATCCATTTACCACAAGAGCACGCTGTACCCGTATTTCATTCACCTCCATAATTCATTATTGAACAGTGTTTATTTAAAGCCTGGTAGGTGATCGACTCTGGAGTAGGTATTGGGTTACCATTTAAAAATAAAAATCTGCCATCTTAGTTTTTCTGATTCACATGATCACTAGTAGCAAGCATTATAAAGTCTACCAGGATAGAACTGAGGCAGGAGACAGAGTAAAACAGTTTTAAGACCTTGCAACTTCGAGGTTTTCTAATATTTTGACACTTCCCATCTCCTAAATGTGTAGCTGTATGTCATATATGTCTAAGTGGACAGTTACCATCCCACTGGGGCCTTGAGGAGAGAACACCCGAGTGCTTGGATGGTGCTGCCTTTTGAGCCAGAGTTCTGGGGACCCAGCTTGCCTGTGCCTCTTGCTGTGCACTGCTCTGAGTGTGCTAGGGCTGGGTGCGCTGCCTTCTTTGAGACTGTGAGGTTATTCAGGGAGACTGTTATTATTCAGGGATGACAGATCATCACAGCCTTCTGTATCCTAGGTGCTGGAGCTATAATGATGAATAATATAAGACTCTTACCATCAGGGAACTCAGATTAAATGCCTATTTTTTTTAAACTATCTTCAATATAAGCATGATTTTGAAAAAAAATGGCATAATGATTAAATTTAATAGAATAAATAATAAAAAATCAAGTGTTGAATATATTCTGCCTTTCAAAACATTTGCCAAAAATGAAGAAATAATCTTTCACTTTAAAAATTTTATTTCCTGTTGGGACTTACCTGGTGATTCAGTGGTGAACTCTCCCCACTTCCAATGCAGGAGGCGCAGGTTTGATCCCTCATCTGGGAGCTAAGATCCCACATTCTGCATGACATGGCCAAAAAAAAATTTTTTTAATAAATAAAAATTTTAAAGTTAGATTTCCTGCTAATGTTCCTAGGTAATGTTGGTATATTCTACATGGAACAACCACTATGTGAAATTAAAGTATTTGCTAAAATGCTTGCTGGTCACTGTCTTAACTCTTAGAAATGAAAACTATTTCCAAATTCTTATAGTGAAATATTTTTTGCAAATAATATTTTAAAAATTTTGTACAGTTTCATGTATAGAATTATTTTGAAATATACAAGTATAATCACTTCAAAAGGCTTTACATATTTGTAAGAAATAACAAACCATATGCCATCTTGCAGAAGCCTCGATTTGGAAAGAACGTGGCTCTCAGCCAGCAATTAATTAAGCCACTCTTTTGTTTTGACCATATTGTGGTGTGTATAGGTGTGAAATTTTCTGTCTTTAGCAAATAGGAATATTCCCTTGTATCCATGACAGTTAATAGGGAAAGCAGTTAACTTCTGGTGTATTCTCCTACAAAGTAATGGAAATTTTAAGTACAGATATTTGAAGCACAAGAAGAATGGGGGAAATTTGGGGGATAAAGTGAAAATATGAATTTGGCACTGGGTAGCTGACAAGTGACTCCTGTCACTTTGGTCCCTTAAAGAATTCCTCATTGTCATCAGGAAGATGGAAGCTGAGCGTCTATCAAGTCTGTTGCTAGAGAATACAGAATGAGAGAAGATCACTTAATTATTTGGTGTGTGTAGTGAGATACCCTGTTGTCAAAAAGAGAGAATAATTAGCCTGACCAGTCAGTTTCCTGCATTTCTCCTGAATCCAATTCAGATATCCTTGAATTACCTTCAAATACAGATCTCTCTGATATCAGATTGTAGGAGCTCAATTAGGTTACTCAGTCTTCCTCTCCTCCTGTGACTTCACTTGCTTCTCATTAGAGCAGAATTAACTTTTTAGTCAGGATATAGTAGTTAAACAGAGTTATGGACTTGGGTCTAAAGATCGCAATCAGGGAAGGCTGGCCTCAACAGAGAGCTTCCTTTCACCCATTTTGACCATTGTCACTGCTTCCCCTCATTCATCCTCATCGCTGTTGATCTTAGCGAGAGACCCAGAGACACCATTGCCCTGCTTACAAATACGGTTTTATGTTTGATCTTTTCATTTTGTAAAAGATAAAGCACCTCAGTCTTAAAAGGGTGCTTTCTCCTTTTAATGAACAGCAGCGACTCTGGGAATTTCAAAAGCGCTATAATGTTTTGTTCGTATGATAAAAAGGACTCACAGCCTAGAGGGTGATCCAAATACTTGTTTTCTTTCTCTTAGTGGAAAATTAGTTCCCTAAGGTTAAACATGATTAAACTGTAGAAGTCTTCTGCATTTTATTCTAGACCCTAACAAATAAAACCAAACTCCACATATATTTTGGAGTGGCCTTCTGAACCCTGGCCTTAGCAGTTGAGTTTCTCCTTTACAGTAAGTACTGGTAGCAATTAGCAGTACCCTGGGTGCCTGCACGCACAATCCACACACCCTGAGGTACACTGTTAATAGTCTGGTGCTTATCTTCATCTTTCGGAAGAGGGAAAACATATCGAAGTGCTTTGCAAATAATTATAGGTGGGTGCATTACAGAGAGGATTAACCATCTAGCATTTTCAGTGGCTTAATTAAGCTCTGGCAAAGAGCCAGGATCAGTAGAAAATGGGATAGCCGCGGAAACCAATGGGTTTCAGCATCTTGGCAAGGTCTGGAGTATTCAACAACAGTCTGTGCTTGTGCCTACCTGTTGTGGGAAAGTGAGAGGCTGTCCAGACAAGGGACAAAGCACCGGGCATTTTCCCATCCAGCTTTCCTGTTGTAATTTGTCTCTTTCAAAGGGAGCAGGGGTACCTGTGATCCAGACAGTAGTGGTTCATTTCATGCCGTACAGGGAGGGGCTGATTTAAACCTTCAAGGAAAGCCCTTCTCTCTGAGGCTGCAGTCTTCTCTCTCAGGCTGCACCGTATGGAAAGAGATCTTCCCTGTGGCTCAGGCTGTTGTCAGGATTTGAGGTTTGGGAACGGTCCCTGGGGAGCTTTGGAAGGGTTGAGAAGTTTCAATCCATCAATGTTTATTTAGCCTCAGTGGTTTTTCAAGAAAAGAAAGTATAAGAGTTCTGTTGTCATTATTAATGATAAAATCAATATCACAAGGTTATGAGCCTTTGAAATAAGATATTATCAGTGTGAGTTTTAAAACATATACACTGGTTTTGTGAAGTGCCCAAAACTAAAAGACCAAGGATTTTAATTAAATACTTTTACTTCTCTTCCTGGCTAAAATAAATTGATTTGCTGTTTGATGATTCATAACTCAAGTTTTTAAGATTAAAGCTTCTATAGTAAACTTCCTTTTGTACCAAAAATCTGTATAGTAAACGTATTTATTTCTGCCAGAAAAAATTTCTGGGTGAAATTTTTAGTTAGGGGAAACCACTTCACATTAGAAATCTCCTTCTGTCCCATTTATTTAGTGTCATACTGTTTAATCTTTCAGGATGAAATCCAGATTTAAAAAACTGTGACTCCAACAAACATGTAACTTTAAAATCTTGACGATCTTAGAAAAAGCTGTGTTACATCTTTTTACTTAGAAAGGTCACTTTTCCTTATGATTATTACAAATAGATACAGTGCCTCCCTGGGAATAACAGTTCTGTTTTTATTTGTTTTATACTCTTTTGTATAACAAAGACCTCTAGCTCTCAGTTTTATACTCTTTTGTGTAACAAAGATCTCAGCCTGTGACCTACTCTTGAAGCATTATTTATATAGTGCTATTTCACCATCATAAGAAAATTAGTAATAGTATTTTGGAATTGGTTTGGTCTTATAATTAAAGTCAGATTAACAATAGACTGTCATTAATTCAGTAATCTTTGCTGCAGTTAAAATAACATAATCCTATATACCCTAATGTTTATAAGCTGACAGGTGAAAACAGAAAAGAATCTCATTTTAAAATCTGTTGTGTAACTCCAGCTATAAAAAAGCTATTGCCATTGTCTATATCACACATTTATTTTGGTACTTAGTTGTAGATGGGCTTGTATTATTTATTTAACTCTCCAGACTAGATTGTAACCCCATATTTTTCTTTAAGGCAGTGTTGTGCAAAGGCTTACAGTGAGCCCTTATTAACTGTAGTTGTGTAATTTGCTTGATTCAAGTGAGTTGAGCAGATCCCAATTAGTATTGGTATACTTGGGGGTTAAATCTGAAACATTTCTTAGAAGATCTAAGAAAGATTCACCCTGACTCTGTACCAGCAGAATCCAGTGTGTATAGTTTTGAGCATGTGTCACGGTTTTGAGTGTTTTAGTAGTGTGGACAGAGTGGAAGAGCAGGGCAGCTGCCGTTCTCTGTATCAGTTTGTGTTGATACACACCCATCAACAAAGTCTCTGAACTCCCATTTGCATTAAGGAGAAACCCAACAAAATCAACTTAGTGACTATTGTTTGTGTGTGTGTGTGTGTGTAAATGTCTTTAATTGTTGTACCAATCAGAATTAGCAATAAAAATTATTTTTTAAATAGGCTTTGAGTTCCTCTGAATCTCAACCTTTTCTCCTTCACTCAGGGATCTCTTTTTGTATCATGCTGTCTGGGGAAGATTTGCAAAAGTGATGATAACATGTTTCTCTTCTAGCTCTTGATTTTGTAAACATTGCAAAAGATAAAGATGTTGTAATAATACAACATGGATGAACCCCAGAAACATTATGCTACATGACAGAAACCAGTCACAGAAGACCACATTATTGTATCATTTTGTTTTTATGAAATGTCCAGAATAGGCAAATCCATAGAAACAAAAAGTAGATTTGTCACTGCCAGGGGCCAGGAGAGAGGTAAGTGGGGAGTGGCTGCTAATAAGTGCAGGGTTTCTCTTTGGGGTGATAAAAATGTTCTAAGATTAGATTGGTGGCCGTAGTGGCTCAACTCTGTGAAAATACTAAAAATCACTGAACTGTATACTTTAAGTGGGTAAATATTATATATGAATTCGTTCAGTAGAGCTGTTTTTTTTAAATCTGTAGTTATAAAAATATTGTAGATAAAAATTAATATTCTTTGCTTAATAGATAATCTTTCCCAAATTATACTACTTAGCAGCAGCAGCAGCAGCATAGTAAATAAAAGTTGTATGTGAACTAAACCATTAGCCTAGCTTCATTTTAATATCTTGTAATAATACCCACAATACAGAAGTTAATCAATACAGTCCTGAAAGTTGAGTGTTAGACTTTGTGGCTTCTTGGACCGTATTATCAGCAGAGTTAAACTACCATTCATTCAGCAAATATTTGTTAAAAAGATAGACATGACCAAAAGTGCAGCTTCTGCCCTCCAGAGTCTCACCGCTGGGAGAGCCTAAGCGCAGCTGGCGCGTGTCAGTGTCATGCTTGGCGTCCTAGCGTGGGCTTTGGGGACGCTGCATCGGCTTCAGCGCATGAGGGACGTTTCTTTGAGAACAAGAGTTTGGTCTAATTGGAGGAAAAAGATAGTGGACCAGGGAGATGAAGGTTGCTAGGCAGGAGTGAATGGCTCATGACAAGGCCTTGGCATGAGGGGAAAACAAAACAAGCCCAGACAATTCAAGATCTGCAAGTGGCCCAGGTTTCGTCTCAGGTAAGAGTCCCTGTGGTAGGACCTGCCACCCGAGACCAGCAGTACCAGAAAGGCAGGCGGGGTCCCAGTACCAAGGGCCTGATAGGCTCCACTAACTCCTCAAAAGAAGAGCTCTAAGAACTGTTCATTTCTTACTTAAGAAGTGTGTAATCACTCAAGGGCAGAGAGGAAGTATTCAGTTCAGCCTTTCATGTTTTTAGACCAAGGACCAGAGAACTTTGTTCAAACCAGGATTGACACCTAGAACTCTTTGAGTCCCATTCCAACAGCTTTCATCCTTTATCACTTGCTTTTGGAAAATGAGAAGCTGAAAGGTTTTGTGGCAATCAGTAAATGCTGCTGCTGCTGCTGCTGCTAAGTCGCCTCAGTCGTGTCCGACTCTGTGTGACCCCATAGACGGCAGCCCACCAGGCTCTCCCGTCCCTCGAGTGGGTTGTCATTTCCTTCTCCAATGCATGAAAGTGAAAAGTGAAAGTGAAGTCGCTCAGTCGTGTCCGACTTGTAGCAACCCCATGGACTGCAGCCCACCAGGCTCCTCCGTCCATGGGATTTTCCAGGCAAGAGTACTGAGTGGGTCGCCATTGCCTTCTCCTCAGTAAATGTTAGCTATTCTTAATTTTCAGAAACATTTCTAATACTGTCCAGTAATAACTAAGAAATTCTGAAAAATTGTCATCTTCACCTATAGAAAGTCAACTTTACTCATGTGCCTAGTTGCTGAGTCATGACCCTATGGATTGTAGCCCACCAGTCTCCTCTGCCTTGGGGATTCTTGGGCAAGAATACTGGAGTGAGCTGCCATGCCCTCCACCTGGGCTGGATCTTCCCAACCCAGAGATCGAACCCAGGTCTCCTGCACTTCAGGCTAATTCTTCACAGCTGAGCCACTAGGGAATCCCAAAAATACTGGAGTGGGTAGCCCATCCCTTCTCCAGGGGGATCTTCTCGACCCAGGAATCCAACCAAGTTCTCCTGCATCGCAGGCGATTCTTTACCAGCTGAGCTACCAGGGAACTTTACTCACAGAACAAATGTTTTGACCAAAATCTTTGTTTCAAAATTTGATAAGTCATAGTTTTATAAAGTATATAACTGTTTTTGTTTTAAGCCACTGAGTTTTGGAGTGGTATCTTGCAGAGAAAGAGATAGCTGGCATAGATTCTAGTACCTGCAAGTAGGATACTGATATAAAAATAACCTAAAAATGAGGCTTTGGCTTTGAGACTAGGCAGTGGATTGAAGCTGTATGAACCTTAACATGATAGTAGGAGCCTAAAGGACTTTACGGAAACCATCAGTGAGGGCTTAGATGTTAGCAGAAGTTGAAGGAAAGGGATCTTTAATGTAAAGTGGAGGAAATTTAGCAACATAATCACAGTAATATGGAAAATTGAAGGAACTAGAGGATCTAGCTAAACAACTTTCCAGACAGAGGTTAAAGGTAACCCCTTGGCTGCTTCTACCCTTTATAGTAAAACGATGAGAGAGGAGAAATAAACTAAAATACAAGATGTTAACTATAAATCAGCCAGGACTTGTTGGGTTCAAAAAATAAATTTATTTTTTCATTCTTAGCCTCTCTAGATAGTAGATGATTCTGAAATTAAGAAATGGTTTATGGGCAAAGGTGAAATCCAAGGGTGTTTTCAGGGAAACATGGTCTAAAGATGAAGTCAACGACATCACTGTAAAACCCTTTATCAAGACCTCAGAATGATTTAATAAGGCAATATCTTATAGACCCTTTTAAACAGACAAAGGGTTCTCTGCAAATCTTATGGCTGTGCCTCACTTATCTTCTTTCATTAAATAGAGCTTCTAATATTCTTAAGGACATTATTCTATTAGCAGTCTTAAGTAAAAGAAGGGCTATCTCAACAGCATTTGTGGTATGTCTTTGCTTTGATCTAATGGAGTGACTTCTAGTATGACTCACAGAAAACTCCCAAAATATTTAAGAGAATTGTATTGGAGGAGTCACTGCTGGCTTAGACTAAAAGGGACGTAGACTGTCTAAAATGAAGAGGTATTGGGACTCATGGATTTCTAAGGGGAGGTACCAGGCTGAGAAAACTACCATTCTTCTCCAAATGCAGGCTGGATTTGTTGAAAAGGGAAAAATAATTCAGAGGAACCAAGAATGCAGAGAAGAGCCCTGGAGAGATATTCCCAGATAGTGAGACTAAGCCCTAATCAAGCAACTGGCAACATTGACTGGATTTCAGAGTTGACTGGAGTTCAGAGTTGTTACAATCTGCTATGTGGAAATACCCCTCTTTTTCGAACAGAATGTTTAGAACAGTTACCTTAAGCTTCTCCCACCACTGTTTGCTGGATATTTATGTATAGGGTACGCACTCTGTTTGTTTTCAGTTTACAGGGCTTCATATCAAAATGACTTATTATAAAGAATCTGCTCCCATGAAACCCAGATAGTGGCATCTCATCTGCACCTGGGCTTGACTTAGATGATGAAACCTTGGACTTTGAGCCTCAGCCTGGTGCTATTTTTATAAATGAGACTTGCAGAGATGTTGGGCATGGAATGGAAATAATCTGTGGTCATCACTGGGCTGTGGTGATTTTTAAAACATATCCACAGACTCTCTGATGCTCCTCCCACTTAGAGGTGGAATCTAGTTCCATTCCTTTTGAATACAGGCTTACCTTACAGTATTCACTTCTCACAAATAGGAGGCCATGGAAGTGACTGAGGAAGTGACCTGACTTCTGAGGCTAGGTCATAAGGTGATCCTACCTCACTTTCTGCTTTGGTATTTAGCCACTGTGCTGTGAGGGACCCCAGATCACATGGAGAGGCCAGAGGTCGGTATCCTGGGTGACAGTCCCAGCTGAGGTCCCAGCCATATCTAATGTCACACTCCATGCCTGGAAACCATGTAGGAAACCCTGGCTGAGAACTGCTGCCTAATTCAGGGTTGGTAGGTTGCTTGATCAGAGTGGTTATGAATTTTGTTGTGTTTGGCAATTAATCTTTTTTTTCTTTTTTCAATATTTTAATTGAAGAATACCGTTCATAAAGAAAAGTATACCAATGCTAAGTGTACAGCTCAATAACGTATCTCAAAGTGAACATACGTATGTAACCACTACCCAGTTTAAGGAATTTGCTATGCTATGCTTAGTCGCTCAGTCGTGTCTGACTCTTTGTGACCCCATGACTGCAACGTGCCAGGCTCCTCTGTCCATGGAGTTCTCCAGGCAAGAATACTGGAGTGGGTTGCCATGCCCTCCTCCAGGGGATCTTCCCAACCCAGGGATTGAACCCAGATCTCCTGTATTGCAGGCAGATTCTTTACTGTCTGAGCCACCAGGGAAGCCCAGTTTAAGGAATGAAGTGAAAGTGAAGTCGCTCAGTTGTGTCCGACTCTTTGCGACCCCATGGACTATAGCCTACCAGGTTTCTCTGTCCATGGGATTTTCCTGGCAAGGATACTGGAGTGGGTTGCTATTTCCTTCTCCAGGGGATCTTCCTGACCCAGGGATCAAACCCGGGTCTCACGCATTATAGGCAGATGCTTTACCATCTGAGTCACCAGGGAAGTTTAAGGAATAGGAAACTATTAATACTAGTACCTCAAGTGCCTCACGTTTCCCCCTCCACCGCCCCACCATTCCTCACCTCCTCTCCTCTCCCTGTGCAAAGGTCAGGCCTCTCCTGACATCTAACACCAGAGATGAATTTGGCTGGGTTTTGCCTTTGTTTAAATGGAACCGGTGGAGTAGGTGGTTTTTGTGTCTGGTTCCTCTGCTAGCCTGTTGAGATGACCGTGTTCCTGTGTGTGACAGTAGTAGAGTCATTTTTGTCGCGAGACAGGAGTGGATTCATAGTAATGGGGTCGAAACCTCACTCTCCTCTGTGGTAGCAGAACTTTGCACCCCTGTGTGTCATGCAGTATGCAAGCAGAGTGGTGTGTGTGTTTTGTTTAACCGAGAGACAGCGGCTGCAGCCTGCAGAGTGCAGGCAGCTGCTGCTCGATGTCTTGCACTGTGAGAGTACCTTTCTGACAGGTTCTCAGGCTCAAGTCTGAGGTCAGAACAGGACTAGGACAGAAACCCACTCTGCACTGACAGCTGCTCCCTTAGTCAGCGCACTGACTTCAGCCCCATGGCTTCCAAGGAATGTTTAATTAGTTTTCTCACCACCAAAAGTTATTTATAAGAAAGCTGTAATCATGTGTTTTAACTGGTTTGGGGTTTTTGCAGTCAGTTATGATTTTTTCCCCCCAAATGTTATGAGATTTTTGTCCCTAAAACTCAGATGCTTTACCTAACACAGATTTATCATTTCTCCGATTGTGAATGTCAGCATGCTGTCTTCTTTTTATGATTGTCCATGAATAGACCGTTTGCTGTGCAGACCCAGGCAGCTCTCAGAAGACGCCTAACCATCTCTTGTATCAAACAGCTGGCTCCCTGTAGCAGAGAAACTGCTCCTGGGAAAAAAAGGAACTCTGTTGAGGGTGTGGGACCCTTTCTTGTGTGGAGGACCCAGATGTGTGGAGTAGAACAGGGATGCCTCTGCTGGGGTGCTTTCCTTGATGCTGGATTTGCTATGTGGAGATGAGATTCTAGGCCACTGGGATCTTGGTACCGGAATGCTCCATAGGAAGAACGTTTCTACCTCTGCCCAAAAGCTTGTGTCATTCTCTTACTGGATAGAATACAGTGCCATATCTAGTTTCAGTGGAAATATGCTCCTATTCTCTGTTTATGCGGTACCCAGCTTGGACTTCCCTAGTGGCTTAGACAGTAAAGAACCTGTCTACAATGCAGGGGACCTGGGTTCAATCCCTGGGTCAGGAAGATCCCCTAGAGAAAGAAATGGCAATCCACTCCAGTATTCTTGCCTGGAGAATTCCATGGACAGAGGAACCTGGAGGGCTATAGCGCATGGGATCATAAAGAGTCAGACATGACTGAGTGACTGACACTTTCATTTTTCACTGATGGTGAGCTTGATTTTAGAAGGCCAAGATAGGAAGAGAAAGAAAATAGATTTAATAGAAAGTTGGCTTCTTTCTAATATACCATGTTAAATCCATCATGATGATTCACCTGAATCTATAGGAATAAAATTTTTTCTATCTAGCTAGCTGTGATCTAGAAACCACTGAGAATATTCTAGCAAGTTTTGAAAGGGCATGTTTTTGAATGGTTTAGTTTAAAATATGAGCAGTGTAATACATAGAATTCACTCGGAGGAATAGGCAGTTATTTTTCACAGTTGATAAAATAGGTTCTATGAGGTCTGTATTGCTATCAAGGATGTAGTATCTTATATATCAAATGTCTTCAGCACTTAGAATGCTTCAGCTGCAGTTAACAGAAAGTGCCACTCTGTCTTAAACAATAAGGAAATGTATTAACTAGCATCCCAAGGAATTCAGAGGTAGGACAGTTGTCATTTAGTTGTGGTAAGTGCCCTGGGTCCTCCCCTTTGTCATTCTGTAGTCTAAGTAGCTCTCCCCTCCATATAGGTTTGTACTCAGGCTGGTCTCTTTATGATTGTAAAATAGTGGTGACAGTACAAGTATCACATCCAGAATTGACAGATTACACATGCAGAAAGGGAGTCTCTTATGTCTCTTTTGAGTAAGAAAACCTTCCCAAAAGTTCCCCTGCAAATATTCCTCCTTCTGTTATTGGCTGGAATTTCAACATGTGCCAAGATACAAAGCAGAATTGGTGGAAGAGACCACCATGATTGATTCAGACTTGTCAGGATCTCCTCGGGCTGGCTGCAAAATTTGTGAGATTCAGTACAGACTGAAAGTGTGATGCCCAAATCAGGAGCAGGGAAATTAATCTTCCCTTCCTGTGGTCCCACAACCCTAATTCACCGTGGGGGACAACCGGGGAACCTGGATTGCAGATGAGTGAGGGGCTCCTGGACTTGTCCCCAGGCCCCCTACTGTGGGTGGAGGGTGACAGTGGAGTGTGGGCTTTTCCTCACTGATCATGGCATGGAGGAGGGGAGCTGAGACCCTGCCCTAGGAAGGCAAGACTACACGCAAGTCAAGGCTTGAAGCCTTGAGTGCATACACCATTGTTTCATCATATTTCACTTAAAAATACAAATGCAAAGGTCAATTTATTAAAATTTTCAAGTCAAGGATCATAAAGCATGACCCCAAACACAGGCCTCTCTGTGCATAAGGCCTTGAGTGACTGCACTGGTCACACACTCATGAAACTGGCTGAGAGATCTCCTTGGGGTGGTCCACTCTCCACCATTTCATAATGATCAGAATAGAAGGGCTTTCCAAATGGCACTAGTGCTAAAGAATCTGCTTGGCCAGTGCAGGAGATGCAGGAGGTATGGGTTCAATCCCTGGGTCAGAAAGATCCCCTGAAATAAGAAATGCAACCCACTCCAGTATTCTTGCCTGAAAAATTCCAGAGACAAAGGATCTTGGCAAGTTATAGTCCATGGGGGTCACAAAGAGTTGGACAAGAGTGAGAGACTGAGCATGCGTGCACAAAGGCTACCAAAACTAGACCAAAGTGTCCCAAGAAAAGAGAACTGCAGACAATAGCTCATGAATTTGGATGTAAAAATCCTTAAAATGCTAGCAAGCCAAAAATAACTTTCTAAAGGAGTCTTGACCCAAGTGTAGTTTTTTCTCCAGGAATGTAAGCTTTGCACAATCAGTGTAATTTATCATGTTATTAGAATAATATAATCAGCCACAGAGCATTTGACAAAATTCAACACACATTCAATAGTAAATATTCAGCAAGCTAGGTATAGAAGGGAACTTCTTCAACTTAATACAGACATCTGTGAAAAACCTACAGGGCTTCCCCAGTGGCTCAGTGCTAAAGAATCCACCTCCAATGCAGGAGTAACCAGAGATGCAGGTTTGATCCCTGGGTTGGGAATATCCCCCTGCAGGAGGGCATGGCAACCCATTCCAGCATTCTTGCCTGGTGAGTCCCCATAGACAGAGGAGTCTGGTGGGCTGCAGTCCATAGGTCCAAAGAGTCGGACATGACTGAAATGACTTAACAAGCACGCATGAAAAACCTATAACTAGGATCAAACTTGCTGATATATTTTTTTCTTTACTGTAAAGGTAACTGGAAAATTTAGAAATTATGTAAAAACAAAGAAAGAAGAAAATGAGTCATACCACTAGCAAATGACCCTTGGAAATGAAACAGTGTATTGCAATCTGAGGATTTGTTTCCCAAGTAGGATATCTTGAACAGAGAAGGACTGAATAATAGTTTTAAAAGCTAGCTATAATTTTGGCAAATTGGTTCTCTTCCTATAAGATTTTGAACCTCCAAGTGAATATTAAATTGGATTTCAGTTAAAAAAAAAAAGTTAAACTCTTTTGGCTAGGAGGATTGTTTGTATTTTCAGTAGTAGGAAAGAACTTCTGTTCCAACATATATTCCTTCTTCCCTTCAAGCAAACACATATTAAGAGGACAATCCAAGAATGCCACAGTGTAGTGTATCAAAACATGACTGTTGTCATAGAATTTTCTAAGTTTTTTCTAGGTAGAGGAAAGGGTGAGATGAGCCCAGAAGAGAGGTACCAGATGACTGCCATAGTCAAGGTGTGATTTAACTTTGACTTAATGATTTAACTTTGGGCAGTGGTATGTGTAGGTCAGGAAGCAACAGTTAGAACTGGACATGGAACAACAGACTGGTTCCAAATAGGAAAAGGAGTATGTCAAGGATGTATATTGTCACCCTGATTATTTAACTTATATGCAGAGTACATCATGAGAAACGCTGGGCTGGATGAAGCACAAGCTGGAATCAAGATTGCCAGGAGAAATATCAGTAACCTCAGATATGCAGATGGCACTACCCTTATGGCAGAAAGTGAAGAAGAACTAAAAAGCCTCTTGATGAAAGTGAAAGAGGAGAGTGAAAAAGTTGGCTTAAAGTTCAACATTCAGAAAACTAAGATTATGGCATCCAGTCCCATCACTTCATGGGAAATAGATGGGGAAACAGTGGAAACAGTGTCAGACTATTTTGGGGGGCTCCAACATCACTGCAGATGGTGACTGCAGCCATGAAATTAAAAAATGCTTGCTTCTTGGAAGAAAAGCTATGACCAAGCTAGACAGCATATTAAAAAGTAGACACATTACTTTGCCAACAAAGATCTGTCTAATCAAGTCTATGGTTTTTCCAGTAGTCATATTTGAATGTGAGAGTTGGACTGTAAAGAAAGCTGAGCGCCAAAGAATTGATGCTTTTGAACTGTGGTGTTGAAGACTCTTGAGAGTTCCTTGGACTGCAAGGAGATCCAACCAGTCCATCCTAAAGGAGATGAATCCTGAGTGTTCACTGGAAAGACTGATATTGAAGCTGAAACTCCAATACTTTGGCCATGATGTGAAGAACTGACTCATTGAAAAAGACCCTGATGCTGGGAAAGTTTGAAGGTGGGAGGAGAAGGGGGCGACAGAGGATGAGATGGGCATCACTGACTCAATGGACTTGAGTTTGGGTAAACTCTGGGAGTTAGTGATGGACGGGGAAGCCTGGCGTGCTGCAGTCCATGGGGTCTCAAAGAGTCAGACACGACTGAGTGACTGAACTGAACTCAACTGATTGGATATGTAAGGCAAGAATGGATTCGTGAAATATTTAGACAGTATTAAGCCATGGAATTGATATATAAAATTGAGCATTGATGTCAAAAAGATTTTTTAGGTTTCCATTTTAAGAACTTTTGATAAGCAAAATTTGCTCTTGAAATTGTGTTAGACCTTTTTGGATGGGTTCCTAACACAGATTTAGTAGTATTAGGAAGATTTCTCACTCATCTCTTTTACTCTCATTTTAAATTAGGGCTTTATAGTGTACCTTACAGTATTGTTTGAAGGACATACTGAGTTAACATTAAGAAACTGTACTTAGCACATATTAAGTTCTCAGGAAATGTTAGCTGTTGTCATTGACAGCTATCCAGTGTGAGCCTAAAACATACTGTGAAAGTTGCTCTGTTATGTCTGACTCTTTGTGACCCCATCGACTATATAGTCCATGGAATTCTCCAGGCCAGAATACTGGTGTGGGTCACCATTCCCTTCTCCAGGGGATCTTCCCAACCCAGAGGTCAAACCCAGGTCTGCCGCATTGCAGGTGGATTCTTTACCAGCTGAGCCACTAGGAAAGCCCCAAAGTACATGCTCAGTGCTCAGGAAATGTTACCTGTTTTTCTTCTAATTAGGAAAGAATTGCTTATGTGGAGTTTTTCTTTTGTTCTCTCCCACCTTTTTTAGACAGAGTTTCTTTCTATATAGTTTTGAAAATTTTGAAGTCATTCAATATATTAAATTTATTCAGGTAAAGCTAGCTAAAGCAAGCTGCAAAATTCTAGTGGCTTACAACTGTTTCTCACTCATGTAACAGTGCCGTGTCACTCACTGTTCCTGGGTGATGGCTGGTGATGTAAAGACCTAGACTCCCTTTACTTTATGGCTCCACCATTTTCAGCACATTTCCAAGGTCACAGTGCTCGTATGGCTCAAACTGATAGAAAAGAGAGACTGTGAAAGGCATTCCCACTGCTTAAAATTAAGTTCCTTGGTCTTTGTGTGACCAACCTCATTTCTGCTAATATTCTATTGGTCACGTGACTCTACCTCAACAAAAAGGTGCTGGGAAATATAATCCTTGCCATCCCAGCAGCAGTTTATACTTTTCCCTGTTGATGAAACTTGAGTTGGTTTCTAGTTTTTAACTATTACGAATATTATGAGCATTAGCATTCTTCTTTATGTCTCCAGAGACAAATGCATTTGTTTCCTTATATCATGTTGAAAGCTTAATTGTTTGGTTAAAAACTATACATATATTTTTTCTGTTTTATTAAATACTTCCAAATTGCTAACATCATTATTCCATTTAAAACTCAAAATTTGTGGTGGTTGCCATTTTCCCTCATATTCATCAAACTTTGGATATTTTAAGTCTTAAAGACTTTGACAGTCTAACAGGTGATGTGTTTTCATTTGGTTTTTCCTCATCACTATAAAATGATTTTGAGCCTCTTTTTCATATAGTATACAGTTAGGTTTCCCTCCTATGAACTGACTATTCATATTCTTCATCCATTTCTCTTTTTGCTATTTTTGTCTTTTTCCAACTGATGCATATGTGTGTGTATATATATGTATATAATATTTTCTAGATATTCTTTCTTGTAAATGTTACAAATTGCCTATTTTCAAACTGTCTTTATGGTTTACCTTTTACCTTTTCCACAGTGACTTATTATGCAAGGATTTTAAATTTTGGTGTAGTCAACTCTGCCCAACTTTTCCTTCAGGAATGGTTATTGTAAGTCTTAAAACACAGCGTTCAAATTCTATGCACATTCTTCTCATCAAGGATGGGTCTGTACCTCCTCTTGAATCTGAGCCATATGATTCTTTGAACAATAGATTGAACAGAGGTGGCATTGTGGCAGTTTGGGGGCCCAGGGTTTAAGAAATCGGTAACATGTAATTCCTATTTCGTGGAATGTTTTTGAAGTAAAACCCCCATCCTGTGAGGAAGCCCAGGCCCGGTAGGATGTTACATGTGGACAGCAACCAGCAGCCAGTTCTCACCTCCCAGCTTCGTGAGTGAGCCTTTTTGGAGTTGGATCCTCCAGTCCCAGCCCAGCCACCCCAGCAGACATGTGGAACAGAAATGATCTGTCCTTGCTGAGTCCTGGCCACAGTTCAGATTCTTGAGCATAATAAATGATTGTTGTTACTTGAAGCCACTGTTTTAGGGTAATTTTTTATCCACCTGTCATAATTGTATTCTGTGTATCTTTCCTACCTTGAGGTCAAAAAGATATTTCCCATTTTTGTCCAATAAAATTTATTGAATGACTCTTCCTTTTTCCTACAAGATTAAAATGGTTCCTCTATTATATTCTAAGTTCCCTACTTAGGTTTGTTTCAGCATTATTTATTCTCAGTTCTCTTGCTGAGGGATTTTAGAAAAGTAAATTTATAAACACACTGCCTTTTGGTTAAGCTTCTTTCCAACATCCCTCTAGTTGTTCTCTTTGTATGGTTATATATGTATATTTTTCTCTAATATGATAAAAGGTCTCTGAATGGCTTTCCATGTGACCAGGGTGTCAGAACTTTCAAAAATTATATACTAGTTTTGTTGAAACTTGTTATATGTTCTATATGAAGGCACATGTTCCTATGCTTATCAATCTGTATTATTAATAAACACCCCTTGATAGTAATAGTTGATTTACAGTTTTGTGTTTGACAAGACTGTACCTTTAAATAGGATTACTTTAATGTATACATATCTTACTGCTCTTCTACATTGACCTAAGCAAGTGTGGTTATGCCCTACTCTTGGCCTCCATTTGTAGATAATGATAAACTCCAAAGAAATTTGAAGTAGGTAAGGACTAAGCTACTTCTTACATAATTGTCAAGTTATAATGAAAGCAAATCTCAGACCTGATTCTGCTGCACCTGAAGACACACATACAGAAATTTGTTGCTTAAGTATTAACAAAGCACAAAGGAGTGCTCGAAACAGGAGGAAAACTGTACTTGGAATAGGAGGAAATCCCTGTTCTGAGACCTCACAGCGGCTCTGACCAACATCTTGTATAAAAGGGGTTACCACAAGGGAGATTCTGCCTCCTTCATACCAGCAACAGGCAAGCAGGGTCTTCCACGATTCAGACTGATGAAGAAATGTTGGATTTAAAGGAGGGCATGGTCCATCAAGGAAAGCATCTATGCCCACTTGATCCCTAGGCTCTTCTCATGAAAGAATGGCACAAGTTGATAAAATACTATTTCTCCAGCCCATATTTCTTAAATGCTTTTAATTTCCCAAATGGGACTCCATTTTTTAATATTCATCATGCTGGTTATAGGCCTCTATGTGACTGATAGTTGTTCAGTCATGCTGACTCTTTGCAACACCATGGACTGTAGCCTGCCAGGCTCCTCTGTTTATGGACTTCTCCAGGCAAGATTACTGGAGTGGGTTGCCATTTCCTTCTCCAATAGGCCTCTATATTCACCAACAAAACCTCTTCTGACAGTATGGTGATTAGCAAAAGATCAGTTGTCCTCTGAAATACAGACGGTGGAGGCACTTATAGGGGCTACCTTTAGAATATGGGTTTTTGGTTTTTTTTTTTAATGACTACACTTGAACATCCTCTGAAATGTATGTAAGTATAATTTTAAATATTTCAAAGTAAATTACAGGCATCCTGATCAAGTTACTTTTATTAAAGTAACATGTCTTCTAAAAAAGAAATCTAAATATCAGATCTGTTTATAAACTATATGTAGACTTTAATCCATATGAAATGTATACAAAGTGGACCATTTTAATGAAACAGAAACACTCTTATAAATGTTAGTTCCCATCAAATTATTGTCAATCTCAAAGTCAGTTGTACCCTGGGATGATTGTCAGATTATTTTGAAGCTTTAAAACAGTGTTCAGTTCAGTTCAGTCACTCAGTTGTATCTGACTCTGCAACCTCATGAATCGCAGCACGCCGGGCCTCCCTGTCCATCACCATCTCCTGGAGTTCACTCAGACTCACGTCCATCGAGTCGGTGATGCCATCCAGCCATCTTATCCTCTGTCGTCCCCTTCTCCTCCTGCCCCCAATCCCTCCCAGCATCAGAGTCTTTTCCAATGAGTCAACTCTTCGCATGAGGTGGCCAAAGTACTGGAATTTAAGCTATAGCATCGTTCCTTCCAAAACATTCAGGGCTGATCTCCTTCAGAATGGACTGGTTGGATCTCCTTGCAGTCCAAGGGACTCTCAAGAGTCTTCTCCAACACCAC